>CM077650.1:48671121-49018596 GCA_039707465.1 Rhabdophis nuchalis | reverse complement strand
GTTCTGTAATGTCCTGTCCTGTCCCGTCCCATCCTGTCCTGTCCTGTCCTGTCCCGTCCTATTCCCTTTCTTATCCTATCCTATCCTATCCTATCCCCTATTCTTATTCTATTCTGTCCTTTCCTATCCTATCCTATCCCATTTCTTATCCCATCCTATCACTTTTCTTACTCTGTCCTGTCCTGTCCTGTCCTATCCCATCCCATCCCATAATAATAATAATGGGACAGGACAGAACATTACAGAACAGAACAGGACAGGACAGGACAGGATAGAAGAAAAATGGGAAATGGGGATAGGATAGGATAGGATAGGACAGGACACGGACAGGACAGGACAGGACAGGACAGGACAGGACAAGAAAGAGATAGGGTATTCTGTCCTGTCCTATCCTATCTATCCTATCCTATCCTATCCTATCCTATAGCTTTTCTTATTCTACCCTGTCCTGTCCTGTCGTATCCTGTCCTCTGTCCTGTCCTGTCCGTGCCCTGTCATGTCCTGTTGTGTCCTGTCCTGACCAGTCCTATCCTATCCTATCCTATCCTATCCTATCCTATCCTATTCTTTTCTATCCTATCCTATCCTATCCTATCCTATCCTATCCTATCCTATCCTATCCTATCCTATCCCTTTTCCTATTCTGTCCTGTCCTGTCCTGTCCTGTCCTGTCCTATCCTATCCTATCCTATCCTATCCTATCCTATTCTATCCTATCCCTTTTCTTATTCTGTCCTGTCGTATCCTGTCCTATCCTGTCATGTCCTGTCGTGCCCTGTCGTGTCCTGTTGTGTCCTGTCCTGACCAGTCCTATCCTATCCTATCCTATCCTATCCTATCCTATCCTATCCTATCCTATCCTATCCTATCCTATCCCTTTTCTTATTCTATCATGTCCTGTCCTGTCCTATACTACCCTACCCTACCCTACCCTACCCTATCCAATCCTATCCTATCCTATCCTATCCCATCCCATCCCATCCCATCCCATCCCATCCCATCCTATCCTATCCTATCCTATCCTATCCCTTTTCCTATTCTATCCTGTCCTGTCCTGTCCTGTCCTATCCTATCCTATCCTCCTATCCTATCCTATCCTATCCTATCCTATCCTATCCCTTTTCATATTCTGTCCTGTCCTGTCCTATCCTGCCCTATCCTATGCTATCCTATCCTATTCTATCGTTTCCTATCCTATCCTATGCTATAGTTTTTCTTATTCTATCCTGTCCTGTCCTGTCCTATCCTATCCTATCCTATCCCATCCTATCCTACACTACCCTATCCTATCTCTTTTCTTGTCCTGTCCTGTCCTGTCCTGTCCCTGTCCCGTCCCATCCTGTCCCATCCCGTCCCATCCCCACCCTATCCCTTTTCTTGTCCTGTCCTGCCCTGCCCTGCCCTGCCCTGCCCTGCCCTGCCCTGCCCTGCCTGCCCTGCCCCTGCCCTGCCCTATCCTATCCCTTTTCTTATTCTGTCCTGTCCTGTCCTATCCTATCCTATCCCTTTTCTTATTGTATTCTGTCCTGTCCTATCCTATCCCATCCCATTTCTTATTCTGTCCCGTTCTGTCCTGTCCTGTCCTGTCCTGTCCCTTTCCTATCCTATCCTATCCTATCCTTTCCTATCCTATCCTTTCCTATCCTATGCCTTTTCTTATTCTCTTCTGTCCTGTCCTGTCGTATCCTATCCCATCCCATCCCACCCCATCCCATCCCATCCCATCCTATCCTAAACTACCCTATCCTATCTCTTTTCTTGTCCTGTCCTGTCCAGTCCTATCCTATCCCCATTTTTCTTCTATCCTGTCCTGTCCTGTCCTGTCCTGTCCTGTCCTGTCCTGTAATGTCCTGTCCTGTCCTGTCCTGTCCTGTCCTGTCCTGTCCTGTCCTGTCTTGTCCTGTCCTGTCTTATCCTATCCTATCCTATCCTATCCTATCCTATCCTATCCTATCCTATCCTATCCTATCCTATCCTATCGAAACGAAAAGGAAGTACATAGGAAGTACTATGTAGCTTTTAGGTAAGAATGCTTAGATTGATAGGTGAATAGAGTAAATAATATTTGGGATGCTTGGAATTATTAGAGTGGTGTATAGCGGAAGTCAGGGGGGTGGGTTTGAATGGGAGGTGGGGGAGGGTTAGGGTGGAGGGTGGGGTAATATATATGTATGATTAATCTAGAGAGGGGAATAATGGGATATGGTTTTTTTTTAAGATAAATTTATATTATGTTTTTTATATGTTTAGTTAACTTAGAAGATGGTGTTAATGGGATATTGATATACTAAGAGAAACTTATATTGTGTCTGCTGGGAGGCGAGGGAGTATAATATCTGAATGAGAAACTTATTTTAAGATGGGGTGAGGGGGGGTATAGTATTTTTATGATAGGACAGGACAGGACAGGACAGGATAGAATAAGAAAAGCTAAAGGATAGGATAGGATAGGATAGAAACGATATAATAGGATAGGATAGCATAGGAGAGGGCAGGACAGGACAGGACAGGGCAGGACAGAATAGGAAAAGGGATAGGATAGGATAGGATAGGATAGGATAGGATAGGATAGGATAGGATAGGATAGGACAGGACAGGACAGGACAGGACAGAATACCCTATCTCTTTTCTTGTCCTGTCCTGTCCTGTCCTGTCCTGTTCTGTCCTGTTCTGTTCTGTAATGTCCTGTCCTGTCCCGTCCCATCCCGTCCTGTCCTGTCCTGTCCTGTCCTATTCCCTTTCTTATCCTATCCTATCCTATCCTATCCCTATTCTTATTCTATTCTGTCCTTTCCTATCCTATCCTATCCCATTTCTTATCCCATCCTATCACTTTTCTTAATCTGTCCTGTCCTATCCCATCCCATCCCATAATAATAATAATGGGACAGGACAGAACATTACAGAACAGAACAGGACAGGACAGGACAGGATAGAAGAAAAATGGGGATAGGATAGGATAGGATAGGATAGTACAGGACAGGACAGGACAGGACAGGACAAGAAAAGAGATAGGGTATTCTGTCCTGTCCTGTCCTGTCCTGTCCTATCCTATCCTATCACCTATCCTATCCTATCCTATTCCTATCCTATCCTATCCCTTTTCCCTATTCTGTCCTGCCCTGTCCTGCCCTGTCCTGCCCTCTCCTATCCTATCCTATCCTATCGTTTCCTATCCTATCCTATCCTATCCTATCCTATCCTATCCTATCCTATCCTATCCTATCCTATCCTTTAGCTTTTCTTATTCTATCCTGTCCTGTCCTGTCCTGTCCTGTCCTGTCCTATCCTATCCTATCCTATCCTATCCCTTTTCCTATTCCGTCCTGTCCTGTCCTGTCCTGCCCTATGCTATGCTATGCTATGCTATGCTATGCTATGCTATGCTATCCTATCCTATCCTATCCTATCCTATCCTATCCTATCCTATCCTATCCCTTTTTTATTCTGTCATGTCCTATCCTGTCCTGTCCTATCCTATCCTATCCCTTTTCTTATTCTGTCCTGTCCTGTCCTGTCCTGTCCTGTCCTGTGCTGTCCTATCCTATCCTATCCTATCCTATCCTATCCCCATTCTTCTATCCTATCCTCTCCTGTCCTGTCCGGTTCGGTCCCACCCCATCCCGTCCTGTCCTTTCCTGTCCTATTCCCTTTCTTATTGCGTTCTGTTCTGTTCTGTTCTGTTCTATTATATCCTATCCCATCCCATCCCATCCCATTCCCTTTCTTAACCTGTCCCGTCCCGTCCCGTCCCGTCCCGTCCCGTCCCGTCCCGTCCCGTCCCGTCCCATCCCTGTCCTGTCCCATCCCTGTCCTGTCCTGTCCTATCCTATCCCTTTTCTTATTCTGTCATGTTCTTTCCTGTCCTGTCCTGTCCTATCCTATCCTATCCTATCCTTTTTCTTATTCTGTCCTATCCCATCCCATCCCATCCCCCTTTCTTATCCTATCCTATCCTCTCCTCTCCTATCCTGTCCCGTCCCGCCCCGCCCCATCCCTGTCCTGTCCCATCCCTGTCCTGTCCTGTCCTGTCCTATCCAATCCCTTTTCTTATTCTGTCCTGTTCTTTCCTGTCCTGTCCTGTCCTGTCCTGTCCTGTCCTGTCCTGTCCTGTCCTATCCTATCCTATCCTATCCTATCCTATCCTATCCTATCCTATCCTATCCTATTCTATCCTATCCCTTTTCTTATTCTGTCCTGTCCTATCCTATCGTGTCTGGTCCTATCCTGTCATGTCCTGTCGTGCCCTGTCGTGTCCTGTCGTGTCCTGTCCTGACCTGTCCTATCCTATCCTATCCTATCCTATCCTATCCTATCCTATCCTATCCTATCCTATCCTATCCTATACTATACTATACTATACTATACTATACTATACTATACTATACTATACTATACTATCCCTTTTCTCATTCTATCATGTCCTGTCCTGTCCTGTCCTGTCCTGCCCTACCCTACCCTACCCTACCCTACCCTCCCCTACCCTATCCTATCCTATCCTATCCAATCCTTTCCTATCCTATCCTATCCTATCCTATCCTATCCCTTTTCCTATTCTGTCCTGTCCTGTCCTGTCCTGTCCTGCCCTATCCTTTCCTTTCCTATCCTATCCTATCCTATCCTATCCTATCCTATCCTATCCTATCCTATCCTATCCTATCCTATCCAATCCTTTCCTATCCTATCCTATCCTATCCTATCCTATCCTATCCTATCCCTTTTCCTATCCTGTCCTGTCCTGTCCTGTCCTGTCCTGTCCTGTCCTGTCCTATCCTATCCTATCCTATCCTATCCTATCCCTTTTCCTATTCTGTCCTGTCCTGTCCTGTCCTGTCCTATCCTATCCTATCCTATCCTATCCTATCCTATCCCTTTTCCTATTCTGTCCTGCCCTGTCCTGACCTGTCCTGCCCTCTCCTATGCTATCCTATCCTATCCTATCCTATAGCTTTTCTTATTCTATCCTGTCCTGTCCTGTCCTGTCCTGTCCTATCCTATCCTATCCTATCCTATCCTATCCTATCCTATCCTATCCTATCCTATCCTATCCCTTTTCCTATTCTGTCCTGTCCTGTCCTGCCCTATGCTATGCTATGCTATGCTATGCTATGCTATGCTATCCTATCCTATCCTATCCTATCCTATCCCTTTTTTATTCTGTCATATCCTATCCTGTCCTGTCCTATCCTATCCTATCCCTTTTCTTATTCTGTCCTGTCCTGTCCTGTCCTGTCCTATCCTATCCTATCCTATCCCTTTTCCTATTCTGTCCTGTCCTGTCCTGTCCTATCCTATCCTATACTATCCTATCCTATTCTATTCTATCCTATCCTATCCTATCCCTTTTCCTATTCTGTCCTGCCCTGTCCTGCCCTGTCCTGCCCTCTCCTACGCTATCCTATCCTATTCTATCGTTTCCTATCCTATCCTATCCTATCCTTTAGCTTTTCTTATTCTATCCTGTCCTGTCCTGTCCTGTCCTATCCTATCCTATCCTATCCTATCCTATCCCTTTTACTATTCCGTCCTGTCCTGTCATGCCCTATGCTATGCTATGCTATGCTATGCTATGCTATGCTATGCTATGCTATGCTATGCTATGCTATGCTATGCTATGCTATCCTATCCCTTTTTTATTCTGTCATGTCCTATCCTGTCCTGTCCTATCCTATCCTATCCCTTTTCTTATTCTGTCCTGTCCTGTCCTGTCCTATCCTATCCTATCTTATCCTATCCCCATTCTTCTATCCTATCCTCTCCTGTCCTGTCCGGTTCGGTCCTACCCCATCCCGTCCTGTCCTTTCCTGTCCTATTCCCTTTCTTATTGCGTTCTGTTCTGTTCTGTTCTATTATATCCTATCCCATCCCATCCCATCCCATCCCATTCCCTTTCTTATCCTGTCCTGTCCTGTCCTGTCCTGTCCCGTCCCGTCCCGTCCCGTCCCGTCCCGTCCCTTCCCATCCCCGTCCCGTCCCATCCCTGTCCTGTCCTGTCCTGTCCTGTCCTATCCTATCCCTTTTCTTATTCTGTCATGTTCTTTCCTGTCCTGTCCTGTCCTGTCCTGTCCTATCCTATCCTATCCTATCCTATCCTATCCTATCCTTTTTCTTATTCTGTCCTATCCCATCCCATCCCATCCCATCCCCCTTTCTTATCCTATCCTATCCTCTCCTATCCTATCCTGTCCCGTCCCGCCCCGCCCCATCCCTGTCCTGTCCCATCCCTGTCCTGTCCTGTCCTGTCCTATCCAATCCCTTTTCTTATTCTGTCCTGTTCTTTCCTGTCCTGTCCTGTCCTGTCCTATCCTTTCCTATCCTATCCTATCCTATCCTATTCTATCCTATCCCTTTTCTTATTCTGTCCTGTCGTGTCCTGTCGTGTCCTGTCGTGTCCTGTCCTATCCTATCCTATCCTATCCTATCCTATACTATACTATCCTATACTATCCTATACTATCCTATCCTATCCTATCCTATACTATACTATACTATACTATACTATACTATACTATACTATACTATACTATACTATACTATACTATACTATACTATACTATACTATACTATACTATACTATACTATACTATACTATACTATACTATACTATACTATACTATACTATCCCTTTTCTTATTCTATCATGTCCTGTTCTGTCCTGTCCTGTCCTACCCTACCCTATCCTACCCTACCCTACCCTATCCTATCCAATCCTATCCTATCCTATCCTATCCTATCCCTTTTCCTATTCTGTCCTGTCCTGTCCTGTCCTGCCCTATCCTATCCTATCCTATCCTATCCTATCCTACCCTACCCTATCCTATCCTAACCTATCATCATATAGCTTTTCTTATTCCATCCTGTCCTGTCCTGTCCTGTCCTGTCCTGTCCTGTCCTGTCCTATCCTGTCCTATCCTATCCTATCCTATCCTATCCTATCCTATCCTATCCTATCCTATCCTATCCTATCCTATCCTATCCTATCCTATCCTATCCTATCCCTTTTCCTATTCTGTCCTGTCCTGTCCTGTCCTGTCCTGTCCTATCCTATCCTATCCTATCCTTTCCATTTTCTTATTCAGTCCTGTCCTGTCGTATCCTATCCCATCCCACCCCACCCCACCCCATCCCATCCCATCCCATCCCATCCCATCCCATCCTATCCTACACTACCCTATCCTATCTCTTTTCTTGTCCTGTCCTATCCTATCCCCATTTTTCTTCTATCCTGTCCTGTCCTGTTCTGTCCTGTAATGTCCTGTCCTGTCCGGTCCCGTCCCATCCCGTCCTGTCCTGTCCTGTCCTATTCCCTTTCTTATCCTATCCTATCCTATCCTATCCTATCCTATCCCATTTCTTTTTTTTTTTATTGAAAAAGTTTTACAAAAACAAACTTCCCCTTTCCCCCCCTCCCGATACATGTAAAATAAATCAAATACAAGTATTATACCCCCCCTCATCCCAACCCTCAAAATATGAATTACACACAAAATAATATTATCCAGTTATCCCCATCTTCTAAGCTAATTATGCAAATATATTTCCCTCCCCTGACCACCCTAACCCTCCCCCACCTCCCACTCCAACCCACCCCCCTGACTTCCACTATACACCACTCTAATAATTCCAAACAACCCAGATATTATCTTCTCTGTTCACATTATACCCCTTACATATCTCCTTAGCAATCTACTCATTCTTGCCTAAAATACCTAGTAACTATCTAATTCTTTTTTTTTTAAAGAAACCTTATAACAAACCCATCATAAACACCCACACCTTCAACATTTTGGTTAAACATTAGAATATATACATGATAATTCTTAAGATCTAAATACCATCATTAAAGCATTTTATCCACCAATCCAGCTCTTAGTTACCAATCTACTCATTCATACCTAAAAACTATATAATATAATATAATATTTTTTATATTGCAAAAGTTTTATTGGTTTTACAAATTTTTGGAATAGGGTAGGGTAAGGTGATACAAAAAATGTTTTTGAGAACTTTCACGTCGAAGTCGTTGGCCCCTCCGGGCTGCGTGGTAAGACATTGGTAATACATTGTTCATTAATACAACAAGGTGAAGATAAATGCGTAAATCATACATTCTAAATTATATGCTGGCAAACATGTACAAACATCCAGACAAAGAATTATACTATGTTAATAAAAAGCAAAGTCATTTTTTAGATCTAAGTCTCTTGGCAATTGTGTCTTCTTGTTCTCCTCCCTGGCCCCCAGTGGGCAGGGCCGTGGCCCCCTCTGCCCCTCCTGGATCTTCCCCCAGGATAGAGGAATGTTTTTTAAGAAAGGCTTCCGCCTCAGCAACTGTTTTAATCCTTACTCTTCCTCCTTCCCAGAACACCAACATCCCTTCTGGCATCGCCCACTTAAACCAAATCCCGTGGTTAAACAATTTTTTAGATAAGAAGGAATACTTCCTCCTCACCTTTCTAATCTTTTTTGGGATCTGCTTCAAGTTGTCGACTTCCTTTTGTTGGTAAATTAAAGGCCCGTCTCTCTGCGCCTTCAGAATTCCCTCCCTGGTCGACCTTCTAACAAATTTAATATGTATCTCTCTGGGTACTTCATTTAACCTGGCATATGTTGAGTTAATTCTATAGACTAGGTCAATGTCCCCCCTGATCTCCTCTTTAGGTTTGTGTAAATAGTCTGCTAAAATTGTACCCATGAGATCAGGAAGGCATTCACCAGTTTCCTCCAAAATGTTCTGAAATCTTAAAAAATATGACATTCTTTCAAAATCCATCCTAGACATATGACCAGACAAATCTCCACTTTCAGTGTTGACATTTTTAAGTTCTCCCTTTGCCCAGGCCAACCCCACTTCCAGCTCCTCGGTCTTCTGTGTGTTCTCCATCAATTTTTTTTGTGTTTCCAAAAGTTCAAGCTTAGAGCTACACTGGTCTTTCCTCATCGCTTTAATTTCCAGCACCAAGGAGTTTAATGCTTCCTCCATCGCCGTCATTCTTTGTTCCAATCCCGAATTCTCTGGTTGTTTTTTTGAAGCCATGATGAGCTATTATAATCAGTGCCACTAAGATGGCGTTTTTTGGGTGCGGCTGCTGGAGCAAGTCAGGAGAAAAAAGTTCAGCTCAAAGTTGTAACAAGTTGTAGAGCCCAGAAGAGAAACAGTTTCCACAGTCAATTGTTAAAAAAGAGAAGGTATTCCAGGGAAGGAACCAATTATTCAAAAAAAAATTTCCATTAATAAAGAGAGACAGTCCAAATTACAAAGAAATGTTGGTGATTTTCCATAAAGAAATAGTCATTCAGGAACAAAGAGGAGCCATCTTCCACCGCCCAGCCAGGCAGCCAGCAGGAGAGAGTGAAAAAAGAAATTGTTTCAATAAAGCCGGACTTAGATACATTGTATAGAAACAAGCCGCGAAGCACTTTCACTTGTTCCGCAAAAGTCCGGATGAAAAATATGCGCTTCCTCGCAACGAGGAGCCATTTCTAAACGCCGCTGTTGTAAATCCGAGGGGGGGTTTAACAAACACCCCCCTCCACGTCTCTCTCAGTCCAAGCCGCCAGCAAAAAAAAGTTTTAAAGTCACTTACTCTCCGCCTCGCATCTCAAGCCCCGGCAAAGCCATCCGACTCGAGCGCTCCGTTCTCTCCGAATCCATTATTTGTTGCCGTCCTCCGTTGGCGAAGGGAACCAAGCCCCCCGCAGCATGTCTTCTTCCACCTGGACCGAAGACAAGGACCGTTCCCCAGCTGCCGCCGGCAGAACCAGTCCAGGCAAGCCAGCCCTACGGAGGGGGGCACCCCGCCCCGTTAGGGGCAGAAAAAAGAGCAAAACGGCGTACGAACCCCAAGGTTCATCCGTCGCCGCCAGAAGCCGGAACAGGAAGTCCCTATCACTTTTCTTAATCTGTCCTGTCCTGTCCTGTCCTGTCCTGTCCTATCCTATCCTATCCTATCCTATCCTATCCTATCCTATCCTTTTCGTTTTCTTATTCTGTCCTGTCCTGTCGTATCCTATCCTATCCCATCCCATCCCACCCTATCCCATCCCATCCCATCCCATCCTATCCTACACTACCCTACCCTATCTCTTTTCTTGCCCTGTCCTGTCCTGTCCTGTCCTGTCCTATCCTATCCTATCCTATCCTATCCTATCCTATCCTATCCTATCCTATCCCCATTTTTCTTCTATCCTGTCCTGTCCTGTCCTGTCCTGTTCTGTTCTGTAATGTCCTGTCCTGTCCCGTCCCGTCCTGTCCTGTCCTGTCCTGTCCTATTCCCTTTCTTATCCTATCCTATCCTATCCTATCCCTATTCTTATTCTATTCTGTCCGTTCCTATCCTATTCTATCCCATTTCTTATCCCATCCTATCACTTTTCTTAATCTGTCCTGTCCTGTCCTATCCCATCCCATCCCATAATAATAATAATGGGACAGGACAGGACATTACAGAACAGAACAGGACAGGACAGGACAGGACAGGATAGAAGAAAAATGGGGATAGGATAGGATAGGATAGGATAGGATAGGACAGGACAGGACAGGACAGGACAGGACAGGACAGGACAAGAAAAGAGATAGGGTATTCTGTCCTGTCCTGTCCTGTCCTGTCCTGTCCTGTCCTATCCTATCCTATCCTATCCTATCCTATCCTATCCTATCCTATCCTATCCTATCCTATCCTATCCTATCCTATCCTATCCTATCCTATCCTATCCCTTTTCCTATTCTGTCCTGCCCTGTCCTGTCCTGTCCTGTCCTGCCCTCTCCTATGCTATCCTATCCTATTCTATCGTTTCCTATCCTATCCTATCCTATCCTTTAGCTTTTCTTATTCTATCCTGTCCTGTCCTGTCCTGTCCTGTCCTGTCCTGTCCTGTCCTATCCTATCCTATCCTATCCTATCCCTTTTCCTATTCCGTCCTGTCCTGTCCTGCCCTATGCTATGCTATGCTATGCTATGCTATCCTATCCTATCCTATCCTATCCCTTTTTTATTCTGCCATGTCCTATCCTATCCTATCCTATCCTATTCTTTCCATTTTCTTATTCAGTCCTGTCCTGTCGTATCCTATCCCATCCCATCCCACCCCACCCCATCCCATCCCATCCCATCCCATCCCATCCCATCCTATCCTACACTACCCTATCCTATCTCTTTTCTTGTCCTGTCCTGTCCTGTCCTATCCTATCCCCATTTTTTCTTCTATCCTGGCCTGTCATGTTCTGTCCTGTTCTGTTCTGTAATGTCCTGTCCTGTCCCATCCCGTCCCGTCCCGTCCTATTCCCTTTCTTATCCTATCCTATCCTATCCTATCCTATCCTATCCTATCCTATCCTATCCTATCCTATCCTATCCTATCCAATCCTATCCTATCCTATGCTATCCTATCCTATCCGTATTCTTATTCTATTCTGTCCTTTCCTATCCTATCCTATCCTATCCTATCCTATCCTATCCTATCCTATTCTTTCCATTTTCTTATTCAGTCCTGTCCTGTCGTATCCTATCCCATCCCATCCCACCCCACCCCATCCCATCCCACCCCATCCCATCCCATCCCATCCTATCCTACACTACCCTATCCTATCTCTTTTCTTGTCCTGTCCTGTCCTGTCCTATCCTATCCCCATTTTTCTTCTATCCTGTCCTGTCCTGTAATGTCCTGTCCTGTCCGGTCCCGTCCCATCCCGTCCTGTCCTGTCCTGTCCTATTCCCTTTCTTATCCTATCCTATCCTATTCTATCCGTATTCTTATTCTATTCTGTCCTTTCCTATCCTATCGTATCCTATCCTATCCTTTCCGTTTTCTTATTCTGTCCTGTCCTGTCGTATCCTATCCCATCCCATCCCATCCCACCCTATCCCATCCCATCCCATCCCATCCCACCCCACCCCACCCCATACCATCCCATCCAATCCCATCCCATCCCATCCCATCCCATCCCATCCTATCCTACATTACCCTATCCTATCTCTTTTCTTGTCCTGTCCTGTCCTGTCCTGTCCTATCCTGTCCTATCCTATCCTATCCCCATTTTTCTTCTATCCTGTCCTGTCCTGTTCTGTCCTGTAATATCCTGTCCTGTCCGGTCCCGTCCCATCCCGTTTTGTCCTGTCCTGTCCTATTCCCTTTCTTATCCTATCCTATCCTATCCTATCCTATCCTATCCTATCCTATCCTATCCTATCCTATCCTATCCTATCCCATTTCTTATCCAATCCTATCACTTTTCTTAATCTGTCCTGTCCTGTCCTGTCCTATCCTGTCCTATCCTGTCCTGTCCTATCCTATCCTATCCTATCCTATCCTATCCTATCCTATCCTATCCTATCCCATTTCTTATCCTATCCTATCACTTTTCTTAATCTGTCCTGTCCTGTCCTGTCCTGTCCTATCCTATCCTATCCTATCCTATCCTATCCTATCCTATCCTATCCGTTTTCTTATTCTGTCCTGTCCTGTTCTATCCTATCCTATCCCTTTGCTTATTCTATTCTGTCCTGTCCTATCCTATCCCATCCCATTTCTTATTCTGTCCCGTTCTGTCCCGTCCTGTCCTGTCCTGTCCTGTCCTATCCTATCCTATCCTATCCTATCCTATCCTATCCTAACCTATCCTATCCTATCCTATCCTATCCTATTCTTTCCATTTTCTTATTCAATCCTGTCCAGTCCTATCCCATCCCATCCCACCCCACCCCATCCCATCCCATCCCATTCCATCCCATCCTATCCTACACTACCCTACCCTATCTCTTTTCTTGTCCTGTCCTGTCCTGTCCTGTCCTGTCCTATCCTATCCTATCCTATCCTATCCCCATTTTTCTTCTATCCTGTCCTGTCCTGTTCTGTTCTGTTCTGTAATGTCCTGTCCTGTCCCGTCCCATCCCGTCCTGTCCTGTCCTGTCCTATTCCCTTTCTTATCCTATCCTATCCTATCCTATCCTATCCTATCCTATCCTATCCTATCCTATCCTATCCTATCCTATCCTATCCTATCCTATCCTATCCTATCCTATCCTATCCTATCCTATCCTATCCCATTTCTTATGCGATCCTATCACTTTTCTTAATCTGTCCTGTCCTGTCCTGTCCTGTCCTGTCCTGTCCTGTCCTATCCTATCCTATCCTATCCTATCCTATCCTATCCTATCCTATCCTATCCTATCCTATCCTATCCTATGCCTTTTCTTATTCTATTCTGTCCTGTCCTTTCGTATCCTATCCCATCCCATCCCACCCCATCCCATCCCATCCCATCCTATCCTACACTACCCTATCCTATCCTATCCTATCCTATCCTATCCTATCCTTTCCGTTTTCTTATTCTGTCCTGTCCTGTCGTATCCTATCCCATCCCATCCCACCCTATCCCATCCCATCCCATCCCATCCCATCCTATCCTACACTACCCTACCCTATCTCTTTTCTTGTCCTGTCCTGTCCTGTCCTGTCCTGTCCTATCCTATCCTATCCTATCCTATCCCCATTTTTCTTCTATCCTGTCCTGTCCTGTCCTGTCCTGTCCTGTTCTGTTCTGTTCTGTAATGTCCTGTCCTGTCCCGTCCCATCCCGTCCTGTCCTGTCCTGTCCTATTCCCTTTCTTATCCTATCCTATCCTATCCTATCCTATCCTATCCTATCCTATCCTATCCTATCCTATCCCATTTCTTATGCGATCCTATCACTTTTCTTAATCTGTCCTGTCCTGTCCTGTCCTGTCCTGTCCTGTCCTGTCCTATCCTATCCTATCCTATCCTATCCTATCCTATCCTATCCTATCCTATCCTATCCTATGCCTTTTCTTATTCTATTCTGTCCTGTCCTTTCGTATCCTATCCCATCCCATCCCACCCCATCCCATCCCATCCCATCCCATCCCATCCTATCCTACACTACCCTACCCTATCTCTTTTCTTGTCCTGTCCTGTCCTGTCCTGTCCTATCCTATCCTATCCTATCCTATCCCCATTTTTCTTCTATCCTATCCGGTCCTGTTCTGTCCTGTAATGTCCTGTCCTGTCCTGTCCGGTCCCGTCCCATCCCGTCCTGTCCTGTCCTATTCCCTTTCTTATCCTATCCTATCCTATCCTATCCTATCCTATCCTATCCTATCCTATCCCATTTCTTATCCTATCCTGTCACTTTTCTTAATCTGTCCTGTCCTGTCCTGTCCTGTCCTGTCCTGTCCTGTCCTATCCTATCCTACCCTACCCTACCCTACCCTACCCTACCCTACCCTATCCTATCCTATCCTATCCTATCCTATCCTATCCTATCCTATCCTATCCTATCCAATCCTATCCTATCCTATCCTATCCTATCCTATCCGTATTCTTATTCTATTCTGTCCTTTCCTATCCTATCCTATCCTATCCTATCCTATCCTATCCTATCCTATCCTATCCTATTCTTTCCATTTTCTTATTCAGTCCTGTCCTGTCGTATCCTATCCCATCCCATCCCACCCCACCCCATCCCATCCCACCCCATCCCATCCCATCCCATCCCATCCTATCCTACACTACCCTATCCTATCTCTTTTCTTGTCCTGTCCTGTCCTGTCCTATCCTATCCCCATTTTTCTTCTATCCTGTCCTGTCCTGTAATGTCCTGTCCTGTCCGGTCCCGTCCCATCCCGTCCTGTCCTGTCCTGTCCTATTCCCTTTCTTATCCTATCCTATCCTATTCTATCCGTATTCTTATTCTATTCTGTCCTTTCCTATCCTATCGTATCCTATCCTATCCTTTCCGTTTTCTTATTCTGTCCTGTCCTGTCGTATCCTATCCCATCCCATCCCATCCCACCCTATCCCATCCCATCCCATCCCATCCCACCCCACCCCACCCCATCCCATCCCATCCCATCCCATCCCATCCCATCCCATCCTATCCTACATTACCCTATCCTATCTCTTTTCTTGTCCTGTCCTGTCCTGTCCTGTCCTATCCTGTCCTATCCTATCCTATCCCCATTTTTCTTCTATCCTGTCCTGTCCTGTTCTGTCCTGTAATATCCTGTCCTGTCCGGTCCCGTCCCATCCCGTTTTGTCCTGTCCTGTCCTATTCCCTTTCTTATCCTATCCTATCCTATCCTATCCTATCCTATCCTATCCTATCCTATCCTATCCTATCCTATCCTATCCCATTTCTTATCCAATCCTATCACTTTTCTTAATCTGTCCTGTCCTGTCCTGTCCTATCCTGTCCTATCCTGTCCTGTCCTATCCTATCCTATCCTATCCTATTCTATCCTATCCTATCCTATCCTATCCCATTTCTTATCCTATCCTATCACTTTTCTTAATCTGTCCTGTCCTGTCCTGTCCTGTCCTGTCCTGTCCTGTCCTATCCTATCCTATCCTATCCTATCCTATCCTATCCTATCCTATCCTATCCTATCCGTTTTCTTATTCTGTCCTGTCCTGTCGTATCCTATCCCATCCCATCCCACCCTATCCCATCCCATCCCATCCTATCCTACACTACCCTATCCTATCTCTTTTCTTTTCTTGTCCTGTCCTCTCCTGTCCTGTCCTATCCCCATTTTTCTTCTATCCTGTCCTGTCCTGTCCTGTCCTGTCCTGTCCTGTTCTGTTCTGTAATGTCCTGTCCTGTCCTGTCCCATCCCGTCCTGTCCTGTCCTGTCCTGTCCTATTCCCTTTCTTATCCTATCCTATCCTATCCTATCCTATCCGTTTTCTTATTCTGTCCTGTCCTGTTCTATCCTATCCTATCCCTTTGCTTATTCTATTCTGTCCTGTCCTATCCTATCCCATCCCATTTCTTATTCTGTCCCGTTCTGTCCCGTCCTGTCCTGTCCTGTCCTGTCCTATCCTATCCTATCCTATCCTATCCTATCCTAACCTATCCTATCCTATCCTATCCTATCCTATTCTTTCCATTTTCTTATTCAGTCCTGTCCAGTCCTATCCCATCCCATCCCACCCCACCCCATCCCATCCCATCCCATTCCATCCCATCCCATCCTATCCTACACTACCCTATCCTATCTCTTTTCTTGTCCTGTCCTGTCCTGTCCTGTCCTATCCTATCCTATCCTATCCTATCCTATCCCATCCCATCCGTTCCTATCCTATCCTTTCCGTTTTCTTATTCTGTCCTGTCCTGTCGTATCCTATCTCATCCCATCCCACCCTATCCCATCCCATCCCATCCCATCCCATCCTATCCTACACTACCCTATCCTATCCTATCCTATCCTATCCTATCCTTTCCGTTTTCTTATTCTGTCCTGTCCTGTCGTATCCTATCCCATCCCATCCCACCCTATCCCATCCCATCCCATCCCATCCCATCCTATCCTACACTACCCTACCCTATCTCTTTTCTTGTCCTGTCCTGTCCTGTCCTGTCCTGTCCTATCCTATCCTATCCTATCCTATCCTATCCTATCCCCATTTTTCTTCTATCCTGTCCTGTCCTGTCCTGTCCTGTTCTGTTCTGTTCTGTTCTGTAATGTCCTGTCCTGTCCCGTCCCATCCCGTCCTGTCCTGTCCTGTCCTATTCCCTTTCTTATCCTATCCTATCCTATCCTATCCTATCCTATCCTATCCTATCCTATCCTATCCTATCCTATCCTATCCTATCCTATCCTATGCCTTTTCTTATTCTATTCTGTCCTGTCCTTTCGTATCCTATCCCATCCCATCCCACCCCATCCCATCCCATCCTATCCTATACTACCCTACCTATCCTATCCTATCCTATCCTATCCTATCCTATCCTATCCTATCCCATTTCTTATCCCATTCTATCACTTTTCTTAATCTGTCCTGTCCTGTCCTATTCCCTTTCCTATCCTACACTACCCTATCCTATCCTATCCTATCCTATCCTATCCTATCCCTATTCTTATTCTATTCTGTCCTTTCCTATCCTATCCTATCCCATTTCTTATGCGATCCTATCACTTTTCTTAATCTGTCCTGTCCTGTCCTGTCCTGTCCTGTCCTGTCCTGTCCTATCCTATCCTATCCTATCCTATCCTATCCTATCCTATCCTATCCTATCCTATCCTATCCTATCCTATCCTATCCTATGCCTTTTCTTATTCTATTCTGTCCTGTCCTTTCGTATCCTATCCCATCCCATTCCACCCCATCCCATCCCATCCCATCCAATCCCATCCCATCCTATCCTACACTACCCTATCCTATGTCTTTTCTTGTCCTGTCCTGTCCTGTCCTGTCCTATCCTATCCTATCCTATCCCGATTTTTCTTCTATCCTATCCGGTCCTGTTCTGTCCTGTAATGTCCTGTCCTGTCCGGTCCCGTCCCATCCCATCCCGTCCTGTCCTGTCCTGTCCTGTCCTATTCCCTTTCCTATCCTATCCTATCCTATCCTATCCTATCCTATCCTATCCTATCCTATCCTATCCTATCCTATCCTATCCTATCCTATCCTATCTTATTCTTTCCATTTTCTTATTCAGTCCTGTCCTGTCCTATCCTATCCTATCCTATCCTATCCTATCCTATCCTATCCCATCCCATCCGTTCCTATCCTATCCTTTCCGTTTTCTTATTCTGTCCTGTCCTGTCGTATCCTATCTCATCCCATCCCACCCTATCCCATCCCATCCCATCCCATCCTATCCTACACTACCCTATCCTATCCTATCCTATCCTTTCCGTTTTCTTATTCTGTCCTGTCCTGTCGTATCCTATCCCATCCCATCCCACCCTATCCCATCCCATCCCATCCTATCCTATCCTACACTACCCTACCCTATCTCTTTTCTTGTCCTGTCCTGTCCTGTCCTGTCCTGTCCTATCCTATCCTATTCCCATTTTTCTTCTATCCTGTCCTGTCCTGTCCTGTCCTGTCCTTTCCTGTCCTGTTCTGTTCTGTTCTGTAATGTCCTGTCCTGTCCCGTCCCATCCCGTCCTGTCCTGTCCTGTCCTGTCCTGTCCTATTCCCTTTCTTATCCTATCCTATCCTATCCTATCCTATCCTATCCTATCCTATCCTATCCTATCCTATCCTATCCTATCCCATTTCTTATGCGATCCTATCACTTTTCTTAATCTGTCCTGTCCTGTCCTGTCCTGTCCTGTCCTATCCTATCCTATCCTATCCTATCCTATCCTATCCTATCCTATCCTATCCTATCCTATCCTATGCCTTTTCTTATTCTATTCTGTCCTGTCCTTTCGTATCCTATCCTATCCTCTCCTATCCTATCCCCATTTTTCTTCTATCCTATCCGGTCCTGTTCTGTCCTGTAATGTCCTGTCCTGTCCTGTCCGGTCCCGTCCCATCCCGTCCTGTCCTGTCCTATTCCGTTTCTTATCCTATCCTATCCTATCCTATCCTATCCTATCCTATCCTATCCTATCCTATCCTATCCTATCCTATCCTATCCCATTTCTTATCCTATCCTGTCACTTTTCTTAATCTGTCCTGTCCTGTCCTGTCCTGTCCTGTCCTGTCCTATCCTATCCTATCCTATCCTATCCTATCCTATCCTATCCTATCCTATCCTATCCTATCCCATTTCTTATCCCATTCTATCACTTTTCTTAATCTGTCCTGTCCTGTCCTATTCCCTTTCTTATCCTATCCTATCCTATCCTATCCTATCCTATCCTATCCTATCCTATCCTATCCTATCCCTATTCTTATTCTATTCTGTCCTTTCCTATCCTATCCTATCCCATTTCTTATGCGATCCTATCACTTTTCTTAATCTGTCCTGTCCTGTCCTGTCCTGTCCTGTCCTGTCCTATCCTATCCTATCCTATCCTATCCTATCCTATCCTATCCTATCCTATCCTATCCTATGCCTTTTCTTATTCTATTCTGTCCTGTCCTTTCGTATCCTATCCCATCCCATTCCACCCCATCCCATCCCATCCCATCCAATCCCATCCCATCCTATCCTACACTACCCTATCCTATGTCTTTTCTTGTCCTGTCCTGTCCTGTCCTGTCCTGTCCTATCCTATCCTATCCTATCCTATCCTATCCTATCCTATCCCGATTTTTCTTCTATCCTATCCGGTCCTGTTCTGTCCTGTAATGTCCTGTCCTGTCCGGTCCCGTCCCATCCCATCCCGTCCTGTCCTGTCCTGTCCTGTCCTGTCCTGTCCTGTCCTATTCCCTTTCCTATCCTATCCTATCCTATCCTATCCTATCCTATCCTATCCTATCACATTTCTTATCCCATCCTATCACTTTTCTTAATCTGTCCTGTCCTGTCCTGTCCTGTCCTGTCCTGTCCTGTCCTATCCTATCCTATCCTATCCTATCCTATCCTATCCTATCCTATCCTATCCTATCCTATCCTATCCTATGCCTTTTCTTATTCTATCAGCTCCTGTCCTGTTCTGTCTTGTCCTGTCCTGTCCTATCCTACCCTACCCTACCCTACCCTATCCTGTCCTATGCCTTTTCTTATTCTATTCTGTCCTGTCCTGTTGTATCCTATCCCATCCCATCCCATCCCACCCCAACCCACCCCATCCCATCCCATCCCATCTCATCCTATCCTACCCTACCCTACCCTATCTTATCTCTTTTCTTGTCCTGTCCTGTCCTGTTCTGTCCTGTCCTGACCTTTCCTATCTTATCCTATCCCATTTTTTATTCTGTCTTGTCCCGTCCCATCCCGTCCCGTCCCGTCCCGTCCTGTCCTGTCCTGTCCTGTCCTATCCTATCCTATCCTATCCTATCCTTTCCTTTCCTATCCTATGCCTTTTCTTATTCTATTCTGTCCTGTCCTTTCGTATCCTATCCCATCCCACCCCATCCCATCCCATCCAATCCCATCCCATCCTATCCTAAACTACCCTATCTTATCTCTTTTCTTGTCCTGTCCTATCCTATCCTATCCTATCCCCATTTTTCTTCTATCCTATCCTGTCCTGTTCTGTCCTGTAATGTCCTTTCCTGTCCGGTCCGGTCCGGTCCCGTCCCATCCCATCCCATCCCGTCCCATCCCGTCCCGTCCCGTCCCGTCCCGTCCGGTCCCATCCCATCCCTTTTCTTATTATGTCCAGTCCTGTCCTGTCCTGTCCTGTCCTATCCTATCCTATCCTATCCTATCCTATCCTATCCTATCCTATCCTATCCTATCCTATCCTATCCCATTTCTTATCCCATTCTATCACTTTTCTTAATCTGTTCTGTCCTGTCCTGTCCTATCCTGTCCTATCCTGTCCTATCCTATCCTATCCTATCCTATCCTATCCTATCCTATCCTATCCTTTCCTATCCTATGCCTTTTCTTATTCTATTCTGTCCTGTCCTTTCGTATCCTATCCCATCCCATCCCACCCCATCCCATCCCATCCAATCCCATCCCATCCCATCCTATCCTATCTCTTTTCTTGTCCTGTCCTGTCCTGTCCAGTCCTATCCTATCCTATCCCCATTTTTCTTCTATCCTATCCTGTCCTGTTCTGTCCTGTAATGTCCTGTCTTGTCCTGTCCTATTCCCTTTCTTATACTATCCCATCCTATCCTCTCCTATCCCATTTCTTATCCTATACTATCACTTTTCTTAATCTATCCTGTCCTGTCCTGTCCTGTCCTGTCCTGTCCTGTCGTGTCGTGTCGTGTCCCGTCCCATCCCATCCCATCCCATCCCATCCCATCCCATCCCATCCCATCCTATCCTAACCTATCCTATCCTTTTTCTTATTCTGTCCTGTCCTGTCTTTTCCTATTCTATTCTGTCCTGTCCTGTCGTATCCTATCCCATCCCATCCCACCCAACCCCATCCCATCCCATCCCATCCTATCCTACACTACCCTATCCTATCTCTTTTCTTGTCCTGTCCTGTCCTGTCCTATCCTATCCCCATTTTTCTTCTATCCTGTCCTGTCCTGTAATGTCCTGTCCTGTCCGGTCCCGTCCCATCCCGTCCTGTCCTGTCCTGTCCTATTCCCTTTCTTATCCAATCCTATCCTATCCTATCCTATCCTATCCTATCCTATCCTATCCTATCCTATCCTATCCTATCCTATCCCATTTCTTATCCAATCCTATCACTTTTCTTAATCTGTCCTGTCCTGTCCTGTCCTGTCCTATCCTGTCCTATCCTGTCCTATCCTGTCCTATCCTATCCTATCCTATCCTATCCCTTTTCTTATTCTATTCTGTCCTTTCCTTTCCTATCCTATCGCATTTCGTATCCTATCCTATCACTTTTCTTAATCTGTCCTGTCCTGTCCTGTCCTGTCCTGTCCTGTCCTATCCTATCCTATCCTATCCTATCCTATCCTATCCTATCCTTTCCGTTTTCCTATTCTGTCCTGTCCTGTCGTATCCTATCTCATCCCATCCCACCCTATCCCATCCCATCCCATCCCATCCTATCCTACACTACCCTATCCTATCTCTTTTCTTTTCTTGTATTGAAAAAGTTTTATTGGTTTTACATTTTTCTATAGGGTAGGGTAAGGGATACAAAGAAATTTTGAGAGCATTCACGTCAGAGTCGTCGGCCCTTCCGAGACCTCAAAATACACAATAAAAAGATAACAAAAAAAAACATTTTTCATAACACTACAAGGTAATTGTCCTGTCCTGTCCTGTCCTATCCTATCCTATCCTATCCTATCCTATCCTATCCTATCCTATCCTTTCCGTTTTCCTATCCTGTCCTGTCCAGTCCTATCCTATCCCCATTTTTCTTCTATCCTGTCCTGTCCTGTCCTGTCCTGTCCTGTCCTGTCCTGTAATGTCCTGTCCTGTCCTGTCCTGTCCTGTCCTGTCCTGTCTTGTCCTGTCTTATCCTATCCTATCCTATCCTATCCTATCCTATCCTATCCTATCCTATCCTATCCTATCCTATCCTATCGAAACGAAAAGGAAGTACATAGGAAGTACTATGTAGCTTTTAGGTAAGAATGCTTAGATTGATAGGTGAATAGAGTAAATAATATTTGGGATGCTTGGAATTATTAGAGTGGTGTATAGCGGAAGTCAGGGGGGTGGGTTTGAATGGGAGGTGGGGGAGGGTTAGGGTGGAGGGTGGGGTAATATATATGTATGATTAATCTAGAGAGGGGAATAATGGGATATGGTTTTTTTTTAAGATAAATTTATATTATGTTTTTTATATGTTTAGTTAACTTAGAAGATGGTGTTAATGGGATATTGATATACTAAGAGAAACTTATATTGTGTCTGCTGGGAGGCGAGGGAGTATAATATCTGAATGAGAAACTTATTTTAAGATGGGGTGAGGGGGGGTATAGTATTTTTATGATAGGACAGGACAGGACAGGACAGGATAGAATAAGAAAAGCTAAAGGATAGGATAGGATAGGATAGGATAGGAAACGATATAATAGGATAGGATAGCATAGGAGAGGGCAGGACAGGACAGGACAGGGCAGGACAGAATAGGAAAAGGGATAGGATAGGATAGGATAGGATAGGATAGGATAGGATAGGATAGGATAGGATAGGACAGGACAGGACAGGACAGGACAGAATACCCTATCTCTTTTCTTGTCCTGTCCTGTCCTGTCCTGTCCTGTTCTGTCCTGTTCTGTTCTGTAATGTCCTGTCCTGTCCCGTCCCATCCCGTCCTGTCCTGTCCTGTCCTGTCCTATTCCCTTTCTTATCCTATCCTATCCTATCCTATCCCTATTCTTATTCTATTCTGTCCTTTCCTATCCTATCCTATCCCATTTCTTATCCCATCCTATCACTTTTCTTAATCTGTCCTGTCCTATCCCATCCCATCCCATAATAATAATAATGGGATAGGACAGAACATTACAGAACAGAACAGGACAGGACAGGACAGGATAGAAGAAAAATGGGGATAGGATAGGATAGGATAGGATAGTACAGGACAGGACAGGACAGGACAGGACAGGACAAGAAAAGAGATAGGGTATTCTGTCCTGTCCTGTCCTGTCCTGTCCTATCCTATCCTATCCTATCCTATCCTATCCTATCCTATTCTATCCTATCCTATCCCTTTTCCTATTCTGTCCTGCCCTGTCCTGCCCTGTCCTGCCCTCTCCTATGCTATCCTATCCTATCCTATCGTTTCCTATCCTATCCTATCCTATCCTATCCTATCCTATCCTATCCTATCCTTTAGCTTTTCTTATTCTATCCTGTCCTGTCCTGTCCTGTCCTGTCCTGTCCTGTCCTATCCTATCCTATCCTATCCTATCCCTTTTCCTATTCCGTCCTGTCCTGTCCTGTCCTGCCCTATGCTATGCTATGCTATGCTATGCTATGCTATGCTATGCTATCCTATCCTATCCTATCCTATCCTATCCTATCCTATCCTATCCCTTTTTTATTCTGTCATGTCCTATCCTGTCCTGTCCTATCCTATCCTATCCCTTTTCTTATTCTGTCCTGTCCTGTCCTGTCCTGTCCTGTGCTGTCCTATCCTATCCTATCCTATCCTATCCCCATTCTTCTATCCTATCCTCTCCTGTCCTGTCCGGTTCGGTCCCACCCCATCCCGTCCTGTCCTTTCCTGTCCTATTCCCTTTCTTATTGCGTTCTGTTCTGTTCTGTTCTGTTCTATTATATCCTATCCCATCCCATCCCATCCCATTCCCTTTCTTAACCTGTCCCGTCCCGTCCCGTCCCGTCCCGTCCCGTCCCGTCCCGTCCCGTCCCGTCCCATCCCTGTCCTGTCCCATCCCTGTCCTGTCCTGTCCTATCCTATCCCTTTTCTTATTCTGTCATGTTCTTTCCTGTCCTGTCCTGTCCTGTCCTATCCTATCCTATCCTATCCTATCCTTTTTCTTATTCTGTCCTATCCCATCCCATCCCATCCCCCTTTCTTATCCTATCCTATCCTCTCCTCTCCTATCCTGTCCCGTCCCGCCCCGCCCCATCCCTGTCCTGTCCCATCCCTGTCCTGTCCTGTCCTGTCCTATCCAATCCCTTTTCTTATTCTGTCCTGTTCTTTCCTGTCCTGTCCTGTCCTGTCCTGTCCTGTCCTGTCCTGTCCTATCCTATCCTATCCTATCCTATCCTATCCTATCCTATCCTATTCTATCCTATCCCTTTTCTTATTCTGTCCTGTCCTATCCTATCGTGTCTGGTCCTATCCTGTCATGTCCTGTCGTGCCCTGTCGTGTCCTGTCGTGTCCTGTCCTGACCTGTCCTATCCTATCCTATCCTATCCTATCCTATCCTATCCTATCCTATACTATACTATACTATACTATACTATACTATACTATACTATACTATACTATACTATACTATACTATACTATACTATACTATACTATACTATACTATACTATACTATCCCTTTTCTCATTCTATCATGTCCTGTCCTGTCCTGTCCTGTCCTGCCCTACCCTACCCTACCCTACCCTACCCTCCCCTACCCTATCCTATCCTATCCTATCCAATCCTTTCCTATCCTATCCTATCCTATCCTATCCTATCCCTTTTCCTATTCTGTCCTGTCCTGTCCTGTCCTGTCCTGCCCTATCCTTTCCTTTCCTATCCTATCCTATCCTATCCTATCCTATCCTATCCTATCCTATCCTATCCAATCCTTTCCTATCCTATCCTATCCTATCCTATCCTATCCTATCCTATCCCTTTTCCTATCCTGTCCTGTCCTGTCCTGTCCTGTCCTGTCCTGTCCTGTCCTATCCTATCCTATCCTATCCTATCCTATCCCTTTTCCTATTCTGTCCTGTCCTGTCCTGTCCTGTCCTATCCTATCCTATCCTATCCTATCCTATCCTATCCCTTTTCCTATTCTGTCCTGCCCTGTCCTGACCTGTCCTGCCCTCTCCTATGCTATCCTATCCTATCCTATCCTATAGCTTTTCTTATTCTATCCTGTCCTGTCCTGTCCTGTCCTGTCCTATCCTATCCTATCCTATCCTATCCTATCCTATCCTATCCTATCCTATCCTATCCTATCCTATCCTATCCCTTTTCCTATTCTGTCCTGTCCTGTCCTGCCCTATGCTATGCTATGCTATGCTATGCTATGCTATGCTATGCTATCCTATCCTATCCTATCCTATCCTATCCCTTTTTTTATTCTGTCATATCCTATCCTGTCCTGTCCTATCCTATCCTATCCCTTTTCTTATTCTGTCCTGTCCTGTCCTGTCCTGTCCTGTCCTATCCTATCCTATCCTATCCCTTTTCCTATTCTGTCCTGTCCTGTCCTGTCCTGTCCTATCCTATCCTATACTATCCTATCCTATTCTATTCTATCCTATCCTATCCTATCCCTTTTCCTATTCTGTCCTGCCCTGTCCTGCCCTGTCCTGCCCTCTCCTACGCTATCCTATCCTATTCTATCGTTTCCTATCCTATCCTATCCTATCCTTTAGCTTTTCTTATTCTATCCTGTCCTGTCCTGTCCTGTCCTATCCTATCCTATCCTATCCTATCCTATCCTATCCCTTTTACTATTCCGTCCTGTCCTGTCATGCCCTATGCTATGCTATGCTATGCTATGCTATGCTATGCTATGCTATGCTATGCTATGCTATGCTATGCTATGCTATGCTATGCTATCCTATCCCTTTTTTATTCTGTCATGTCCTATCCTGTCCTGTCCTATCCTATCCTATCCCTTTTCTTATTCTGTCCTGTCCTGTCCTGTCCTATCCTATCCTATCTTATCCTATCCCCATTCTTCTATCCTATCCTCTCCTGTCCTGTCCGGTTCGGTCCTACCCCATCCCGTCCTGTCCTTTCCTGTCCTATTCCCTTTCTTATTGCGTTCTGTTCTGTTCTGTTCTATTATATCCTATCCCATCCCATCCCATCCCATTCCCTTTCTTATCCTGTCCTGTCCTGTCCCGTCCCGTCCCGTCCCGTCCCGTCCCGTCCCTTCCCATCCCCGTCCCGTCCCATCCCTGTCCTGTCCTGTCCTGTCCTATCCTATCCCTTTTCTTATTCTGTCATGTTCTTTCCTGTCCTGTCCTGTCCTGTCCTGTCCTATCCTATCCTATCCTATCCTATCCTATCCTATCCTATCCTATCCTATCCTATCCTATCCTTTTTCTTATTCTGTCCTATCCCATCCCATCCCATCCCATCCCCCTTTCTTATCCTATCCTATCCTCTCCTATCCTATCCTGTCCCGTCCCGCCCCGCCCCATCCCTGTCCTGTCCCATCCCTGTCCTGTCCTGTCCTATCCAATCCCTTTTCTTATTCTGTCCTGTTCTTTCCTGTCCTGTCCTGTCCTGTCCTATCCTTTCCTATCCTATCCTATCCTATCCTATTCTATCCTATCCCTTTTCTTATTCTGTCCTGTCGTGTCCTGTCGTGTCCTGTCGTGTCCTGTCCTATCCTATCCTATCCTATCCTATCCTATCCTATCCTATACTATCCTATCCTATCCTATCCTATCCTATCCTATCCTATCCTATCCTATCCTATCCTATCCTATCCTATCCTATCCTATCCTATACTATACTATACTATACTATACTATACTATACTATACTATACTATACTATACTATACTATACTATACTATACTATACTATCCCTTTTCTTATTCTATCATGTCCTGTTCTGTCCTGTCCTGTCCTACCCTATCCTACCCTACCCTACCCTATCCTATCCAATCCTATCCTATCCTATCCTATCCTATCCCTTTTCCTATTCTGTCCTGTCCTGTCCTGTCCTGCCCTATCCTATCCTATCCTATCCTATCCTATCCTACCCTACCCTATCCTATCCTAACCTATCATCATATAGCTTTTCTTATTCCATCCTGTCCTGTCCTGTCCTGTCCTGTCCTGTCCTGTCCTATCCTATCCTATCCTATCCTATCCTATCCTATCCTATCCTATCCTATCCTATCCTATCCTATCCTATCCCTTTTCCTATTCTGTCCTGTCCTGTCCTGTCCTGTCCTGTCCTATCCTATCCTATCCTATCCTATCCTTTCCATTTTCTTATTCAGTCCTGTCCTGTCGTATCCTATCCCATCCCACCCCACCCCACCCCATCCCATCCCATCCCATCCCATCCCATCCCATCCTATCCTACACTACCCTATCCTATCTCTTTTCTTGTCCTGTCCTATCCTATCCCCATTTTTCTTCTATCCTGTCCTGTCCTGTTCTGTCCTGTAATGTCCTGTCCTGTCCGGTCCCGTCCCATCCCGTCCTGTCCTGTCCTGTCCTATTCCCTTTCTTATCCTATCCTATCCTATCCTATCCTATCCTATCCTATCCTATCCTATCCTATCCTATCCTATCCCATTTCTTTTTTTTTTATTGAAAAAGTTTTACAAAAACAAACTTCCCCTTTCCCCCCCCTCCCGATACATGTAAAATAAATCAAATACAAGTATTATACCCCCCCTCATCCCAACCCTCAAAATATGAATTACACACAAAATAATATTATCCAGTTAT
This sequence comes from Rhabdophis nuchalis, assembly GCA_039707465.1. Taxonomy (NCBI): domain Eukaryota; kingdom Metazoa; phylum Chordata; class Lepidosauria; order Squamata; family Natricidae; genus Rhabdophis; species Rhabdophis nuchalis. The sequence goes on along the minus strand of CM077650.1, from coordinate 48,991,222 downwards.
CCCCATCTTCTAAGCTAATTATGCAAATATATTTCCCTCCCCTGACCACCCTAACCCTCCCCCACCTCCCACTCCAACCCACCCCCCTGACTTCCACTATACACCACTCTAATAATTCCAAACAACCCAGATATTATCTTCTCTGTTCACATTATACCCCTTACATATCTCCTTAGCAATCTACTCATTCTTGCCTAAAATACCTAGTAACTATCTAATTCTTTTTTTTTTAAAGAAACCTTATAACAAACCCATCATAAACACCCACACCTTCAACATTTTGGTTAAACATTAGAATATATACATGATAATTCTTAAGATCTAAATACCATCATTAAAGCATTTTATCCACCAATCCAGCTCTTAGTTACCAATCTACTCATTCATACCTAAAAACTATATAATATAATATAATATTTTTTATATTGCAAAAGTTTTATTGGTTTTACAAATTTTTGGAATAGGGTAGGGTAAGGTGATACAAAAAATGTTTTTGAGAACTTTCACGTCGAAGTCGTTGGCCCCTCCGGGCTGCGTGGTAAGACATTGGTAATACATTGTTCATTAATACAACAAGGTGAAGATAAATGCGTAAATCATACATTCTAAATTATATGCTGGCAAACATGTACAAACATCCAGACAAAGAATTATACTATGTTAATAAAAAGCAAAGTCATTTTTTAGATCTAAGTCTCTTGGCAATTGTGTCTTCTTGTTCTCCTCCCTGGCCCCCAGTGGGCAGGGCCGTGGCCCCCTCTGCCCCTCCTGGATCTTCCCCCAGGATAGAGGAATGTTTTTTAAGAAAGGCTTCCGCCTCAGCAACTGTTTTAATCCTTACTCTTCCTCCTTCCCAGAACACCAACATCCCTTCTGGCATCGCCCACTTAAACCAAATCCCGTGGTTAAACAATTTTTTAGATAAGAAGGAATACTTCCTCCTCACCTTTCTAATCTTTTTTGGGATCTGCTTCAAGTTGTCGACTTCCTTTTGTTGGTAAATTAAAGGCCCGTCTCTCTGCGCCTTCAGAATTCCCTCCCTGGTCGACCTTCTAACAAATTTAATATGTATCTCTCTGGGTACTTCATTTAACCTGGCATATGTTGAGTTAATTCTATAGACTAGGTCAATGTCCCCCCTGATCTCCTCTTTAGGTTTGTGTAAATAGTCTGCTAAAATTGTACCCATGAGATCAGGAAGGCATTCACCAGTTTCCTCCAAAATGTTCTGAAATCTTAAAAAATATGACATTCTTTCAAAATCCATCCTAGACATATGACCAGACAAATCTCCACTTTCAGTGTTGACATTTTTAAGTTCTCCCTTTGCCCAGGCCAACCCCACTTCCAGCTCCTCGGTCTTCTGTGTGTTCTCCATCAATTTTTTTTGTGTTTCCAAAAGTTCAAGCTTAGAGCTACACTGGTCTTTCCTCATCGCTTTAATTTCCAGCACCAAGGAGTTTAATGCTTCCTCCATCGCCGTCATTCTTTGTTCCAATCCCGAATTCTCTGGTTGTTTTTTTGAAGCCATGATGAGCTATTATAATCAGTGCCACTAAGATGGCGTTTTTTGGGTGCGGCTGCTGGAGCAAGTCAGGAGAAAAAAGTTCAGCTCAAAGTTGTAACAAGTTGTAGAGCCCAGAAGAGAAACAGTTTCCACAGTCAATTGTTAAAAAAGAGAAGGTATTCCAGGGAAGGAACCAATTATTCAAAAAAAAATTTCCATTAATAAAGAGAGACAGTCCAAATTACAAAGAAATGTTGGTGATTTTCCATAAAGAAATAGTCATTCAGGAACAAAGAGGAGCCATCTTCCACCGCCCAGCCAGGCAGCCAGCAGGAGAGAGTGAAAAAAGAAATTGTTTCAATAAAGCCGGACTTAGATACATTGTATAGAAACAAGCCGCGAAGCACTTTCACTTGTTCCGCAAAAGTCCGGATGAAAAATATGCGCTTCCTCGCAACGAGGAGCCATTTCTAAACGCCGCTGTTGTAAATCCGAGGGGGGGTTTAACAAACACCCCCCTCCACGTCTCTCTCAGTCCAAGCCGCCAGCAAAAAAAAGTTTTAAAGTCACTTACTCTCCGCCTCGCATCTCAAGCCCCGGCAAAGCCATCCGACTCGAGCGCTCCGTTCTCTCCGAATCCATTATTTGTTGCCGTCCTCCGTTGGCGAAGGGAACCAAGCCCCCCGCAGCATGTCTTCTTCCACCTGGACCGAAGACAAGGACCGTTCCCCAGCTGCCGCCGGCAGAACCAGTCCAGGCAAGCCAGCCCTACGGAGGGGGGCACCCCGCCCCGTTAGGGGCAGAAAAAAGAGCAAAACGGCGTACGAACCCCAAGGTTCATCCGTCGCCGCCAGAAGCCGGAACAGGAAGTCCCTATCACTTTTCTTAATCTGTCCTGTCCTGTCCTGTCCTGTCCTGTCCTATCCTATCCTATCCTATCCTATCCTATCCTATCCTATCCTATCCTTTTCGTTTTCTTATTCTGTCCTGTCCTGTCGTATCCTATCCTATCCCATCCCATCCCACCCTATCCCATCCCATCCCATCCCATCCTATCCTACACTACCCTACCCTATCTCTTTTCTTGCCCTGTCCTGTCCTGTCCTGTCCTGTCCTATCCTATCCTATCCTATCCTATCCTATCCTATCCTATCCTATCCTATCCTATCCTATCCCCATTTTTCTTCTATCCTGTCCTGTCCTGTCCTGTCCTGTTCTGTTCTGTAATGTCCTGTCCTGTCCCGTCCCGTCCTGTCCTGTCCTGTCCTGTCCTATTCCCTTTCTTATCCTATCCTATCCTATCCCTATTCTTATTCTATTCTGTCCGTTCCTATCCTATTCTATCCCATTTCTTATCCCATCCTATCACTTTTCTTAATCTGTCCTGTCCTGTCCTATCCCATCCCATCCCATAATAATAATAATGGGACAGGACAGGACATTACAGAACAGAACAGGACAGGACAGGACAGGACAGGATAGAAGAAAAATGGGGATAGGATAGGATAGGATAGGATAGGATAGGACAGGACAGGACAGGACAGGACAGGACAGGACAGGACAAGAAAAGAGATAGGGTATTCTGTCCTGTCCTGTCCTGTCCTGTCCTGTCCTGTCCTATCCTATCCTATCCTATCCTATCCTATCCTATCCTATCCTATCCTATCCTATCCTATCCTATCCTATCCTATCCTATCCTATCCTATCCTATCCTATCCTATCCCTTTTCCTATTCTGTCCTGCCCTGTCCTGTCCTGTCCTGTCCTGCCCTCTCCTATGCTATCCTATCCTATTCTATCGTTTCCTATCCTATCCTATCCTATCCTTTAGCTTTTCTTATTCTATCCTGTCCTGTCCTGTCCTGTCCTGTCCTGTCCTGTCCTGTCCTATCCTATCCTATCCTATCCTATCCCTTTTCCTATTCCGTCCTGTCCTGTCCTGCCCTATGCTATGCTATGCTATGCTATGCTATCCTATCCTATCCTATCCTATCCCTTTTTTATTCTGCCATGTCCTATCCTATCCTATCCTATCCTATTCTTTCCATTTTCTTATTCAGTCCTGTCCTGTCGTATCCTATCCCATCCCATCCCACCCCACCCCATCCCATCCCATCCCATCCCATCCCATCCCATCCTATCCTACACTACCCTATCCTATCTCTTTTCTTGTCCTGTCCTGTCCTGTCCTATCCTATCCCCATTTTTTCTTCTATCCTGGCCTGTCATGTTCTGTCCTGTTCTGTTCTGTAATGTCCTGTCCTGTCCCATCCCGTCCCGTCCCGTCCTATTCCCTTTCTTATCCTATCCTATCCTATCCTATCCTATCCTATCCTATCCTATCCTATCCTATCCTATCCTATCCAATCCTATCCTATCCTATGCTATCCTATCCTATCCGTATTCTTATTCTATTCTGTCCTTTCCTATCCTATCCTATCCTATCCTATCCTATCCTATCCTATCCTATTCTTTCCATTTTCTTATTCAGTCCTGTCCTGTCGTATCCTATCCCATCCCATCCCACCCCACCCCATCCCATCCCACCCCATCCCATCCCATCCCATCCTATCCTACACTACCCTATCCTATCTCTTTTCTTGTCCTGTCCTGTCCTGTCCTATCCTATCCCCATTTTTCTTCTATCCTGTCCTGTCCTGTAATGTCCTGTCCTGTCCGGTCCCGTCCCATCCCGTCCTGTCCTGTCCTGTCCTATTCCCTTTCTTATCCTATCCTATCCTATTCTATCCGTATTCTTATTCTATTCTGTCCTTTCCTATCCTATCGTATCCTATCCTATCCTTTCCGTTTTCTTATTCTGTCCTGTCCTGTCGTATCCTATCCCATCCCATCCCATCCCACCCTATCCCATCCCATCCCATCCCATCCCACCCCACCCCACCCCATACCATCCCATCCAATCCCATCCCATCCCATCCCATCCCATCCCATCCTATCCTACATTACCCTATCCTATCTCTTTTCTTGTCCTGTCCTGTCCTGTCCTGTCCTATCCTGTCCTATCCTATCCTATCCCCATTTTTCTTCTATCCTGTCCTGTCCTGTTCTGTCCTGTAATATCCTGTCCTGTCCGGTCCCGTCCCATCCCGTTTTGTCCTGTCCTGTCCTATTCCCTTTCTTATCCTATCCTATCCTATCCTATCCTATCCTATCCTATCCTATCCTATCCTATCCTATCCTATCCTATCCCATTTCTTATCCAATCCTATCACTTTTCTTAATCTGTCCTGTCCTGTCCTGTCCTATCCTGTCCTATCCTGTCCTGTCCTATCCTATCCTATCCTATCCTATCCTATCCTATCCTATCCTATCCTATCCCATTTCTTATCCTATCCTATCACTTTTCTTAATCTGTCCTGTCCTGTCCTGTCCTGTCCTATCCTATCCTATCCTATCCTATCCTATCCTATCCTATCCTATCCTATCCTATCCGTTTTCTTATTCTGTCCTGTCCTGTTCTATCCTATCCTATCCCTTTGCTTATTCTATTCTGTCCTGTCCTATCCTATCCCATCCCATTTCTTATTCTGTCCCGTTCTGTCCCGTCCTGTCCTGTCCTGTCCTGTCCTATCCTATCCTATCCTATCCTATCCTATCCTATCCTAACCTATCCTATCCTATCCTATCCTATCCTATTCTTTCCATTTTCTTATTCAATCCTGTCCAGTCCTATCCCATCCCATCCCACCCCACCCCATCCCATCCCATCCCATTCCATCCCATCCTATCCTACACTACCCTACCCTATCTCTTTTCTTGTCCTGTCCTGTCCTGTCCTGTCCTGTCCTATCCTATCCTATCCTATCCTATCCCCATTTTTCTTCTATCCTGTCCTGTCCTGTTCTGTTCTGTTCTGTAATGTCCTGTCCTGTCCCGTCCCATCCCGTCCTGTCCTGTCCTGTCCTATTCCCTTTCTTATCCTATCCTATCCTATCCTATCCTATCCTATCCTATCCTATCCTATCCTATCCTATCCTATCCTATCCTATCCTATCCTATCCTATCCTATCCTATCCTATCCTATCCTATCCCATTTCTTATGCGATCCTATCACTTTTCTTAATCTGTCCTGTCCTGTCCTGTCCTGTCCTGTCCTGTCCTGTCCTATCCTATCCTATCCTATCCTATCCTATCCTATCCTATCCTATCCTATCCTATCCTATCCTATGCCTTTTCTTATTCTATTCTGTCCTGTCCTTTCGTATCCTATCCCATCCCATCCCACCCCATCCCATCCCATCCCATCCTATCCTACACTACCCTATCCTATCCTATCCTATCCTATCCTATCCTATCCTATCCTTTCCGTTTTCTTATTCTGTCCTGTCCTGTCGTATCCTATCCCATCCCATCCCACCCTATCCCATCCCATCCCATCCCATCCCATCCTATCCTACACTACCCTACCCTATCTCTTTTCTTGTCCTGTCCTGTCCTGTCCTGTCCTGTCCTATCCTATCCTATCCTATCCTATCCCCATTTTTCTTCTATCCTGTCCTGTCCTGTCCTGTCCTGTCCTGTTCTGTTCTGTTCTGTAATGTCCTGTCCTGTCCCGTCCCATCCCGTCCTGTCCTGTCCTGTCCTATTCCCTTTCTTATCCTATCCTATCCTATCCTATCCTATCCTATCCTATCCTATCCTATCCTATCCTATCCCATTTCTTATGCGATCCTATCACTTTTCTTAATCTGTCCTGTCCTGTCCTGTCCTGTCCTGTCCTGTCCTGTCCTATCCTATCCTATCCTATCCTATCCTATCCTATCCTATCCTATCCTATCCTATCCTATGCCTTTTCTTATTCTATTCTGTCCTGTCCTTTCGTATCCTATCCCATCCCATCCCACCCCATCCCATCCCATCCCATCCCATCCCATCCTATCCTACACTACCCTACCCTATCTCTTTTCTTGTCCTGTCCTGTCCTGTCCTGTCCTATCCTATCCTATCCTATCCTATCCCCATTTTTCTTCTATCCTATCCGGTCCTGTTCTGTCCTGTAATGTCCTGTCCTGTCCTGTCCGGTCCCGTCCCATCCCGTCCTGTCCTGTCCTATTCCCTTTCTTATCCTATCCTATCCTATCCTATCCTATCCTATCCTATCCCATTTCTTATCCTATCCTGTCACTTTTCTTAATCTGTCCTGTCCTGTCCTGTCCTGTCCTGTCCTGTCCTGTCCTATCCTATCCTACCCTACCCTACCCTACCCTACCCTACCCTACCCTATCCTATCCTATCCTATCCTATCCTATCCTATCCTATCCTATCCTATCCTATCCAATCCTATCCTATCCTATCCTATCCTATCCGTATTCTTATTCTATTCTGTCCTTTCCTATCCTATCCTATCCTATCCTATCCTATCCTATCCTATCCTATCCTATTCTTTCCATTTTCTTATTCAGTCCTGTCCTGTCGTATCCTATCCCATCCCATCCCACCCCACCCCATCCCATCCCACCCCATCCCATCCCATCCCATCCCATCCTATCCTACACTACCCTATCCTATCTCTTTTCTTGTCCTGTCCTGTCCTGTCCTATCCTATCCCCATTTTTCTTCTATCCTGTCCTGTCCTGTAATGTCCTGTCCTGTCCGGTCCCGTCCCATCCCGTCCTGTCCTGTCCTGTCCTATTCCCTTTCTTATCCTATCCTATCCTATTCTATCCGTATTCTTATTCTATTCTGTCCTTTCCTATCCTATCGTATCCTATCCTATCCTTTCCGTTTTCTTATTCTGTCCTGTCCTGTCGTATCCTATCCCATCCCATCCCATCCCACCCTATCCCATCCCATCCCATCCCATCCCACCCCACCCCACCCCATCCCATCCCATCCCATCCCATCCCATCCCATCCCATCCCATCCTATCCTACATTACCCTATCCTATCTCTTTTCTTGTCCTGTCCTGTCCTGTCCTGTCCTATCCTGTCCTATCCTATCCTATCCCCATTTTTCTTCTATCCTGTCCTGTCCTGTTCTGTCCTGTAATATCCTGTCCTGTCCGGTCCCGTCCCATCCCGTTTTGTCCTGTCCTGTCCTATTCCCTTTCTTATCCTATCCTATCCTATCCTATCCTATCCTATCCTATCCTATCCTATCCTATCCTATCCTATCCTATCCTATCCTATCCTATCCCATTTCTTATCCAATCCAATCACTTTTCTTAATCTGTCCTGTCCTGTCCTGTCCTATCCTGTCCTATCCTGTCCTGTCCTATCCTATCCTATCCTATCCTATTCTATCCTATCCTATCCTATCCTATCCCATTTCTTATCCTATCCTATCACTTTTCTTAATCTGTCCTGTCCTGTCCTGTCCTGTCCTGTCCTGTCCTGTCCTATCCTATCCTATCCTATCCTATCCTATCCTATCCTATCCTATCCTATCCTATCCGTTTTCTTATTCTGTCCTGTCCTGTCGTATCCTATCCCATCCCATCCCACCCTATCCCATCCCATCCCATCCTATCCTACACTACCCTATCCTATCTCTTTTCTTTTCTTGTCCTGTCCTCTCCTGTCCTGTCCTATCCCCATTTTTCTTCTATCCTGTCCTGTCCTGTCCTGTCCTGTCCTGTCCTGTTCTGTTCTGTAATGTCCTGTCCTGTCCTGTCCCATCCCGTCCTGTCCTGTCCTGTCCTGTCCTATTCCCTTTCTTATCCTATCCTATCCTATCCTATCCTATCCGTTTTCTTATTCTGTCCTGTCCTGTTCTATCCTATCCTATCCCTTTGCTTATTCTATTCTGTCCTGTCCTATCCTATCCCATCCCATTTCTTATTCTGTCCCGTTCTGTCCCGTCCTGTCCTGTCCTGTCCTGTCCTATCCTATCCTATCCTATCCTATCCTATCCTAACCTATCCTATCCTATCCTATCCTATCCTATTCTTTCCATTTTCTTATTCAGTCCTGTCCAGTCCTATCCCATCCCATCCCACCCCACCCCATCCCATCCCATCCCATTCCATCCCATCCCATCCTATCCTACACTACCCTATCCTATCTCTTTTCTTGTCCTGTCCTGTCCTGTCCTGTCCTATCCTATCCTATCCTATCCTATCCTATCCCATCCCATCCGTTCCTATCCTATCCTTTCCGTTTTCTTATTCTGTCCTGTCCTGTCGTATCCTATCTCATCCCATCCCACCCTATCCCATCCCATCCCATCCCATCCCATCCTATCCTACACTACCCTATCCTATCCTATCCTATCCTATCCTATCCTTTCCGTTTTCTTATTCTGTCCTGTCCTGTCGTATCCTATCCCATCCCATCCCACCCTATCCCATCCCATCCCATCCCATCCCATCCTATCCTACACTACCCTACCCTATCTCTTTTCTTGTCCTGTCCTGTCCTGTCCTGTCCTGTCCTATCCTATCCTATCCTATCCTATCCTATCCTATCCTATCCCCATTTTTCTTCTATCCTGTCCTGTCCTGTCCTGTCCTGTTCTGTTCTGTTCTGTTCTGTAATGTCCTGTCCTGTCCCGTCCCATCCCGTCCTGTCCTGTCCTGTCCTATTCCCTTTCTTATCCTATCCTATCCTATCCTATCCTATCCTATCCTATCCTATCCTATCCTATCCTATCCTATCCTATCCTATCCTATCCTATCCTATCCTATCCTATGCCTTTTCTTATTCTATTCTGTCCTGTCCTTTCGTATCCTATCCCATCCCATCCCACCCCATCCCATCCCATCCTATCCTATACTACCCTACCTATCCTATCCTATCCTATCCTATCCTATCCTATCCTATCCTATCCCATTTCTTATCCCATTCTATCACTTTTCTTAATCTGTCCTGTCCTGTCCTATTCCCTTTCCTATCCTACACTACCCTATCCTATCCTATCCTATCCTATCCTATCCTATCCTATCCCTATTCTTATTCTATTCTGTCCTTTCCTATCCTATCCTATCCCATTTCTTATGCGATCCTATCACTTTTCTTAATCTGTCCTGTCCTGTCCTGTCCTGTCCTGTCCTGTCCTATCCTATCCTATCCTATCCTATCCTATCCTATCCTATCCTATCCTATCCTATCCTATCCTATCCTATCCTATCCTATCCTATGCCTTTTCTTATTCTATTCTGTCCTGTCCTTTCGTATCCTATCCCATCCCATTCCACCCCATCCCATCCCATCCCATCCAATCCCATCCCATCCTATCCTACACTACCCTATCCTATGTCTTTTCTTGTCCTGTCCTGTCCTGTCCTGTCCTATCCTATCCTATCCTATCCCGATTTTTCTTCTATCCTATCCGGTCCTGTTCTGTCCTGTAATGTCCTGTCCTGTCCGGTCCCGTCCCATCCCATCCCGTCCTGTCCTGTCCTGTCCTGTCCTATTCCCTTTCCTATCCTATCCTATCCTATCCTATCCTATCCTATCCTATCCTATCCTATCCTATCCTATCCTATCCTATCTTATTCTTTCCATTTTCTTATTCAGTCCTGTCCTGTCCTATCCTATCCTATCCTATCCTATCCTATCCTATCCTATCCCATCCCATCCGTTCCTATCCTATCCTTTCCGTTTTCTTATTCTGTCCTGTCCTGTCGTATCCTATCTCATCCCATCCCACCCTATCCCATCCCATCCCATCCCATCCTATCCTACACTACCCTATCCTATCCTATCCTATCCTTTCCGTTTTCTTATTCTGTCCTGTCCTGTCGTATCCTATCCCATCCCATCCCACCCTATCCCATCCCATCCCATCCTATCCTATCCTACACTACCCTACCCTATCTCTTTTCTTGTCCTGTCCTGTCCTGTCCTGTCCTGTCCTATCCTATCCTATTCCCATTTTTCTTCTATCCTGTCCTGTCCTGTCCTGTCCTGTCCTTTCCTGTCCTGTTCTGTTCTGTTCTGTAATGTCCTGTCCTGTCCCGTCCCATCCCGTCCTGTCCTGTCCTGTCCTGTCCTGTCCTATTCCCTTTCTTATCCTATCCTATCCTATCCTATCCTATCCTATCCTATCCTATCCTATCCTATCCTATCCTATCCCATTTCTTATGCGATCCTATCACTTTTCTTAATCTGTCCTGTCCTGTCCTGTCCTGTCCTGTCCTATCCTATCCTATCCTATCCTATCCTATCCTATCCTATCCTATCCTATCCTATCCTATCCTATCCTATGCCTTTTCTTATTCTATTCTGTCCTGTCCTTTCGTATCCTATCCTATCCTCTCCTATCCTATCCCCATTTTTCTTCTATCCTATCCGGTCCTGTTCTGTCCTGTAATGTCCTGTCCTGTCCTGTCCGGTCCCGTCCCATCCCGTCCTGTCCTGTCCTATTCCGTTTCTTATCCTATCCTATCCTATCCTATCCTATCCTATCCTATCCTATCCTATCCTATCCTATCCTATCCTATCCCATTTCTTATCCTATCCTGTCACTTTTCTTAATCTGTCCTGTCCTGTCCTGTCCTGTCCTGTCCTGTCCTATCCTATCCTATCCTATCCTATCCTATCCTATCCTATCCTATCCTATCCTATCCTATCCTATCCCATTTCTTATCCCATTCTATCACTTTTCTTAATCTGTCCTGTCCTGTCCTATTCCCTTTCTTATCCTATCCTATCCTATCCTATCCTATCCTATCCTATCCTATCCTATCCTATCCCTATTCTTATTCTATTCTGTCCTTTCCTATCCTATCCTATCCCATTTCTTATGCGATCCTATCACTTTTCTTAATCTGTCCTGTCCTGTCCTGTCCTGTCCTGTCCTGTCCTATCCTATCCTATCCTATCCTATCCTATCCTATCCTATCCTATCCTATCCTATCCTATCCTATGCCTTTTCTTATTCTATTCTGTCCTGTCCTTTCGTATCCTATCCCATCCCATTCCACCCCATCCCATCCCATCCCATCCAATCCCATCCCATCCTATCCTACACTACCCTATCCTATGTCTTTTCTTGTCCTGTCCTGTCCTGTCCTGTCCTGTCCTATCCTATCCTATCCTATCCTATCCTATCCTATCCTATCCCGATTTTTCTTCTATCCTATCCGGTCCTGTTCTGTCCTGTAATGTCCTGTCCTGTCCGGTCCCGTCCCATCCCATCCCGTCCTGTCCTGTCCTGTCCTGTCCTGTCCTGTCCTGTCCTATTCCCTTTCCTATCCTATCCTATCCTATCCTATCCTATCCTATCCTATCCTATCACATTTCTTATCCCATCCTATCACTTTTCTTAATCTGTCCTGTCCTGTCCTGTCCTGTCCTGTCCTGTCCTGTCCTATCCTATCCTATCCTATCCTATCCTATCCTATCCTATCCTATCCTATCCTATCCTATCCTATGCCTTTTCTTATTCTATCAGCTCCTGTCCTGTTCTGTCTTGTCCTGTCCTGTCCTATCCTACCCTACCCTACCCTACCCTATCCTGTCCTATGCCTTTTCTTATTCTATTCTGTCCTGTCCTGTTGTATCCTATCCCATCCCATCCCATCCCACCCCAACCCACCCCATCCCATCCCATCCCATCCCATCCTATCCTACCCTACCCTACCCTATCTTATCTCTTTTCTTGTCCTGTCCTGTCCTGTTCTGTCCTGTCCTGACCTTTCCTATCTTATCCTATCCCATTTTTTATTCTGTCTTGTCCCGTCCCATCCCGTCCCGTCCCGTCCCGTCCTGTCCTGTCCTGTCCTGTCCTATCCTATCCTATCCTATCCTATCCTTTCCTTTCCTATCCTATGCCTTTTCTTATTCTATTCTGTCCTGTCCTTTCGTATCCTATCCCATCCCACCCCATCCCATCCCATCCAATCCCATCCCATCCTATCCTAAACTACCCTATCTTATCTCTTTTCTTGTCCTGTCCTATCCTATCCTATCCTATCCCCATTTTTCTTCTATCCTATCCTGTCCTGTTCTGTCCTGTAATGTCCTTTCCTGTCCGGTCCGGTCCGGTCCCGTCCCATCCCATCCCATCCCGTCCCATCCCGTCCCGTCCCGTCCCGTCCCGTCCGGTCCCATCCCATCCCTTTTCTTATTATGTCCAGTCCTGTCCTGTCCTGTCCTGTCCTATCCTATCCTATCCTATCCTATCCTATCCTATCCTATCCTATCCTATCCTATCCTATCCTATCCCATTTCTTATCCCATTCTATCACTTTTCTTAATCTGTTCTGTCCTGTCCTGTCCTATCCTGTCCTATCCTGTCCTATCCTATCCTATCCTATCCTATCCTATCCTATCCTATCCTATCCTTTCCTATCCTATGCCTTTTCTTATTCTATTCTGTCCTGTCCTTTCGTATCCTATCCCATCCCATCCCACCCCATCCCATCCCATCCAATCCCATCCCATCCCATCCTATCCTATCTCTTTTCTTGTCCTGTCCTGTCCTGTCCAGTCCTATCCTATCCTATCCCCATTTTTCTTCTATCCTATCCTGTCCTGTTCTGTCCTGTAATGTCCTGTCTTGTCCTGTCCTATTCCCTTTCTTATACTATCCCATCCTATCCTCTCCTATCCCATTTCTTATCCTATACTATCACTTTTCTTAATCTATCCTGTCCTGTCCTGTCCTGTCCTGTCCTGTCCTGTCGTGTCGTGTCGTGTCCCGTCCCATCCCATCCCATCCCATCCCATCCCATCCCATCCCATCCTATCCTAACCTATCCTATCCTTTTTCTTATTCTGTCCTGTCCTGTCTTTTCCTATTCTATTCTGTCCTGTCCTGTCGTATCCTATCCCATCCCATCCCACCCAACCCCATCCCATCCCATCCCATCCTATCCTACACTACCCTATCCTATCTCTTTTCTTGTCCTGTCCTGTCCTGTCCTATCCTATCCCCATTTTTCTTCTATCCTGTCCTGTCCTGTAATGTCCTGTCCTGTCCGGTCCCGTCCCATCCCGTCCTGTCCTGTCCTGTCCTATTCCCTTTCTTATCCAATCCTATCCTATCCTATCCTATCCTATCCTATCCTATCCTATCCTATCCTATCCTATCCTATCCCATTTCTTATCCAATCCTATCACTTTTCTTAATCTGTCCTGTCCTGTCCTGTCCTGTCCTATCCTGTCCTATCCTGTCCTATCCTGTCCTATCCTATCCTATCCTATCCTATCCCTTTTCTTATTCTATTCTGTCCTTTCCTTTCCTATCCTATCGCATTTCGTATCCTATCCTATCACTTTTCTTAATCTGTCCTGTCCTGTCCTGTCCTGTCCTGTCCTGTCCTATCCTATCCTATCCTATCCTATCCTATCCTATCCTATCCTTTCCGTTTTCCTATTCTGTCCTGTCCTGTCGTATCCTATCTCATCCCATCCCACCCTATCCCATCCCATCCCATCCCATCCTATCCTACACTACCCTATCCTATCTCTTTTCTTTTCTTGTATTGAAAAAGTTTTATTGGTTTTACATTTTTCTATAGGGTAGGGTAAGGGATACAAAGAAATTTTGAGAGCATTCACGTCAGAGTCGTCGGCCCTTCCGAGACCTCAAAATACACAATAAAAAGATAACAAAAAAAAACATTTTTCATAACACTACAAGGTAATTGTCCTGTCCTGTCCTGTCCTATCCTATCCTATCCTATCCTATCCTATCCTATCCTATCCTATCCTATCCTTTCCGTTTTCCTATCCTGTCCTGTCCAGTCCTATCCTATCCCCATTTTTCTTCTATCCTGTCCTGTCCTGTCCTGTCCTGTCCTGTCCTGTCCTGTAATGTCCTGTCCTGTCCTGTCCTGTCCTGTCCTGTCCTGTCTTGTCCTGTCTTATCCTATCCTATCCTATCCTATCCTATCCTATCCTATCCTATCCTATCCTATCCTATCCTATCCTATCCTATCGAAACGAAAAGGAAGTACATAGGAAGTACTATGTAGCTTTTAGGTAAGAATGCTTAGATTGATAGGTGAATAGAGTAAATAATATTTGGGATGCTTGGAATTATTAGAGTGGTGTATAGCGGAAGTCAGGGGGGTGGGTTTGAATGGGAGGTGGGGGAGGGTTAGGGTGGAGGGTGGGGTAATATATATGTATGATTAATCTAGAGAGGGGAATAATGGGATATGGTTTTTTTTTAAGATAAATTTATATTATGTTTTTTATATGTTTAGTTAACTTAGAAGATGGTGTTAATGGGATATTGATATACTAAGAGAAACTTATATTGTGTCTGCTGGGAGGCGAGGGAGTATAATATCTGAATGAGAAACTTATTTTAAGATGGGGTGAGGGGGGGTATAGTATTTTTATGATAGGACAGGACAGGACAGGACAGGATAGAATAAGAAAAGCTAAAGGATAGGATAGGATAGGATAGGATAGGAAACGATATAATAGGATAGGATAGCATAGGAGAGGGCAGGACAGGACAGGACAGGGCAGGACAGAATAGGAAAAGGGATAGGATAGGATAGGATAGGATAGGATAGGATAGGATAGGATAGGATAGGATAGGATAGGACAGGACAGGACAGGACAGGACAGAATACCCTATCTCTTTTCTTGTCCTGTCCTGTCCTGTCCTGTCCTGTTCTGTCCTGTTCTGTTCTGTAATGTCCTGTCCTGTCCCGTCCCATCCCGTCCTGTCCTGTCCTGTCCTGTCCTATTCCCTTTCTTATCCTATCCTATCCTATCCTATCCCTATTCTTATTCTATTCTGTCCTTTCCTATCCTATCCTATCCCATTTCTTATCCCATCCTATCACTTTTCTTAATCTGTCCTGTCCTATCCCATCCCATCCCATAATAATAATAATGGGACAGGACAGAACATTACAGAACAGAACAGGACAGGACAGGACAGGATAGAAGAAAAATGGGGATAGGATAGGATAGGATAGGATAGTACAGGACAGGACAGGACAGGACAGGACAGGACAAGAAAAGAGATAGGGTATTCTGTCCTGTCCTGTCCTGTCCTGTCCTATCCTATCCTATCCTATCCTATCCTATCCTATCCTATTCTATCCTATCCTATCCCTTTTCCTATTCTGTCCTGCCCTGTCCTGCCCTGTCCTGCCCTCTCCTATGCTATCCTATCCTATCCTATCGTTTCCTATCCTATCCTATCCTATCCTATCCTATCCTATCCTATCCTATCCTTTAGCTTTTCTTATTCTATCCTGTCCTGTCCTGTCCTGTCCTGTCCTGTCCTGTCCTATCCTATCCTATCCTATCCTATCCCTTTTCCTATTCCGTCCTGTCCTGTCCTGTCCTGCCCTATGCTATGCTATGCTATGCTATGCTATGCTATGCTATGCTATGCTATCCTATCCTATCCTATCCTATCCTATCCTATCCTATCCTATCCTATCCCTTTTTTATTCTGTCATGTCCTATCCTGTCCTGTCCTATCCTATCCTATCCCTTTTCTTATTCTGTCCTGTCCTGTCCTGTCCTGTCCTGTGCTGTCCTATCCTATCCTATCCTATCCTATCCCCATTCTTCTATCCTATCCTCTCCTGTCCTGTCCGGTTCGGTCCCACCCCATCCCGTCCTGTCCTTTCCTGTCCTATTCCCTTTCTTATTGCGTTCTGTTCTGTTCTGTTCTGTTCTATTATATCCTATCCCATCCCATCCCATCCCATTCCCTTTCTTAACCTGTCCCGTCCCGTCCCGTCCCGTCCCGTCCCGTCCCGTCCCGTCCCGTCCCATCCCTGTCCTGTCCCATCCCTGTCCTGTCCTGTCCTATCCTATCCCTTTTCTTATTCTGTCATGTTCTTTCCTGTCCTGTCCTGTCCTGTCCTATCCTATCCTATCCTATCCTTTTTCTTATTCTGTCCTATCCCATCCCATCCCATCCCCCTTTCTTATCCTATCCTATCCTCTCCTCTCCTATCCTGTCCCGTCCCGCCCCGCCCCATCCCTGTCCTGTCCCATCCCTGTCCTGTCCTGTCCTGTCCTATCCAATCCCTTTTCTTATTCTGTCCTGTTCTTTCCTGTCCTGTCCTGTCCTGTCCTGTCCTGTCCTGTCCTGTCCTATCCTATCCTATCCTATCCTATCCTATCCTATCCTATCCTATTCTATCCTATCCCTTTTCTTATTCTGTCCTGTCCTATCCTATCGTGTCTGGTCCTATCCTGTCATGTCCTGTCGTGCCCTGTCGTGTCCTGTCGTGTCCTGTCCTGACCTGTCCTATCCTATCCTATCCTATCCTATCCTATCCTATCCTATCCTATCCTATCCTATACTATACTATACTATACTATACTATACTATACTATACTATACTATACTATACTATACTATACTATACTATACTATCCCTTTTCTCATTCTATCATGTCCTGTCCTGTCCTGTCCTGTCCTGCCCTACCCTACCCTACCCTACCCTACCCTCCCCTACCCTATCCTATCCTATCCTATCCAATCCTTTCCTATCCTATCCTATCCTATCCTATCCTATCCCTTTTCCTATTCTGTCCTGTCCTGTCCTGTCCTGTCCTGCCCTATCCTTTCCTTTCCTATCCTATCCTATCCTATCCTATCCTATCCTATCCTATCCTATCCTATCCAATCCTTTCCTATCCTATCCTATCCTATCCTATCCTATCCTATCCTATCCCTTTTCCTATCCTGTCCTGTCCTGTCCTGTCCTGTCCTGTCCTGTCCTGTCCTATCCTATCCTATCCTATCCTATCCTATCCCTTTTCCTATTCTGTCCTGTCCTGTCCTGTCCTGTCCTATCCTATCCTATCCTATCCTATCCTATCCTATCCCTTTTCCTATTCTGTCCTGCCCTGTCCTGACCTGTCCTGCCCTCTCCTATGCTATCCTATCCTATCCTATCCTATAGCTTTTCTTATTCTATCCTGTCCTGTCCTGTCCTGTCCTGTCCTATCCTATCCTATCCTATCCTATCCTATCCTATCCTATCCTATCCTATCCTATCCTATCCTATCCCTTTTCCTATTCTGTCCTGTCCTGTCCTGCCCTATGCTATGCTATGCTATGCTATGCTATGCTATGCTATGCTATCCTATCCTATCCTATCCTATCCTATCCCTTTTTTTATTCTGTCATATCCTATCCTGTCCTGTCCTATCCTATCCTATCCCTTTTCTTATTCTGTCCTGTCCTGTCCTGTCCTGTCCTGTCCTATCCTATCCTATCCTATCCCTTTTCCTATTCTGTCCTGTCCTGTCCTGTCCTGTCCTATCCTATCCTATACTATCCTATCCTATTCTATTCTATCCTATCCTATCCTATCCCTTTTCCTATTCTGTCCTGCCCTGTCCTGCCCTGTCCTGCCCTCTCCTACGCTATCCTATCCTATTCTATCGTTTCCTATCCTATCCTATCCTATCCTTTAGCTTTTCTTATTCTATCCTGTCCTGTCCTGTCCTGTCCTATCCTATCCTATCCTATCCTATCCTATCCTATCCCTTTTACTATTCCGTCCTGTCCTGTCATGCCCTATGCTATGCTATGCTATGCTATGCTATGCTATGCTATGCTATGCTATGCTATGCTATGCTATGCTATGCTATGCTATCCTATCCCTTTTTTATTCTGTCATGTCCTATCCTGTCCTGTCCTATCCTATCCTATCCCTTTTCTTATTCTGTCCTGTCCTGTCCTGTCCTATCCTATCCTATCTTATCCTATCCCCATTCTTCTATCCTATCCTCTCCTGTCCTGTCCGGTTCGGTCCTACCCCATCCCGTCCTGTCCTTTCCTGTCCTATTCCCTTTCTTATTGCGTTCTGTTCTGTTCTGTTCTATTATATCCTATCCCATCCCATCCCATCCCATTCCCTTTCTTATCCTGTCCTGTCCTGTCCCGTCCCGTCCCGTCCCGTCCCGTCCCGTCCCTTCCCATCCCCGTCCCGTCCCATCCCTGTCCTGTCCTGTCCTGTCCTATCCTATCCCTTTTCTTATTCTGTCATGTTCTTTCCTGTCCTGTCCTGTCCTGTCCTGTCCTATCCTATCCTATCCTATCCTATCCTATCCTATCCTATCCTATCCTATCCTATCCTATCCTTTTTCTTATTCTGTCCTATCCCATCCCATCCCATCCCATCCCCCTTTCTTATCCTATCCTATCCTCTCCTATCCTATCCTGTCCCGTCCCGCCCCGCCCCATCCCTGTCCTGTCCCATCCCTGTCCTGTCCTGTCCTATCCAATCCCTTTTCTTATTCTGTCCTGTTCTTTCCTGTCCTGTCCTGTCCTGTCCTATCCTTTCCTATCCTATCCTATCCTATCCTATTCTATCCTATCCCTTTTCTTATTCTGTCCTGTCGTGTCCTGTCGTGTCCTGTCGTGTCCTGTCCTATCCTATCCTATCCTATCCTATCCTATCCTATCCTATCCTATCCTATCCTATCCTATCCTATCCTATCCTATCCTATCCTATCCTATCCTATCCTATCCTATCCTATCCTATCCTATACTATACTATACTATACTATACTATACTATACTATACTATACTATACTATACTATCCCTTTTCTTATTCTATCATGTCCTGTTCTGTCCTGTCCTGTCCTACCCTACCCTATCCTACCCTACCCTACCCTATCCTATCCAATCCTATCCTATCCTATCCTATCCTATCCCTTTTCCTATTCTGTCCTGTCCTGTCCTGTCCTGCCCTATCCTATCCTATCCTATCCTATCCTATCCTACCCTACCCTATCCTATCCTAACCTATCATCATATAGCTTTTCTTATTCCATCCTGTCCTGTCCTGTCCTGTCCTGTCCTGTCCTGTCCTATCCTATCCTATCCTATCCTATCCTATCCTATCCTATCCTATCCTATCCTATCCTATCCTATCCTATCCTATCCCTTTTCCTATTCTGTCCTGTCCTGTCCTGTCCTGTCCTGTCCTATCCTATCCTATCCTATCCTATCCTTTCCATTTTCTTATTCAGTCCTGTCCTGTCGTATCCTATCCCATCCCACCCCACCCCACCCCATCCCATCCCATCCCATCCCATCCCATCCCATCCTATCCTACACTACCCTATCCTATCTCTTTTCTTGTCCTGTCCTATCCTATCCCCATTTTTCTTCTATCCTGTCCTGTCCTGTTCTGTCCTGTAATGTCCTGTCCTGTCCGGTCCCGTCCCATCCCGTCCTGTCCTGTCCTGTCCTATTCCCTTTCTTATCCTATCCTATCCTATCCTATCCTATCCTATCCTATCCTATCCTATCCTATCCTATCCCATTTCTTTTTTTTTTATTGAAAAAGTTTTACAAAAACAAACTTCCCCTTTCCCCCCCCTCCCGATACATGTAAAATAAATCAAATACAAGTATTATACCCCCCCTCATCCCAACCCTCAAAATATGAATTACACACAAAATAATATTATCCAGTTATCCCCATCTTCTAAGCTAATTATGCAAATATATTTCCCTCCCCTGACCACCCTAACCCTCCCCCACCTCCCACTCCAACCCACCCCCCTGACTTCCACTATACACCACTCTAATAATTCCAAACAACCCAGATATTATCTTCTCTGTTCACATTATACCCCTTACATATCTCCTTAGCAATCTACTCATTCTTGCCTAAAATACCTAGTAACTATCTAATTCTTTTTTTTTTAAAGAAACCTTATAACAAACCCATCATAAACACCCACACCTTCAACATTTTGGTTAAACATTAGAATATATACATGATAATTCTTAAGATCTAAATACCATCATTAAAGCATTTTATCCACCAATCCAGCTCTTAGTTACCAATCTACTCATTCATACCTAAAAACTATATAATATAATATAATATTTTTTATATTGCAAAAGTTTTATTGGTTTTACAAATTTTTGGAATAGGGTAGGGTAAGGTGATACAAAAAATGTTTTTGAGAACTTTCACGTCGAAGTCGTTGGCCCCTCCGGGCTGCGTGGTAAGACATTGGTAATACATTGTTCATTAATACAACAAGGTGAAGATAAATGCGTAAATCATACATTCTAAATTATATGCTGGCAAACATGTACAAACATCCAGACAAAGAATTATACTATGTTAATAAAAAGCAAAGTCATTTTTTAGATCTAAGTCTCTTGGCAATTGTGTCTTCTTGTTCTCCTCCCTGGCCCCCAGTGGGCAGGGCCGTGGCCCCCTCTGCCCCTCCTGGATCTTCCCCCAGGATAGAGGAATGTTTTTTAAGAAAGGCTTCCGCCTCAGCAACTGTTTTAATCCTTACTCTTCCTCCTTCCCAGAACACCAACATCCCTTCTGGCATCGCCCACTTAAACCAAATCCCGTGGTTAAACAATTTTTTAGATAAGAAGGAATACTTCCTCCTCACCTTTCTAATCTTTTTTGGGATCTGCTTCAAGTTGTCGACTTCCTTTTGTTGGTAAATTAAAGGCCCGTCTCTCTGCGCCTTCAGAATTCCCTCCCTGGTCGACCTTCTAACAAATTTAATATGTATCTCTCTGGGTACTTCATTTAACCTGGCATATGTTGAGTTAATTCTATAGACTAGGTCAATGTCCCCCCTGATCTCCTCTTTAGGTTTGTGTAAATAGTCTGCTAAAATTGTACCCATGAGATCAGGAAGGCATTCACCAGTTTCCTCCAAAATGTTCTGAAATCTTAAAAAATATGACATTCTTTCAAAATCCATCCTAGACATATGACCAGACAAATCTCCACTTTCAGTGTTGACATTTTTAAGTTCTCCCTTTGCCCAGGCCAACCCCACTTCCAGCTCCTCGGTCTTCTGTGTGTTCTCCATCAATTTTTTTTGTGTTTCCAAAAGTTCAAGCTTAGAGCTACACTGGTCTTTCCTCATCGCTTTAATTTCCAGCACCAAGGAGTTTAATGCTTCCTCCATCGCCGTCATTCTTTGTTCCAATCCCGAATTCTCTGGTTGTTTTTTTGAAGCCATGATGAGCTATTATAATCAGTGCCACTAAGATGGCGTTTTTTGGGTGCGGCTGCTGGAGCAAGTCAGGAGAAAAAAGTTCAGCTCAAAGTTGTAACAAGTTGTAGAGCCCAGAAGAGAAACAGTTTCCACAGTCAATTGTTAAAAAAGAGAAGGTATTCCAGGGAAGGAACCAATTATTCAAAAAAAAAATTCCATTAATAAAGAGAGACAGTCCAAATTACAAAGAAATGTTGGTGATTTTCCATAAAGAAATAGTCATTCAGGAACAAAGAGGAGCCATCTTCCACCGCCCAGCCAGGCAGCCAGCAGGAGAGAGTGAAAAAAGAAATTGTTTCAATAAAGCCGGACTTAGATACATTGTATAGAAACAAGCCGCGAAGCACTTTCACTTGTTCCGCAAAAGTCCGGATGAAAAATATGCGCTTCCTCGCAACGAGGAGCCATTTCTAAACGCCGCTGTTGTAAATCCGAGGGGGGGTTTAACAAACACCCCCCTCCACGTCTCTCTCAGTCCAAGCCGCCAGCAAAAAAAAGTTTTAAAGTCACTTACTCTCCGCCTCGCATCTCAAGCCCCGGCAAAGCCATCCGACTCGAGCGCTCCGTTCTCTCCGAATCCATTATTTGTTGCCGTCCTCCGTTGGCGAAGGGAACCAAGCCCCCCGCAGCATGTCTTCTTCCACCTGGACCGAAGACAAGGACCGTTCCCAGCTGCCGCCGGCAGAACCAGTCCAGGCAAGCCAGCCCTACGGAGGGGGGCACCCCGCCCCGTTAGGGGCAGAAAAAAGAGCAAAACGGCGTACGAACCCCAAGGTTCATCCGTCGCCGCCAGAAGCCGGAACAGGAAGTCCCTATCACTTTTCTTAATCTGTCCTGTCCTGTCCTGTCCTGTCCTGTCCTATCCTATCCTATCCTATCCTATCCTATCCTATCCTATCCTATCCTATCCTATCCTATCCTTTTCGTTTTCTTATTCTGTCCTGTCCTGTCGTATCCTATCCTATCCCATCCCATCCCACCCTATCCCATCCCATCCCATCCCATCCTATCCTACACTACCCTACCCTATCTCTTTTCTTGTCCTGTCCTGTCCTGTCCTGTCCTGTCCTATCCTATCCTATCCTATCCTATCCTATCCTATCCTATCCTATCCTATCCTATCCTATCCCCATTTTTCTTCTATCCTGTCCTGTCCTGTTCTGTCCTGTTCTGTTCTGTAATGTCCTGTCCTGTCCCGTCCCGTCCAGTCCTGTCCTGTCCTGTCCTATTCCCTTTCTTATCCTATCCTATCCTATCCTATCCCTATTCTTATTCTATTCTGTCCGTTCCTATCCTATTCTATCCCATTTCTTATCCCATCCTATCACTTTTCTTAATCTGTCCTGTCCTGTCCTATCCCATCCCATCCCATAATAATAATAATGGGACAGGACAGGACATTACAGAACAGAACAGGACAGGACAGGACAGGACAGGATAGAAGAAAAATGGGGATAGGATAGGATAGGATAGGATAGGATAGGACAGGACAGGACAGGACAGGGACAGGACAGGACAAGAAAAGAGATAGGGTATTCTGTCCTGTCCTGTCCTGTCCTGTCCTGTCCTATCCTATCCTATCCTATCCTATCCTATCCTATCCTATCCTATCCTATCCTATCCTATCCTATCCTATCCTATCCCTTTTCCTATTCTGTCCTGCCCTGTCCTGTCCTGTCCTGTCCTGCCCTCTCCTATGCTATCCTATCCTATTCTATCGTTTCCTATCCTATCCTATCCTATCCTTTAGCTTTTCTTATTCTATCCTGTCCTGTCCTGTCCTGTCCTCTCCTGTCCTGTCCTATCCTATCCTATCCTATCCTATCCCTTTTCCTATTCCGTCCTGTCCTGTCCTGCCCTATGCTATGCTATGCTATGCTATCCTATCCTATCCTATCCTATCCTATCCCTTTTTTATTCTGCCATGTCCTATCCTATCCTATCCTATCCTATTCTTTCCATTTTCCTATTCAGTCCTGTCCTGTCGTATCCTATCCCATCCCATCCCACCCCACCCCATCCCATCCCATCCCATCCCATCCCATCCCATCCTATCCTACACTACCCTATCCTATCTCTTTTCTTGTCCTGTCCTGTCCTGTCCTATCCTATCCCCATTTTTTCTTCTATCCTGGCCTGTCATGTTCTGTCCTGTTCTGTTCTGTAATGTCCTGTCCTGTCCCATCCCGTCCCGTCCCGTCCTATTCCCTTTCTTATCCTATCCTATCCTATCCTATCCTATCCTATCCTATCCTATCCTATCCTATCCAATCCTATCCTATCCTATCCTATCCTATCCTATCCTATCCGTATTCTTATTCTATTCTGTCCTTTCCTATCCTATCCTATCCTATCCTATCCTATTCTTTCCATTTTCTTATTCAGTCCTGTCCTGTCGTATCCTATCCCATCCCATCCCACCCCACCCCATCCCATCCCACCCCATCCCATCCCATCCCATCCCATCCTATCCTACACTACCCTATCCTATCTCTTTTCTTGTCCTGTCCTGTCCTGTCCTATCCTATCCCCATTTTTCTTCTATCCTGTCCTGTCCTGTAATGTCCTGTCCTGTCCGGTCCCGTCCCATCCCGTCCTGTCCTGTCCTGTCCTATTCCCTTTCTTATCCTATCCTATCCTATTCTATCCGTATTCTTATTCTATTCTGTCCTTTCCTATCCTATCGTATCCTATCCTATCCTTTCCGTTTTCTTATTCTGTCCTGTCCTGTCGTATCCTATCCCATCCCATCCCATCCCACCCTATCCCATCCCATCCCATCCCATCCCACCCCACCCCACCCCATCCCATCCCATCCAATCCCATCCCATCCCATCCCATCCCATCCCATCCTATCCTACATTACCCTATCCTATCTCTTTTCTTGTCCTGTCATGTCCTGTCCTGTCCTATCCTGTCCTATCCTATCCTATCCCCATTTTTCTTCTATCCTGTCCTGTCCTGTTCTGTCCTGTAATATCCTGTCCTGTCCGGTCCCGTCCCATCCCGTTTTGTCCTGTCCTGTCCTATTCCCTTTCTTATCCTATCCTATCCTATCCTATCCTATCCTATCCTATCCTATCCTATCCTATCCTATCCTATCCTATCCTATCCTATCCTATCCCATTTCTTATCCAATCCTATCACTTTTCTTAATCTGTCCTGTCCTGTCCTGTCCTATCCTGTCCTATCCTGTCCTGTCCTATCCTATCCTATCCTATCCTATCCTATCCTATCCTATCCTATCCTATCCTATCCTATCCTATCCTATCCCATTTCTTATCCTATCCTATCACTTTTCTTAATCTGTCCTGTCCTGTCCTGTCCTGTCCTGTCCTGTCCTATCCTATCCTATCCTATCCTATCCTATCCTATCCTATCCTATCCTATCCTATCCTATCCGTTTTCTTATTCTGTCCTGTCCTGTCGTATCCTATCCCATCCCATCCCACCCTATCCCATCCCATCCCATCCCATCCTATCCTACACTACCCTATCCTATCTCTTTTCTTTTCTTGTCCTGTCCTCTGCTGTCCTGTCCTGTCCTATCCCCATTTTTCTTCTATCCTGTCCTGTCCTGTCCTGTCCTGTCCTGTCCTGTCCTGTTCTGTTCTGTAATGTCCTGTCCTGTCCTGTCCCATCCCGTCCTGTCCTGTCCTGTCCTATTCCCTTTCTTATCCTATCCTATCCTATCCTATCCTATCCTATCCGTTTTCTTATTCTGTCCTGTCCTGTTCTATCCTATCCTATCCCTTTGCTTATTCTATTCTGTCCTGTCCTATCCTATCCCATCCCATTTCTTATTCTGTCCCGTTCTGTCCCGTCCTGTCCTGTCCTGTCCTGTCCTATCCTATCCTATCCTATCCTATCCTATCCTAACCTATCCTATCCTATCCTATCCTATCCTATCCTATTCTTTCCATTTTCTTATTCAATCCTGTCCAGTCCTATCCCATCCCATCCCACCCCACCCCATCCCATCCCATCCCATCCCATTCCATCCCATCCCATCCTATCCTACACTACCCTATCCTATCTCTTTTCTTGTCCTGTCCTGTCCTGTCCTGTCCTATCCTATCCTATCCTATCCTATCCTATCCTATCCCATCCCATCCGTTCCTATCCTATCCTTTCCGTTTTCTTATTCTGTCCTGTCCTGTCGTATCCTATCTCATCCCATCCCACCCTATCCCATCCCATCCCATCCCATCCTATCCTACACTACCCTATCCTATCCTATCCTATCCTATCCTATCCTTTCCGTTTTCTTATTCTGTCCTGTCCTGTCGTATCCTATCCCATCCCATCCCACCCTATCCCATCCCATCCCATCCCATCCCATCCCATCCTATCCTACACTACCCTACCCTATCTCTTTTCTTGTCCTGTCCTGTCCTGTCCTGTCCTGTCCTATCCTATCCTATCCTATCCTATCCCCATTTTTCTTCTATCCTGTCCTGTCCTGTCCTGTCCTGTCCTGTTCTGTTCTGTTCTGTTCTGTAATGTCCTGTCCTGTCCCGTCCCATCCCGTCCTGTCCTGTCCTGTCCTATTCCCTTTCTTATCCTATCCTATCCTATCCTATCCTATCCTATCCTATCCTATCCTATCCTATCCTATCCTATCCTATCCTATCCTATCCTATCCCATTTCTTATGCGATCCTATCACTTTTCTTAATCTGTCCTGTCCTGTCCTGTCCTGTCCTGTCCTGTCCTGTCCTATCCTATCCTATCCTATCCTATCCTATCCTATCCTATCCTATCCTATCCTATCCTATCCTATCCTATGCCTTTTCTTATTCTATTCTGTCCTGTCCTTTCGTATCCTATCCCATCCCATCCCACCCCATCCCATCCCATCCCATCCCATCCCATCCTATCCTACACTACCCTACCCTATCTCTTTTCTTGTCCTGTCCTGTCCTGTCCTGTCCTATCCTATCCTATCCTATCCTATCCCCATTTTTCTTCTATCCTATCCGGTCCTGTTCTGTCCTGTAATGTCCTGTCCTGTCCTGTCCGGTCCCGTCCCATCCCGTCCTGTCCTGTCCTATTCCCTTTCTTATCCTATCCTATCCTATCCTATCCTATCCTATCCTATCCCATTTCTTATCCTATCCTGTCACTTTTCTTAATCTGTCCTGTCCTGTCCTGTCCTGTCCTGTCCTGTCCTATCCTATCCTACCCTACCCTACCCTACCCTACCCTACCCTACCCTACCCTATCCTATCCTATCCTATCCTATCCTATCCTATCCTATCCTATCCAATCCTATCCTATCCTATCCTATCCTGTCCGTATTCTTATTCTATTCTGTCCTTTCCTATCCTATCCTATCCTATCCTATCCTATCCTATTCTTTCCATTTTCTTATTCAGTCCTGTCCTGTCGTATCCTATCCCATCCCATCCCACCCCACCCCATCCCATCCCACCCCATCCCATCCCATCCCATCCCATCCTATCCTACACTACCCTATCCTATCTCTTTTCTTGTCCTGTCCTGTCCTGTCCTATCCTATCCCCATTTTTCTTCTATCCTGTCCTGTCCTGTAATGTCCTGTCCTGTCCGGTCCCGTCCCATCCCGTCCTGTCCTGTCCTGTCCTATTCCCTTTCTTATCCTATCCTATCCTATTCTATCCGTATTCTTATTCTATTCTGTCCTTTCCTATCCTATCGTATCCTATCCTATCCTTTCCGTTTTCTTATTCTGTCCTGTCCTGTCGTATCCTATCCCATCCCATCCCATCCCACCCTATCCCATCCCATCCCATCCCATCCCACCCCACCCCACCCCATCCCATCCCATCCCATCCCATCCCATCCCATCCCATCCCATCCCATCCTATCCTACATTACCCTATCCTATCTCTTTTCTTGTCCTGTCCTGTCCTGTCCTGTCCTATCCTGTCCTATCCTATCCTATCCCCATTTTTCTTCTATCCTGTCCTGTCCTGTTCTGTCCTGTAATATCCTGTCCTGTCCGGTCCCGTCCCATCCCGTTTTGTCCTGTCCTGTCCTATTCCCTTTCTTATCCTATCCTATCCTATCCTATCCTATCCTATCCTATCCTATCCTATCCTATCCTATCCTATCCTATCCTATCCTATCCTATCCTATCCCATTTCTTATCCAATCCTATCACTTTTCTTAATCTGTCCTGTCCTGTCCTGTCCTATCCTGTCCTATCCTGTCCTGTCCTATCCTATCCTATCCTATCCTATTCTATCCTATCCTATCCTATCCTATCCCATTTCTTATCCTATCCTATCACTTTTCTTAATCTGTCCTGTCCTGTCCTGTCCTGTCCTGTCCTGTCCTGTCCTATCCTATCCTATCCTATCCTATCCTATCCTATCCTATCCTATCCTATCCTATCCTATCCTATCCGTTTTCTTATTCTGTCCTGTCCTGTCGTATCCTATCCCATCCCATCCCACCCTATCCCATCCCATCCCATCCTATCCTACACTACCCTATCCTATCTCTTTTCTTTTCTTGTCCTGTCCTCTCCTGTCCTGTCCTGTCCTATCCCCATTTTTCTTCTATCCTGTCCTGTCCTGTCCTGTCCTGTTCTGTTCTGTAATGTCCTGTCCTGTCCTGTCCCATCCCGTCCTGTCCTGTCCTGTCCTATTCCCTTTCTTATCCTATCCTATCCTATCCTATCCGTTTTCTTATTCTGTCCTGTCCTGTTCTATCCTATCCTATCCCTTTGCTTATTCTATTCTGTCCTGTCCTATCCTATCCCATCCCATTTCTTATTCTGTCCCGTTCTGTCCCGTCCTGTCCTGTCCTGTCCTATCCTATCCTATCCTATCCTATCCTATCCTAACCTATCCTATCCTATCCTATCCTATCCTATCCTATTCTTTCCATTTTCTTATTCAGTCCTGTCCAGTCCTATCCCATCCCATCCCACCCCACCCCATCCCATCCCATCCCATCCCATTCCATCCCATCCCATCCTATCCTACACTACCCTATCCTATCTCTTTTCTTGTCCTGTCCTGTCCTGTCCTATCCTATCCTATACTATCCTATCCTATTCTATTCTATCCTATCCTATCCTATCCCTTTTCCTATTCTGTCCTGTCCTGTCCTGTCCTGTCCTATCCTATCCTATCCTATCCTATCCTATCCCATCCCATCCGTTCCTATCCTATCCTTTCCGTTTTCTTATTCTGTCCTGTCCTGTCGTATCCTATCTCATCCCATCCCACCCTATCCTATCCTATCCTATCCCTTTTCCTATTCTATCCTGTCCTGTCCTGTCCTGTCCTATCCTATCCTATCCTATCCTATCCTATCCTATCCTATCCTATCCTATCCTATCCTATCCTATCCTATCCTATCCCTTTTCATATTCTGTCCTGTCCTGTCCTGTCCTATCCTGCCCTATCCTATGCTATCCTATCCTATTCTATCCTGTCCTGTCCTGTCCTATCCTATCCTATCCTATCCCATCCTATCCTACACTACCCTATCCTATCTCTTTTCTTGTCCTGTCCTGTCCTGTCCTGTCCTGTCCTGTCCCGTCCCGTCCCGTCCCATCCTGTCCCATCCCGTCCCATCCCACCCTATCCCTTTTCTTGTCCTCTCCTGCCCTGCCCTGCCCTGCCCTGCCCTGCCCTATCCTATCCCTTTTCTTATTCTGTCCTGTCCTGTCCTATCCTATCCTATCCCTTTTCTTATTGTATTCTGTCCTGTCCTATCCTATCCCATCCCATTTCTTATTCTGTCCCGTTCTGTCCTGTCCTGTCCTGTCCTATCCTATCCTATCCTATCCTATCCTATCCTATCCTATCCTATCCTATCCTATTCTATCCTATCCTATCCCTTTTCCTATTCTGTCCTGCCCTGTCCTGCCCTGTCCTGCCCTCTCCTATGCTATCCTATCCTATCCTATCGTTTCCTATCCTATCCTATCCTATCCTATCCTTTAGCTTTTCTTATTCTATCCTGTCCTGTCCTGTCCTGTCCTGTCCTGTCCTATCCTATCCTATCCTATCCTATCCTATCCTATCCTATCCTATCCTTTAGCTTTTCTTATTCTATCCTGTCCTGTCCTGTCCTGTCCTATCCAATCCCTTTTCTTATTCTGTCCTGTTCTTTCCTGTCCTGTCCTGTCCTGTCCTGTCCTGTCCTGTCCTGTCCTATCCTATCCTATCCTATCCTATCCTATCCTATCCTATCCTATTCTATCCTATCCCTTTTCTTATTCTGTCCTGTCCTATCCTATCGTGTCTGGTCCTATCCTGTCATGTCCTGTCGTGCCCTGTCGTGTCCTGTCGTGTCCTGTCCTGACCTGTCCTATCCTATCCTATCCTATCCTATCCTATCCTATCCTATCCTATCCTATCCTATCCTATACTATACTATACTATACTATACTATACTATACTATACTATACTATACTATACTATACTATACTATACTATACTATACTATACTATACTATACTATACTATACTATCCCTTTTCTCATTCTATCATGTCCTGTCCTGTCCTGTCCTGTCCTGCCCTACCCTACCCTACCCTACCCTACCCTCCCCTACCCTATCCTATCCTATCCTATCCAATCCTTTCCTATCCTATCCTATCCTATCCTATCCTATCCCTTTTCCTATTCTGTCCTGTCCTGTCCTGTCCTGTCCTGCCCTATCCTTTCCTTTCCTATCCTATCCTATCCTATCCTATCCTATCCTATCCTATCCTATCCTATCCTATCCAATCCTTTCCTATCCTATCCTATCCTATCCTATCCTATCCTATCCTATCCCTTTTCCTATCCTGTCCTGTCCTGTCCTGTCCTGTCCTGTCCTGTCCTGTCCTGTCCTATCCTATCCTATCCTATCCTATCCTATCCCTTTTCCTATTCTGTCCTGTCCTGTCCTGTCCTGTCCTATCCTATCCTATCCTATCCTATCCTATCCTATCCCTTTTCCTATTCTGTCCTGCCCTGTCCTGACCTGTCCTGCCCTCTCCTATGCTATCCTATCCTATCCTATCCTATAGCTTTTCTTATTCTATCCTGTCCTGTCCTGTCCTGTCCTGTCCTATCCTATCCTATCCTATCCTATCCTATCCTATCCTATCCTATCCTATCCTATCCTATCCTATCCTATCCTATCCTATCCCTTTTCCTATTCTGTCCTGTCCTGTCCTGCCCTATGCTATGCTATGCTATGCTATGCTATGCTATGCTATGCTATCCTATCCTATCCTATCCTATCCTATCCCTTTTTTTATTCTGTCATATCCTATCCTGTCCTGTCCTATCCTATCCTATCCCTTTTCTTATTCTGTCCTGTCCTGTCCTGTCCTGTCCTGTCCCATCCTATCCTATCCTATCCCTTTTCCTATTCTGTCCTGTCCTGTCCTGTCCTGTCCTATCCTATCCTATACTATCCTATCCTATTCTATTCTATCCTATCCTATCCTATCCCTTTTCCTATTCTGTCCTGCCCTGTCCTGCCCTGTCCTGCCCTCTCCTACGCTATCCTATCCTATTCTATCGTTTCCTATCCTATCCTATCCTATCCTTTAGCTTTTCTTATTCTATCCTGTCCTGTCCTGTCCTGTCCTATCCTATCCTATCCTATCCTATCCTATCCCTTTTACTATTCCGTCCTGTCCTGTCATGCCCTATGCTATGCTATGCTATGCTATGCTATGCTATGCTATGCTATGCTATGCTATGCTATGCTATGCTATGCTATGCTATGCTATGCTATCCTATCCCTTTTTTATTCTGTCATGTCCTATCCTGTCCTGTCCTATCCTATCCTATCCCTTTTCTTATTCTGTCCTGTCCTGTCCTGTCCTATCCTATCCTATCTTATCCTATCCCCATTCTTCTATCCTATCCTCTCCTGTCCTGTCCGGTTCGGTCCTACCCCATCCCGTCCTGTCCTTTCCTGTCCTATTCCCTTTCTTATTGCGTTCTGTTCTGTTCTGTTCTATTATATCCTATCCCATCCCATCCCATCCCATTCCCTTTCTTATCCTGTCCTGTCCTGTCCCGTCCCGTCCCGTCCCGTCCCGTCCCGTCCCTTCCCATCCCCGTCCCGTCCCATCCCTGTCCTGTCCTGTCCTGTCCTATCCTATCCCTTTTCTTATTCTGTCATGTTCTTTCCTGTCCTGTCCTGTCCTGTCCTGTCCTATCCTATCCTATCCTATCCTATCCTATCCTATCCTATCCTATCCTTTTTCTTATTCTGTCCTATCCCATCCCATCCCATCCCATCCCCCTTTCTTATCCTATCCTATCCTCTCCTATCCTATCCTGTCCCGTCCCGCCCCGCCCCATCCCTGTCCTGTCCCATCCCTGTCCTGTCCTGTCCTATCCAATCCCTTTTCTTATTCTGTCCTGTTCTTTCCTGTCCTGTCCTGTCCTGTCCTATCCTTTCCTATCCTATCCTATCCTATCCTATTCTATCCTATCCCTTTTCTTATTCTGTCCTGTCGTGTCCTGTCGTGTCCTGTCGTGTCCTGTCCTATCCTATCCTATCCTATCCTATCCTATCCTATCCTATACTATCCTATCCTATCCTATCCTATCCTATCCTATCCTATCCTATCCTATCCTATCCTATCCTATCCTATCCTATCCTATACTATACTATACTATACTATACTATACTATACTATACTATACTATACTATACTATACTATACTATACTATACTATACTATCCCTTTTCTTATTCTATCATGTCCTGTTCTGTCCTGTCCTGTCCTACCCTACCCTATCCTACCCTACCCTACCCTATCCTATCCAATCCTATCCTATCCTATCCTATCCCTTTTCCTATTCTGTCCTGTCCTGTCCTGTCCTGCCCTATCCTATCCTATCCTATCCTATCCTATCCTACCCTACCCTATCCTATCCTAACCTATCATCATATAGCTTTTCTTATTCCATCCTGTCCTGTCCTGTCCTGTCCTGTCCTGTCCTGTCCTATCCTATCCTATCCTATCCTATCCTATCCTATCCTATCCTATCCTATCCTATCCTATCCTATCCTATCCCTTTTCCTATTCTGTCCTGTCCTGTCCTGTCCTGTCCTGTCCTATCCTATCCTATCCTATCCTATCCTTTCCATTTTCTTATTCAGTCCTGTCCTGTCGTATCCTATCCCATCCCACCCCACCCCACCCCATCCCATCCCATCCCATCCCATCCCATCCCATCCTATCCTACACTACCCTATCCTATCTCTTTTCTTGTCCTGTCCTATCCTATCCCCATTTTTCTTCTATCCTGTCCTGTCCTGTTCTGTCCTGTAATGTCCTGTCCTGTCCGGTCCCGTCCCATCCCGTCCTGTCCTGTCCTGTCCTATTCCCTTTCTTATCCTATCCTATCCTATCCTATCCTATCCTATCCTATCCTATCCTATCCTATCCTATCCTATCCTATCCCATTTCTTTTTTTTTTATTGAAAAAGTTTTACAAAAACAAACTTCCCCTTTCCCCCCCCTCCCGATACATGTAAAATAAATCAAATACAAGTATTATACCCCCCCTCATCCCAACCCTCAAAATATGAATTACACACAAAATAATATTATCCAGTTATCCCCATCTTCTAAGCTAATTATGCAAATATATTTCCCTCCCCTGACCACCCTAACCCTCCCCCACCTCCCACTCCAACCCACCCCCCTGACTTCCACTATACACCACTCTAATAATTCCAAACAACCCAGATATTATCTTCTCTGTTCACATTATACCCCTTACATATCTCCTTAGCAATCTACTCATTCTTGCCTAAAATACCTAGTAACTATCTAATTCTTTTTTTTTTAAAGAAACCTTATAACAAACCCATCATAAACACCCACACCTTCAACATTTTGGTTAAACATTAGAATATATACATGATAATTCTTAAGATCTAAATACCATCATTAAAGCATTTTATCCACCAATCCAGCTCTTAGTTACCAATCTACTCATTCATACCTAAAAACTATATAATATAATATAATATTTTTTATATTGCAAAAGTTTTATTGGTTTTACAAATTTTTGGAATAGGGTAGGGTAAGGTGATACAAAAAATGTTTTTGAGAACTTTCACGTCGAAGTCGTTGGCCCCTCCGGGCTGCGTGGTAAGACATTGGTAATACATTGTTCATTAATACAACAAGGTGAAGATAAATGCGTAAATCATACATTCTAAATTATATGCTGGCAAACATGTACAAACATCCAGACAAAGAATTATACTATGTTAATAAAAAGCAAAGTCATTTTTTAGATCTAAGTCTCTTGGCAATTGTGTCTTCTTGTTCTCCTCCCTGGCCCCCAGTGGGCAGGGCCGTGGCCCCCTCTGCCCCTCCTGGATCTTCCCCCAGGATAGAGGAATGTTTTTTAAGAAAGGCTTCCGCCTCAGCAACTGTTTTAATCCTTACTCTTCCTCCTTCCCAGAACACCAACATCCCTTCTGGCATCGCCCACTTAAACCAAATCCCGTGGTTAAACAATTTTTTAGATAAGAAGGAATACTTCCTCCTCACCTTTCTAATCTTTTTTGGGATCTGCTTCAAGTTGTCGACTTCCTTTTGTTGGTAAATTAAAGGCCCGTCTCTCTGCGCCTTCAGAATTCCCTCCCTGGTCGACCTTCTAACAAATTTAATATGTATCTCTCTGGGTACTTCATTTAACCTGGCATATGTTGAGTTAATTCTATAGACTAGGTCAATGTCCCCCCTGATCTCCTCTTTAGGTTTGTGTAAATAGTCTGCTAAAATTGTACCCATGAGATCAGGAAGGCATTCACCAGTTTCCTCCAAAATGTTCTGAAATCTTAAAAAATATGACATTCTTTCAAAATCCATCCTAGACATATGACCAGACAAATCTCCACTTTCAGTGTTGACATTTTTAAGTTCTCCCTTTGCCCAGGCCAACCCCACTTCCAGCTCCTCGGTCTTCTGTGTGTTCTCCATCAATTTTTTTTGTGTTTCCAAAAGTTCAAGCTTAGAGCTACACTGGTCTTTCCTCATCGCTTTAATTTCCAGCACCAAGGAGTTTAATGCTTCCTCCATCGCCGTCATTCTTTGTTCCAATCCCGAATTCTCTGGTTGTTTTTTTGAAGCCATGATGAGCTATTATAATCAGTGCCACTAAGATGGCGTTTTTTGGGTGCGGCTGCTGGAGCAAGTCAGGAGAAAAAAGTTCAGCTCAAAGTTGTAACAAGTTGTAGAGCCCAGAAGAGAAACAGTTTCCACAGTCAATTGTTAAAAAAGAGAAGGTATTCCAGGGAAGGAACCAATT
The DNA here is from genome assembly GCA_039707465.1 of Rhabdophis nuchalis. NCBI lineage: Eukaryota > Metazoa > Chordata > Lepidosauria > Squamata > Natricidae > Rhabdophis > Rhabdophis nuchalis. The sequence goes on along the minus strand of CM077650.1, from coordinate 48,956,527 downwards.
ATTCAAAAAAAAATTTCCATTAATAAAGAGAGACAGTCCAAATTACAAAGAAATGTTGGTGATTTTCCATAAAGAAATAGTCATTCAGGAACAAAGAGGAGCCATCTTCCACCGCCCAGCCAGGCAGCCAGCAGGAGAGAGTGAAAAAAGAAATTGTTTCAATAAAGCCGGACTTAGATACATTGTATAGAAACAAGCCGCGAAGCACTTTCACTTGTTCCGCAAAAGTCCGGATGAAAAATATGCGCTTCCTCGCAACGAGGAGCCATTTCTAAACGCCGCTGTTGTAAATCCGAGGGGGGGTTTAACAAACACCCCCCTCCACGTCTCTCTCAGTCCAAGCCGCCAGCAAAAAAAAGTTTTAAAGTCACTTACTCTCCGCCTCGCATCTCAAGCCCCGGCAAAGCCATCCGACTCGAGCGCTCCGTTCTCTCCGAATCCATTATTTGTTGCCGTCCTCCGTTGGCGAAGGGAACCAAGCCCCCCGCAGCATGTCTTCTTCCACCTGGACCGAAGACAAGGACCGTTCCCCAGCTGCCGCCGGCAGAACCAGTCCAGGCAAGCCAGCCCTACGGAGGGGGGCACCCCGCCCCGTTAGGGGCAGAAAAAAGAGCAAAACGGCGTACGAACCCCAAGGTTCATCCGTCGCCGCCAGAAGCCGGAACAGGAAGTCCCTATCACTTTTCTTAATCTGTCCTGTCCTGTCCTGTCCTGTCCTGTCCTATCCTATCCTATCCTATCCTATCCTATCCTATCCTATCCTTTTCGTTTTCTTATTCTGTCCTGTCCTGTCGTATCCTATCCTATCCCATCCCATCCCACCCTATCCCATCCCATCCCATCCCATCCTATCCTACACTACCCTACCCTATCTCTTTTCTTGCCCTGTCCTGTCCTGTCCTGTCCTGTCCTATCCTATCCTATCCTATCCTATCCTATCCTATCCTATCCTATCCTATCCTATCCCCATTTTTCTTCTATCCTGTCCTGTCCTGTCCTGTCCTGTTCTGTTCTGTAATGTCCTGTCCTGTCCCGTCCCGTCCTGTCCTGTCCTGTCCTGTCCTATTCCCTTTCTTATCCTATCCTATCCTATCCTATCCTATCCCTATTCTTATTCTATTCTGTCCGTTCCTATCCTATTCTATCCCATTTCTTATCCCATCCTATCACTTTTCTTAATCTGTCCTGTCCTGTCCTATCCCATCCCATCCCATAATAATAATAATGGGACAGGACAGGACATTACAGAACAGAACAGGACAGGACAGGACAGGACAGGATAGAAGAAAAATGGGGATAGGATAGGATAGGATAGGATAGGATAGGACAGGACAGGACAGGACAGGACAGGACAGGACAGGACAAGAAAAGAGATAGGGTATTCTGTCCTGTCCTGTCCTGTCCTGTCCTGTCCTGTCCTATCCTATCCTATCCTATCCTATCCTATCCTATCCTATCCTATCCTATCCTATCCTATCCTATCCTATCCTATCCTATCCTATCCTATCCCTTTTCCTATTCTGTCCTGCCCTGTCCTGTCCTGTCCTGTCCTGCCCTCTCCTATGCTATCCTATCCTATTCTATCGTTTCCTATCCTATCCTATCCTATCCTTTAGCTTTTCTTATTCTATCCTGTCCTGTCCTGTCCTGTCCTGTCCTGTCCTGTCCTGTCCTATCCTATCCTATCCTATCCTATCCCTTTTCCTATTCCGTCCTGTCCTGTCCTGCCCTATGCTATGCTATGCTATGCTATGCTATCCTATCCTATCCTATCCTATCCCTTTTTTATTCTGCCATGTCCTATCCTATCCTATCCTATCCTATTCTTTCCATTTTCTTATTCAGTCCTGTCCTGTCGTATCCTATCCCATCCCATCCCACCCCACCCCATCCCATCCCATCCCATCCCATCCCATCCCATCCTATCCTACACTACCCTATCCTATCTCTTTTCTTGTCCTGTCCTGTCCTGTCCTATCCTATCCCCATTTTTTCTTCTATCCTGGCCTGTCATGTTCTGTCCTGTTCTGTTCTGTAATGTCCTGTCCTGTCCCATCCCGTCCCGTCCCGTCCTATTCCCTTTCTTATCCTATCCTATCCTATCCTATCCTATCCTATCCTATCCTATCCTATCCTATCCAATCCTATCCTATCCTATGCTATCCTATCCTATCCGTATTCTTATTCTATTCTGTCCTTTCCTATCCTATCCTATCCTATCCTATCCTATCCTATCCTATCCTATTCTTTCCATTTTCTTATTCAGTCCTGTCCTGTCGTATCCTATCCCATCCCATCCCACCCCACCCCATCCCATCCCACCCCATCCCATCCCATCCCATCCTATCCTACACTACCCTATCCTATCTCTTTTCTTGTCCTGTCCTGTCCTGTCCTATCCTATCCCCATTTTTCTTCTATCCTGTCCTGTCCTGTAATGTCCTGTCCTGTCCGGTCCCGTCCCATCCCGTCCTGTCCTGTCCTGTCCTATTCCCTTTCTTATCCTATCCTATCCTATTCTATCCGTATTCTTATTCTATTCTGTCCTTTCCTATCCTATCGTATCCTATCCTATCCTTTCCGTTTTCTTATTCTGTCCTGTCCTGTCGTATCCTATCCCATCCCATCCCATCCCACCCTATCCCATCCCATCCCATCCCATCCCACCCCACCCCACCCCATACCATCCCATCCAATCCCATCCCATCCCATCCCATCCCATCCCATCCTATCCTACATTACCCTATCCTATCTCTTTTCTTGTCCTGTCCTGTCCTGTCCTGTCCTATCCTGTCCTATCCTATCCTATCCCCATTTTTCTTCTATCCTGTCCTGTCCTGTTCTGTCCTGTAATATCCTGTCCTGTCCGGTCCCGTCCCATCCCGTTTTGTCCTGTCCTGTCCTATTCCCTTTCTTATCCTATCCTATCCTATCCTATCCTATCCTATCCTATCCTATCCTATCCTATCCTATCCTATCCTATCCTATCCCATTTCTTATCCAATCCTATCACTTTTCTTAATCTGTCCTGTCCTGTCCTGTCCTATCCTGTCCTATCCTGTCCTGTCCTATCCTATCCTATCCTATCCTATCCTATCCTATCCTATCCTATCCCATTTCTTATCCTATCCTATCACTTTTCTTAATCTGTCCTGTCCTGTCCTGTCCTGTCCTATCCTATCCTATCCTATCCTATCCTATCCTATCCTATCCTATCCTATCCGTTTTCTTATTCTGTCCTGTCCTGTTCTATCCTATCCTATCCCTTTGCTTATTCTATTCTGTCCTGTCCTATCCTATCCCATCCCATTTCTTATTCTGTCCCGTTCTGTCCCGTCCTGTCCTGTCCTGTCCTGTCCTATCCTATCCTATCCTATCCTATCCTATCCTATCCTAACCTATCCTATCCTATCCTATCCTATCCTATTCTTTCCATTTTCTTATTCAATCCTGTCCAGTCCTATCCCATCCCATCCCACCCCACCCCATCCCATCCCATCCCATTCCATCCCATCCTATCCTACACTACCCTACCCTATCTCTTTTCTTGTCCTGTCCTGTCCTGTCCTGTCCTGTCCTATCCTATCCTATCCTATCCTATCCCCATTTTTCTTCTATCCTGTCCTGTCCTGTTCTGTTCTGTTCTGTAATGTCCTGTCCTGTCCCGTCCCATCCCGTCCTGTCCTGTCCTGTCCTATTCCCTTTCTTATCCTATCCTATCCTATCCTATCCTATCCTATCCTATCCTATCCTATCCTATCCTATCCTATCCTATCCTATCCTATCCTATCCTATCCTATCCTATCCTATCCTATCCTATCCCATTTCTTATGCGATCCTATCACTTTTCTTAATCTGTCCTGTCCTGTCCTGTCCTGTCCTGTCCTGTCCTGTCCTATCCTATCCTATCCTATCCTATCCTATCCTATCCTATCCTATCCTATCCTATCCTATCCTATGCCTTTTCTTATTCTATTCTGTCCTGTCCTTTCGTATCCTATCCCATCCCATCCCACCCCATCCCATCCCATCCCATCCTATCCTACACTACCCTATCCTATCCTATCCTATCCTATCCTATCCTATCCTTTCCGTTTTCTTATTCTGTCCTGTCCTGTCGTATCCTATCCCATCCCATCCCACCCTATCCCATCCCATCCCATCCCATCCCATCCCATCCTATCCTACACTACCCTACCCTATCTCTTTTCTTGTCCTGTCCTGTCCTGTCCTGTCCTGTCCTATCCTATCCTATCCTATCCTATCCCCATTTTTCTTCTATCCTGTCCTGTCCTGTCCTGTCCTGTCCTGTTCTGTTCTGTTCTGTAATGTCCTGTCCTGTCCCGTCCCATCCCGTCCTGTCCTGTCCTGTCCTATTCCCTTTCTTATCCTATCCTATCCTATCCTATCCTATCCTATCCTATCCTATCCTATCCTATCCTATCCTATCCCATTTCTTATGCGATCCTATCACTTTTCTTAATCTGTCCTGTCCTGTCCTGTCCTGTCCTGTCCTGTCCTGTCCTATCCTATCCTATCCTATCCTATCCTATCCTATCCTATCCTATCCTATCCTATCCTATCCTATGCCTTTTCTTATTCTATTCTGTCCTGTCCTTTCGTATCCTATCCCATCCCATCCCACCCCATCCCATCCCATCCCATCCCATCCCATCCTATCCTACACTACCCTACCCTATCTCTTTTCTTGTCCTGTCCTGTCCTGTCCTGTCCTATCCTATCCTATCCTATCCTATCCCCATTTTTCTTCTATCCTATCCGGTCCTGTTCTGTCCTGTAATGTCCTGTCCTGTCCTGTCCGGTCCCGTCCCATCCCGTCCTGTCCTGTCCTATTCCCTTTCTTATCCTATCCTATCCTATCCTATCCTATCCTATCCTATCCTATCCCATTTCTTATCCTATCCTGTCACTTTTCTTAATCTGTCCTGTCCTGTCCTGTCCTGTCCTGTCCTGTCCTGTCCTATCCTATCCTACCCTACCCTACCCTACCCTACCCTACCCTACCCTATCCTATCCTATCCTATCCTATCCTATCCTATCCTATCCTATCCTATCCTATCCAATCCTATCCTATCCTATCCTATCCTATCCTATCCGTATTCTTATTCTATTCTGTCCTTTCCTATCCTATCCTATCCTATCCTATCCTATCCTATCCTATCCTATCCTATTCTTTCCATTTTCTTATTCAGTCCTGTCCTGTCGTATCCTATCCCATCCCATCCCACCCCACCCCATCCCATCCCACCCCATCCCATCCCATCCCATCCCATCCTATCCTACACTACCCTATCCTATCTCTTTTCTTGTCCTGTCCTGTCCTGTCCTATCCTATCCCCATTTTTCTTCTATCCTGTCCTGTCCTGTAATGTCCTGTCCTGTCCGGTCCCGTCCCATCCCGTCCTGTCCTGTCCTGTCCTATTCCCTTTCTTATCCTATCCTATCCTATTCTATCCGTATTCTTATTCTATTCTGTCCTTTCCTATCCTATCGTATCCTATCCTATCCTTTCCGTTTTCTTATTCTGTCCTGTCCTGTCGTATCCTATCCCATCCCATCCCATCCCACCCTATCCCATCCCATCCCATCCCATCCCACCCCACCCCACCCCATCCCATCCCATCCCATCCCATCCCATCCCATCCCATCCCATCCTATCCTACATTACCCTATCCTATCTCTTTTCTTGTCCTGTCCTGTCCTGTCCTGTCCTATCCTGTCCTATCCTATCCTATCCCCATTTTTCTTCTATCCTGTCCTGTCCTGTTCTGTCCTGTAATATCCTGTCCTGTCCGGTCCCGTCCCATCCCGTTTTGTCCTGTCCTGTCCTATTCCCTTTCTTATCCTATCCTATCCTATCCTATCCTATCCTATCCTATCCTATCCTATCCTATCCTATCCTATCCTATCCTATCCTATCCCATTTCTTATCCAATCCTATCACTTTTCTTAATCTGTCCTGTCCTGTCCTGTCCTATCCTGTCCTATCCTGTCCTGTCCTATCCTATCCTATCCTATCCTATCCTATTCTATCCTATCCTATCCTATCCTATCCCATTTCTTATCCTATCCTATCACTTTTCTTAATCTGTCCTGTCCTGTCCTGTCCTGTCCTGTCCTGTCCTGTCCTATCCTATCCTATCCTATCCTATCCTATCCTATCCTATCCTATCCTATCCTATCCTATCCGTTTTCTTATTCTGTCCTGTCCTGTCGTATCCTATCCCATCCCATCCCACCCTATCCCATCCCATCCCATCCTATCCTACACTACCCTATCCTATCTCTTTTCTTTTCTTGTCCTGTCCTCTCCTGTCCTGTCCTATCCCCATTTTTCTTCTATCCTGTCCTGTCCTGTCCTGTCCTGTCCTGTCCTGTTCTGTTCTGTAATGTCCTGTCCTGTCCTGTCCCATCCCGTCCTGTCCTGTCCTGTGCTGTCCTATTCCCTTTCTTATCCTATCCTATCCTATCCTATCCTATCCGTTTTCTTATTCTGTCCTGTCCTGTTCTATCCTATCCTATCCCTTTGCTTATTCTATTCTGTCCTGTCCTATCCTATCCCATCCCATTTCTTATTCTGTCCCGTTCTGTCCCGTCCTGTCCTGTCCTGTCCTGTCCTATCCTATCCTATCCTATCCTATCCTATCCTAACCTATCCTATCCTATCCTATCCTATCCTATTCTTTCCATTTTCTTATTCAGTCCTGTCCAGTCCTATCCCATCCCATCCCACCCCACCCCATCCCATCCCATCCCATTCCATCCCATCCCATCCTATCCTACACTACCCTATCCTATCTCTTTTCTTGTCCTGTCCTGTCCTGTCCTGTCCTATCCTATCCTATCCTATCCTATCCTATCCCATCCCATCCGTTCCTATCCTATCCTTTCCGTTTTCTTATTCTGTCCTGTCCTGTCGTATCCTATCTCATCCCATCCCACCCTATCCCATCCCATCCCATCCCATCCCATCCTATCCTACACTACCCTATCCTATCCTATCCTATCCTATCCTATCCTTTCCGTTTTCTTATTCTGTCCTGTCCTGTCGTATCCTATCCCATCCCATCCCACCCTATCCCATCCCATCCCATCCCATCCCATCCTATCCTACACTACCCTACCCTATCTCTTTTCTTGTCCTGTCCTGTCCTGTCCTGTCCTGTCCTATCCTATCCTATCCTATCCTATCCTATCCTATCCCCATTTTTCTTCTATCCTGTCCTGTCCTGTCCTGTCCTGTTCTGTTCTGTTCTGTTCTGTAATGTCCTGTCCTGTCCCGTCCCATCCCGTCCTGTCCTGTCCTGTCCTATTCCCTTTCTTATCCTATCCTATCCTATCCTATCCTATCCTATCCTATCCTATCCTATCCTATCCTATCCTATCCTATCCTATCCTATCCTATGCCTTTTCTTATTCTATTCTGTCCTGTCCTTTCGTATCCTATCCCATCCCATCCCACCCCATCCCATCCCATCCTATCCTATACTACCCTACCTATCCTATCCTATCCTATCCTATCCTATCCTATCCTATCCTATCCCATTTCTTATCCCATTCTATCACTTTTCTTAATCTGTCCTGTCCTGTCCTATTCCCTTTCCTATCCTACACTACCCTATCCTATCCTATCCTATCCTATCCTATCCTATCCCTATTCTTATTCTATTCTGTCCTTTCCTATCCTATCCTATCCCATTTCTTATGCGATCCTATCACTTTTCTTAATCTGTCCTGTCCTGTCCTGTCCTGTCCTGTCCTGTCCTATCCTATCCTATCCTATCCTATCCTATCCTATCCTATCCTATCCTATCCTATCCTATCCTATCCTATCCTATCCTATGCCTTTTCTTATTCTATTCTGTCCTGTCCTTTCGTATCCTATCCCATCCCATTCCACCCCATCCCATCCCATCCCATCCAATCCCATCCCATCCTATCCTACACTACCCTATCCTATGTCTTTTCTTGTCCTGTCCTGTCCTGTCCTGTCCTATCCTATCCTATCCTATCCCGATTTTTCTTCTATCCTATCCGGTCCTGTTCTGTCCTGTAATGTCCTGTCCTGTCCGGTCCCGTCCCATCCCATCCCGTCCTGTCCTGTCCTGTCCTGTCCTATTCCCTTTCCTATCCTATCCTATCCTATCCTATCCTATCCTATCCTATCCTATCCTATCCTATCCTATCCTATCCTATCCTATCCTATCCTATCTTATTCTTTCCATTTTCTTATTCAGTCCTGTCCTGTCCTATCCTATCCTATCCTATCCTATCCTATCCTATCCTATCCCATCCCATCCGTTCCTATCCTATCCTTTCCGTTTTCTTATTCTGTCCTGTCCTGTCGTATCCTATCTCATCCCATCCCACCCTATCTCATCCCATCCCATCCCATCCTATCCTACACTACCCTATCCTATCCTATCCTATCCTATCCTTTCCGTTTTCTTATTCTGTCCTGTCCTGTCGTATCCTATCCCATCCCATCCCACCCTATCCCATCCCATCCCATCCTATCCTATCCTACACTACCCTACCCTATCTCTTTTCTTGTCCTGTCCTGTCCTGTCCTGTCCTGTCCTATCCTATCCTATTCCCATTTTTCTTCTATCCTGTCCTGTCCTGTCCTGTCCTGTCCTTTCCTGTCCTGTTCTGTTCTGTTCTGTAATGTCCTGTCCTGTCCCGTCCCATCCCACCCCACCCCATCCCATCCCACCCCATCCCATCCCATCCCATCCCATCCTATCCTACACTACCCTATCCTATCTCTTTTCTTGTCCTGTCCTGTCCTGTCCTATCCTATCCCCATTTTTCTTCTATCCTGTCCTGTCCTGTAATGTCCTGTCCTGTCCGGTCCCGTCCCATCCCGTCCTGTCCTGTCCTGTCCTATTCCCTTTCTTATCCTATCCTATCCTATTCTATCCGTATTCTTATTCTATTCTGTCCTTTCCTATCCTATCGTATCCTATCCTATCCTTTCCGTTTTCTTATTCTGTCCTGTCCTGTCGTATCCTATCCCATCCCATCCCATCCCACCCTATCCCATCCCATCCCATCCCATCCCACCCCACCCCACCCCATCCCATCCCATCCAATCCCATCCCATCCCATCCCATCCCATCCCATCCTATCCTACATTACCCTATCCTATCTCTTTTCTTGTCCTGTCATGTCCTGTCCTGTCCTATCCTGTCCTATCCTATCCTATCCCCATTTTTCTTCTATCCTGTCCTGTCCTGTTCTGTCCTGTAATATCCTGTCCTGTCCGGTCCCGTCCCATCCCGTTTTGTCCTGTCCTGTCCTATTCCCTTTCTTATCCTATCCTATCCTATCCTATCCTATCCTATCCTATCCTATCCTATCCTATCCTATCCTATCCTATCCTATCCCATTTCTTATCCAATCCTATCACTTTTCTTAATCTGTCCTGTCCTGTCCTGTCCTATCCTGTCCTATCCTGTCCTGTCCTATCCTATCCTATCCTATCCTATCCTATCCTATCCTATCCTATCCTATCCTATCCTATCCTATCCCATTTCTTATCCTATCCTATCACTTTTCTTAATCTGTCCTGTCCTGTCCTGTCCTGTCCTGTCCTGTCCTATCCTATCCTATCCTATCCTATCCTATCCTATCCTATCCTATCCTATCCTATCCTATCCGTTTTCTTATTCTGTCCTGTCCTGTCGTATCCTATCCCATCCCATCCCACCCTATCCCATCCCATCCCATCCCATCCTATCCTACACTACCCTATCCTATCTCTTTTCTTTTCTTGTCCTGTCCTCTGCTGTCCTGTCCTGTCCTATCCCCATTTTTCTTCTATCCTGTCCTGTCCTGTCCTGTCCTGTCCTGTCCTGTCCTGTTCTGTTCTGTAATGTCCTGTCCTGTCCTGTCCCATCCCGTCCTGTCCTGTCCTGTCCTATTCCCTTTCTTATCCTATCCTATCCTATCCTATCCTATCCTATCCGTTTTCTTATTCTGTCCTGTCCTGTTCTATCCTATCCTATCCCTTTGCTTATTCTATTCTGTCCTGTCCTATCCTATCCCATCCCATTTCTTATTCTGTCCCGTTCTGTCCCGTCCTGTCCTGTCCTGTCCTGTCCTATCCTATCCTATCCTATCCTATCCTATCCTATCCTATCCTAACCTATCCTATCCTATCCTATCCTATCCTATCCTATTCTTTCCATTTTCTTATTCAATCCTGTCCAGTCCTATCCCATCCCATCCCACCCCACCCCATCCCATCCCATCCCATTCCATCCCATCCCATCCTATCCTACACTACCCTATCCTATCTCTTTTCTTGTCCTGTCCTGTCCTGTCCTGTCCTATCCTATCCTATCCTATCCTATCCTATCCTATCCTATCCCATCCCATCCGTTCCTATCCTATCCTTTCCGTTTTCTTATTCTGTCCTGTCCTGTCGTATCCTATCTCATCCCATCCCACCCTATCCCATCCCATCCCATCCCATCCTATCCTACACTACCCTATCCTATCCTATCCTATCCTATCCTATCCTTTCCGTTTTCTTATTCTGTCCTGTCCTGTCGTATCCTATCCCATCCCATCCCACCCTATCCCATCCCATCCCATCCCATCCCATCCCATCCTATCCTACACTACCCTACCCTATCTCTTTTCTTGTCCTGTCCTGTCCTGTCCTGTCCTGTCCTATCCTATCCTATCCTATCCTATCCCCATTTTTCTTCTATCCTGTCCTGTCCTGTCCTGTCCTGTCCTGTTCTGTTCTGTTCTGTTCTGTAATGTCCTGTCCTGTCCCGTCCCATCCCGTCCTGTCCTGTCCTGTCCTATTCCCTTTCTTATCCTATCCTATCCTATCCTATCCTATCCTATCCTATCCTATCCTATCCTATCCTATCCTATCCTATCCTATCCTATCCTATCCTATCCCATTTCTTATGCGATCCTATCACTTTTCTTAATCTGTCCTGTCCTGTCCTGTCCTGTCCTGTCCTGTCCTGTCCTGTCCTATCCTATCCTATCCTATCCTATCCTATCCTATCCTATCCTATCCTATCCTATCCTATCCTATCCTATGCCTTTTCTTATTCTATTCTGTCCTGTCCTTTCGTATCCTATCCCATCCCATCCCACCCCATCCCATCCCATCCCATCCCATCCCATCCTATCCTACACTACCCTACCCTATCTCTTTTCTTGTCCTGTCCTGTCCTGTCCTGTCCTATCCTATCCTATCCTATCCTATCCCCATTTTTCTTCTATCCTATCCGGTCCTGTTCTGTCCTGTAATGTCCTGTCCTGTCCTGTCCGGTCCCGTCCCATCCCGTCCTGTCCTGTCCTATTCCCTTTCTTATCCTATCCTATCCTATCCTATCCTATCCTATCCTATCCCATTTCTTATCCTATCCTGTCACTTTTCTTAATCTGTCCTGTCCTGTCCTGTCCTGTCCTGTCCTGTCCTATCCTATCCTACCCTACCCTACCCTACCCTACCCTACCCTACCCTACCCTATCCTATCCTATCCTATCCTATCCTATCCTATCCTATCCTATCCTATCCAATCCTATCCTATCCTATCCTATCCTGTCCGTATTCTTATTCTATTCTGTCCTTTCCTATCCTATCCTATCCTATCCTATCCTATCCTATTCTTTCCATTTTCTTATTCAGTCCTGTCCTGTCGTATCCTATCCCATCCCATCCCACCCCACCCCATCCCATCCCACCCCATCCCATCCCATCCCATCCCATCCTATCCTACACTACCCTATCCTATCTCTTTTCTTGTCCTGTCCTGTCCTGTCCTATCCTATCCCCATTTTTCTTCTATCCTGTCCTGTCCTGTAATGTCCTGTCCTGTCCGGTCCCGTCCCATCCCGTCCTGTCCTGTCCTGTCCTATTCCCTTTCTTATCCTATCCTATCCTATTCTATCCGTATTCTTATTCTATTCTGTCCTTTCCTATCCTATCGTATCCTATCCTATCCTTTCCGTTTTCTTATTCTGTCCTGTCCTGTCGTATCCTATCCCATCCCATCCCATCCCACCCTATCCCATCCCATCCCATCCCATCCCACCCCACCCCACCCCATCCCATCCCATCCCATCCCATCCCATCCCATCCCATCCCATCCTATCCTACATTACCCTATCCTATCTCTTTTCTTGTCCTGTCCTGTCCTGTCCTGTCCTATCCTGTCCTATCCTATCCTATCCCCATTTTTCTTCTATCCTGTCCTGTCCTGTTCTGTCCTGTAATATCCTGTCCTGTCCGGTCCCGTCCCATCCCGTTTTGTCCTGTCCTGTCCTATTCCCTTTCTTATCCTATCCTATCCTATCCTATCCTATCCTATCCTATCCTATCCTATCCTATCCTATCCTATCCTATCCTATCCTATCCTATCCTATCCCATTTCTTATCCAATCCTATCACTTTTCTTAATCTGTCCTGTCCTGTCCTGTCCTATCCTGTCCTATCCTGTCCTGTCCTATCCTATCCTATCCTATCCTATTCTATCCTATCCTATCCTATCCTATCCCATTTCTTATCCTATCCTATCACTTTTCTTAATCTGTCCTGTCCTGTCCTGTCCTGTCCTGTCCTGTCCTGTCCTATCCTATCCTATCCTATCCTATCCTATCCTATCCTATCCTATCCTATCCTATCCTATCCGTTTTCTTATTCTGTCCTGTCCTGTCGTATCCTATCCCATCCCATCCCACCCTATCCCATCCCATCCCATCCTATCCTACACTACCCTATCCTATCTCTTTTCTTTTCTTGTCCTGTCCTCTCCTGTCCTGTCCTGTCCTATCCCCATTTTTCTTCTATCCTGTCCTGTCCTGTCCTGTCCTGTTCTGTTCTGTAATGTCCTGTCCTGTCCTGTCCCATCCCGTCCTGTCCTGTCCTGTCCTATTCCCTTTCTTATCCTATCCTATCCTATCCTATCCGTTTTCTTATTCTGTCCTGTCCTGTTCTATCCTATCCTATCCCTTTGCTTATTCTATTCTGTCCTGTCCTATCCTATCCCATCCCATTTCTTATTCTGTCCCGTTCTGTCCCGTCCTGTCCTGTCCTGTCCTATCCTATCCTATCCTATCCTATCCTATCCTAACCTATCCTATCCTATCCTATCCTATCCTATCCTATTCTTTCCATTTTCTTATTCAGTCCTGTCCAGTCCTATCCCATCCCATCCCACCCCACCCCATCCCATCCCATCCCATCCCATCCCATTCCATCCCATCCCATCCTATCCTACACTACCCTATCCTATCTCTTTTCTTGTCCTGTCCTGTCCTGTCCTATCCTATCCTATACTATCCTATCCTATTCTATTCTATCCTATCCTATCCTATCCCTTTTCCTATTCTGTCCTGTCCTGTCCTGTCCTGTCCTATCCTATCCTATCCTATCCTATCCTATCCCATCCCATCCGTTCCTATCCTATCCTTTCCGTTTTCTTATTCTGTCCTGTCCTGTCGTATCCTATCTCATCCCATCCCACCCTATCCTATCCTATCCTATCCCTTTTCCTATTCTATCCTGTCCTGTCCTGTCCTGTCCTATCCTATCCTATCCTATCCTATCCTATCCTATCCTATCCTATCCTATCCTATCCTATCCTATCCTATCCTATCCCTTTTCATATTCTGTCCTGTCCTGTCCTGTCCTATCCTGCCCTATCCTATGCTATCCTATCCTATTCTATCCTGTCCTGTCCTGTCCTATCCTATCCTATCCTATCCCATCCTATCCTACACTACCCTATCCTATCTCTTTTCTTGTCCTGTCCTGTCCTGTCCTGTCCTGTCCTGTCCCGTCCCGTCCCGTCCCATCCTGTCCCATCCCGTCCCATCCCACCCTATCCCTTTTCTTGTCCTCTCCTGCCCTGCCCTGCCCTGCCCTGCCCTGCCCTATCCTATCCCTTTTCTTATTCTGTCCTGTCCTGTCCTATCCTATCCTATCCCTTTTCTTATTGTATTCTGTCCTGTCCTATCCTATCCCATCCCATTTCTTATTCTGTCCCGTTCTGTCCTGTCCTGTCCTGTCCTATCCTATCCTATCCTATCCTATCCTATCCTATCCTATCCTATCCTATCCTATTCTATCCTATCCTATCCCTTTTCCTATTCTGTCCTGCCCTGTCCTGCCCTGTCCTGCCCTCTCCTATGCTATCCTATCCTATCCTATCGTTTCCTATCCTATCCTATCCTATCCTATCCTATCCTTTAGCTTTTCTTATTCTATCCTGTCCTGTCCTGTCCTGTCCTGTCCTGTCCTATCCTATCCTATCCTATCCTATCCTATCCTATCCTATCCTATCCCTTTTCCTATTCCGTCCTGTCCTGTCCTGTCCTGCCCTATGCTATGCTATGCTATGCTATGCTATGCTATGCTATGCTATGCTATCCTATCCTATCCTATCCTATCCTATCCTATCCTATCCTATCCCTTTTTTATTCTGTCATGTCCTATCCTGTCCTGTCCTATCCTATCCTATCCCTTTTCTTATTCTGTCCTGTCCTGTCCTGTCCTGTCCTGTGCTGTCCTATCCTATCCTATCCTATCCTATCCCCATTCTTCTATCCTATCCTCTCCTGTCCTGTCCGGTTCGGTCCCACCCCATCCCGTCCTGTCCTTTCCTGTCCTATTCCCTTTCTTATTGCGTTCTGTTCTGTTCTGTTCTGTTCTATGATATCCTATCCCATCCCATCCCATCCCATTCCCTTTCTTAACCTGTCCTGTCCTGTCCCGTCCCGTCCCGTCCCGTCCCGTCCCGTCCTGTCCCGTCCCGTCCCATCCCTGTCCTGTCCCATCCCTGTCCTGTCCTGTCCTATCCTATCCCTTTTCTTATTCTGTCATGTTCTTTCCTGTCCTGTCCTGTCCTGTCCTGTCCTATCCTATCCTATCCTATCCTATCCTATCCTTTTTCTTATTCTGTCCTATCCCATCCCATCCCATCCCCCTTTCTTATCCTATCCTATCCTCTCCTCTCCTATCCTGTCCCGTCCCGCCCCGCCCCATCCCTGTCCTGTCCCATCCCTGTCCTGTCCTGTCCTGTCCTATCCAATCCCTTTTCTTATTCTGTCCTGTTCTTTCCTGCCCTGTCCTGTCCTGTCCTGTCCTGTCCTGTCCTATCCTATCCTATCCTATCCTATCCTATCCTATCCTATCCTATTCTATCCTATCCCTTTTCTTATTCTGTCCTGTCCTATCCTGTCGTGTCTGGTCCTATCCTGTCATGTCCTGTCGTGCCCTGTCGTGTCCTGTCGTGTCCTGTCCTGACCTGTCCTATCCTATCTTATCCTATCCTATCCTATCCTATCCTATCCTATCCTATCCTATCCTATCCTATCCTATCCTATCCTATCCTATCCTATCCCTTTTCCTATTCTGTCCTGTCCTGTCCTGCCCTATGCTATGCTATGCTATGCTATGCTATGCTATCCTATCCTATCCTATCCTATCCTATCCTATCCCTTTTCTTATTCTGTCCTGTCCTGTCCTGTCCTGTCCTGTCCTGTCCTGTCCTGTCCTATCCTATCCTATCCTATCCCTTTTCCTATTCTGTCCTGTCCTGTCCTGTCCTGTCCTATCCTATCCTATACTATCCTATCCTATTCTATTCTATCCTATCCTATCCTATCCCTTTTCCTATTCTGTCCTGCCCTGTCCTGCCCTGTCCTGCCCTACCCTACCCTACCCTACCCTACCCTCCCCTACCCTATCCTATCCTATCCTATCCAATCCTTTCCTATCCTATCCTATCCTATCCTATCCTATCCTATCCTATCCTATCCCTTTTCCTATTCTGTCCTGTCCTGTCCTGTCCTGTCCTGCCGTATCCTTTCCTTTCCTATCCTATCCTATCCTATCCTATCCTATCCTATCCTATCCAATCCTTTCCTATCCTATCCTATCCTATCCTATCCTATCCTATCCTATCCCTTTTCCTATCCTGTCCTGTCCTGTCCTGTCCTGTCCTGTCCTATCCTATCCTATCCTATCCTATCCCTTTTCCTGCCCTGTCCTGACCTGTCCTGCCCTCTCCTATGCTATCCTATCCTATCCTATCCTATAGCTTTTCTTATTCTATCCTGTCCTGTCCTGTCCTGTCCTGTCCTATCCTATCCTATCCTATCCTATCCTATCCTATCCTATCCTATCCTATCCTATCCTATCCCTTTTCCTATTCTGTCCTGTCCTGTCCTGCCCTATGCTATGCTATGCTATGCTATCCTATCCTATCCTATCCTATCCTATCCCTTTTTTTATTCTGTCATATCCTATCCTGTCCTGTCCTATCCTATCCTATCCCTTTTCTTATTCTGTCCTGTCCTGTCCTGTCCTGTCCTGTCCTGTCCTGTCCTGTCCTATCCTATCCTATCCCTTTTCCTATTCTGTCCTGTCCTGTCCTGTCCTGTCCTATCCTATCCTATACTATCCTATCCTATTCTATTCTATCCTATCCTATCCTATCCCTTTTCCTATTCTGTCCTGCCCTGTCCTGCCCTGTCCTGCCCTCTCCTACGCTATCCTATCCTATTCTATCGTTTCCTATCCTATCCTATCCTATCCTTTAGCTTTTCTTATTCTATCCTGTCCTGTCCTGTCCTGTCCTATCCTATCCTATCCTATCCTATCCTATCCTATCCTATCCTATCCCTTTTACTATTCCGTCCTGTCCTGTCATGCCCTATGCTATGCTATGCTATGCTATGCTATGCTATGCTATGCTATGCTATGCTATGCTATGCTATGCTATCCTATCCCTTTTTTATTCTGTCATGTCCTATCCTGTCCTGTCCTATCCTATCCTATCCCTTTTCTTATTCTGTCCTGTCCTGTCCTGTCCTATCCTATCCTATCTTATCCTATCCCCATTCTTCTATCCTATCCTCTCCTGTCC
The DNA here is from genome assembly GCA_039707465.1 of Rhabdophis nuchalis. Taxonomy (NCBI): domain Eukaryota; kingdom Metazoa; phylum Chordata; class Lepidosauria; order Squamata; family Natricidae; genus Rhabdophis; species Rhabdophis nuchalis. Next base: position 48,939,602 of record CM077650.1, on the reverse strand, counting down.
TGTCCGGTTCGGTCCTACCCCATCCCGTCCTGTCCTTTCCTGTCCTATTCCCTTTCTTATTGCGTTCTGTTCTGTTCTGTTCTATTATATCCTATCCCATCCCATCCCATTCCCTTTCTTATCCTGTCCTGTCCTGTCCTGTCCTGTCCCGTCCCGTCCCGTCCCGTCCCGTCCCGTCCCGTCCCGTCCCTTCCCATCCCCGTCCCGTCCCATCCCTGTCCTGTCCTGTCCTGTCCTGTCCTATCCTATCCCTTTTCTTATTCTGTCATGTTCTTTCCTGTCCTGTCCTGTCCTGTCCTGTCCTATCCTATCCTATCCTATCCTATCCTATCCTATCCTATCCTATCCTTTTTCTTATTCTGTCCTATCCCATCCCATCCCATCCCATCCCCCTTTCTTATCCTATCCTATCCTCTCCTATCCTATCCTGTCCCGTCCCGCCCCGCCCCATCCCTGTCCTGTCCCATCCCTGTCCTGTCCTGTCCTGTCCTATCCAATCCCTTTTCTTATTCTGTCCTGTTCTTTCCTGTCCTGTCCTGTCCTGTCCTGTCCTATCCTTTCCTATCCTATCCTATCCTATCCTATTCTATCCTATCCCTTTTCTTATTCTGTCCTGTCGTGTCCTGTCGTGTCCTGTCGTGTCCTGTCCTATCCTATCCTATCCTATCCTATCCTATCCTATACTATCCTATACTATCCTATACTATCCTATCCTATACTATACTATACTATACTATACTATACTATACTATACTATACTATACTATACTATACTATACTATACTATACTATACTATACTATCCCTTTTCTTATTCTATCATGTCCTGTTCTGTCCTGTCCTGTCCTACCCTACCCTATCCTACCCTACCCTACCCTATCCTATCCAATCCTATCCTATCCTATCCTATCCTATCCTATCCTATCCTATCCTATCCTATCCTATCCTATCCCTTTTCCTATTCTGTCCTGTCCTGTCCTGTCCTGCCCTATCCTATCCTATCCTATCCTATCCTATCCTATCCTATCCTATCCTACCCTACCCTATCCTATCCTAACCTATCATCATATAGCTTTTCTTATTCCATCCTGTCCTGTCCTGTCCTGTCCTGTCCTGTCCTGTCCTATCCTATCCTATCCTATCCTATCCTATCCTATCCTATCCTATCCTATCCTATCCTATCCTATCCCTTTTCCTATTCTGTCCTGTCCTGTCCTGTCCTGTCCTGTCCTATCCTATCCTATCCTATCCTTTCCATTTTCTTATTCAGTCCTGTCCTGTCGTATCCTATCCCATCCCACCCCACCCCACCCCATCCCATCCCATCCCATCCCATCCCATCCCATCCCATCCTATCCTACACTACCCTATCCTATCTCTTTTCTTGTCCTGTCCTATCCTATCCCCATTTTTCTTCTATCCTGTCCTGTCCTGTTCTGTCCTGTAATGTCCTGTCCTGTCCGGTCCCGTCCCATCCCGTCCTGTCCTGTCCTGTCCTATTCCCTTTCTTATCCTATCCTATCCTATCCTATCCTATCCTATCCTATCCCATTTCTTTTTTTTTTATTGAAAAAGTTTTACAAAAACAAACTTCCCCTTTCCCCCCCCTCCCGATACATGTAAAATAAATCAAATACAAGTATTATACCCCCCCTCATCCCAACCCTCAAAATATGAATTACACACAAAATAATATTATCCAGTTATCCCCATCTTCTAAGCTAATTATGCAAATATATTTCCCTCCCCTGACCACCCTAACCCTCCCCCACCTCCCACTCCAACCCACCCCCCTGACTTCCACTATACACCACTCTAATAATTCCAAACAACCCAGATATTATCTTCTCTGTTCACATTATACCCCTTACATATCTCCTTAGCAATCTACTCATTCTTGCCTAAAATACCTAGTAACTATCTAATTCTTTTTTTTTTAAAGAAACCTTATAACAAACCCATCATAAACACCCACACCTTCAACATTTTGGTTAAACATTAGAATATATACATGATAATTCTTAAGATCTAAATACCATCATTAAAGCATTTTATCCACCAATCCAGCTCTTAGTTACCAATCTACTCATTCATACCTAAAAACTATATAATATAATATAATATTTTTTATATTGCAAAAGTTTTATTGGTTTTACAAATTTTTGGAATAGGGTAGGGTAAGGTGATACAAAAAATGTTTTTGAGAACTTTCACGTCGAAGTCGTTGGCCCCTCCGGGCTGCGTGGTAAGACATTGGTAATACATTGTTCATTAATACAACAAGGTGAAGATAAATGCGTAAATCATACATTCTAAATTATATGCTGGCAAACATGTACAAACATCCAGACAAAGAATTATACTATGTTAATAAAAAGCAAAGTCATTTTTTAGATCTAAGTCTCTTGGCAATTGTGTCTTCTTGTTCTCCTCCCTGGCCCCCAGTGGGCAGGGCCGTGGCCCCCTCTGCCCCTCCTGGATCTTCCCCCAGGATAGAGGAATGTTTTTTAAGAAAGGCTTCCGCCTCAGCAACTGTTTTAATCCTTACTCTTCCTCCTTCCCAGAACACCAACATCCCTTCTGGCATCGCCCACTTAAACCAAATCCCGTGGTTAAACAATTTTTTAGATAAGAAGGAATACTTCCTCCTCACCTTTCTAATCTTTTTTGGGATCTGCTTCAAGTTGTCGACTTCCTTTTGTTGGTAAATTAAAGGCCCGTCTCTCTGCGCCTTCAGAATTCCCTCCCTGGTCGACCTTCTAACAAATTTAATATGTATCTCTCTGGGTACTTCATTTAACCTGGCATATGTTGAGTTAATTCTATAGACTAGGTCAATGTCCCCCCTGATCTCCTCTTTAGGTTTGTGTAAATAGTCTGCTAAAATTGTACCCATGAGATCAGGAAGGCATTCACCAGTTTCCTCCAAAATGTTCTGAAATCTTAAAAAATATGACATTCTTTCAAAATCCATCCTAGACATATGACCAGACAAATCTCCACTTTCAGTGTTGACATTTTTAAGTTCTCCCTTTGCCCAGGCCAACCCCACTTCCAGCTCCTCGGTCTTCTGTGTGTTCTCCATCAATTTTTTTTGTGTTTCCAAAAGTTCAAGCTTAGAGCTACACTGGTCTTTCCTCATCGCTTTAATTTCCAGCACCAAGGAGTTTAATGCTTCCTCCATCGCCGTCATTCTTTGTTCCAATCCCGAATTCTCTGGTTGTTTTTTTGAAGCCATGATGAGCTATTATAATCAGTGCCACTAAGATGGCGTTTTTTGGGTGCGGCTGCTGGAGCAAGTCAGGAGAAAAAAGTTCAGCTCAAAGTTGTAACAAGTTGTAGAGCCCAGAAGAGAAACAGTTTCCACAGTCAATTGTTAAAAAAGAGAAGGTATTCCAGGGAAGGAACCAATTATTCAAAAAAAAATTTCCATTAATAAAGAGAGACAGTCCAAATTACAAAGAAATGTTGGTGATTTTCCATAAAGAAATAGTCATTCAGGAACAAAGAGGAGCCATCTTCCACCGCCCAGCCAGGCAGCCAGCAGGAGAGAGTGAAAAAAGAAATTGTTTCAATAAAGCCGGACTTAGATACATTGTATAGAAACAAGCCGCGAAGCACTTTCACTTGTTCCGCAAAAGTCCGGATGAAAAATATGCGCTTCCTCGCAACGAGGAGCCATTTCTAAACGCCGCTGTTGTAAATCCGAGGGGGGGTTTAACAAACACCCCCCTCCACGTCTCTCTCAGTCCAAGCCGCCAGCAAAAAAAAGTTTTAAAGTCACTTACTCTCCGCCTCGCATCTCAAGCCCCGGCAAAGCCATCCGACTCGAGCGCTCCGTTCTCTCCGAATCCATTATTTGTTGCCGTCCTCCGTTGGCGAAGGGAACCAAGCCCCCCGCAGCATGTCTTCTTCCACCTGGACCGAAGACAAGGACCGTTCCCCAGCTGCCGCCGGCAGAACCAGTCCAGGCAAGCCAGCCCTACGGAGGGGGGCACCCCGCCCCGTTAGGGGCAGAAAAAAGAGCAAAACGGCGTACGAACCCCAAGGTTCATCCGTCGCCGCCAGAAGCCGGAACAGGAAGTCCCTATCACTTTTCTTAATCTGTCCTGTCCTGTCCTGTCCTGTCCTGTCCTATCCTATCCTATCCTATCCTATCCTATCCTATCCTATCCTATCCTATCCTTTTCGTTTTCTTATTCTGTCCTGTCCTGTCGTATCCTATCCTATCCCATCCCATCCCACCCTATCCCATCCCATCCCATCCCATCCTATCCTACACTACCCTACCCTATCTCTTTTCTTGTCCTGTCCTGTCCTGTCCTGTCCTGTCCTATCCTATCCTATCCTATCCTATCCTATCCTATCCTATCCTATCCTATCCTATCCTATCCTATCCTATCCTATCCTATCCTATCCTATCCCCATTTTTCTTCTATCCTGTCCTGTCCTGTCCTGTCCTGTTCTGTTCTGTAATGTCCTGTCCTGTCCCGTCCCGTCCTGTCCTGTCCTGTCCTGTCCTGTCCTATTCCCTTTCTTATCCTATCCTATCCTATCCTATCCCTATTCTTATTCTATTCTGTCCGTTCCTATCCTATTCTATCCCATTTCTTATCCCATCCTATCACTTTTCTTAATCTGTCCTGTCCTGTCCTATCCCATCCCATCCCATAATAATAATAATGGGACAGGACAGGACATTACAGAACAGAACAGGACAGGACAGGATAGAAGAAAAATGGGGATAGGATAGGATAGGATAGGATAGGATAGGACAGGACAGGACAGGACAGGACAGGACAGGACAGGACAAGAAAAGAGATAGGGTATTCTGTCCTGTCCTGTCCTGTCCTGTCCTGTCCTATCCTATCCTATCCTATCCTATCCTATCCTATCCTATCCTATCCTATCCTATCCTATCCTATCCTATCCTATCCTATCCTATCCTATCCTATCCTATCCTATCCCTTTTCCTATTCTGTCCTGCCCTGTCCTGTCCTGTCCTGTCCTGCCCTCTCCTATGCTATCCTATCCTATTCTATCGTTTCCTATCCTATCCTATCCTATCCTTTAGCTTTTCTTATTCTATCCTGTCCTGTCCTGTCCTGTCCTGTCCTGTCCTGTCCTATCCTATCCTATCCTATCCTATCCCTTTTCCTATTCCGTCCTGTCCTGTCCTGCCCTATGCTATGCTATGCTATGCTATGCTATCCTATCCTATCCTATCCTATCCCTTTTTTATTCTGCCATGTCCTATCCTATCCTATCCTATCCTATTCTTTCCATTTTCTTATTCAGTCCTGTCCTGTCGTATCCTATCCCATCCCATCCCATCCCACCCCACCCCATCCCATCCCATCCCATCCCATCCCATCCCATCCTATCCTACACTACCCTATCCTATCTCTTTTCTTGTCCTGTCCTGTCCTGTCCTATCCTATCCCCATTTTTTCTTCTATCCTGGCCTGTCATGTTCTGTCCTGTTCTGTTCTGTAATGTCCTGTCCTGTCCCATCCCGTCCCGTCCCGTCCTATTCCCTTTCTTATCCTATCCTATCCTATCCTATCCTATCCTATCCTATCCTATCCTATCCTATCCTATCCTATCCAATCCTATCCTATCCTATGCTATCCTATCCTATCCGTATTCTTATTCTATTCTGTCCTTTCCTATCCTATCCTATCCTATCCTATCCTATCCTATCCTATTCTTTCCATTTTCTTATTCAGTCCTGTCCTGTCGTATCCTATCCCATCCCATCCCACCCCACCCCATCCCATCCCACCCCATCCCATCCCATCCCATCCTATCCTACACTACCCTATCCTATCTCTTTTCTTGTCCTGTCCTGTCCTGTCCTATCCTATCCCCATTTTTCTTCTATCCTGTCCTGTCCTGTAATGTCCTGTCCTGTCCGGTCCCGTCCCATCCCGTCCTGTCCTGTCCTGTCCTATTCCCTTTCTTATCCTATCCTATCCTATTCTATCCGTATTCTTATTCTATTCTGTCCTTTCCTATCCTATCGTATCCTATCCTATCCTTTCCGTTTTCTTATTCTGTCCTGTCCTGTCGTATCCTATCCCATCCCATCCCATCCCACCCTATCCCATCCCATCCCATCCCATCCCATCCCACCCCACCCCACCCCATACCATCCCATCCAATCCCATCCCATCCCATCCCATCCCATCCCATCCTATCCTACATTACCCTATCCTATCTCTTTTCTTGTCCTGTCCTGTCCTGTCCTGTCCTATCCTGTCCTATCCTATCCTATCCCCATTTTTCTTCTATCCTGTCCTGTCCTGTTCTGTCCTGTAATATCCTGTCCTGTCCGGTCCCGTCCCATCCCGTTTTGTCCTGTCCTGTCCTATTCCCTTTCTTATCCTATCCTATCCTATCCTATCCTATCCTATCCTATCCTATCCTATCCTATCCTATCCTATCCTATCCTATCCTATCCTATCCCATTTCTTATCCAATCCTATCACTTTTCTTAATCTGTCCTGTCCTGTCCTGTCCTATCCTGTCCTATCCTGTCCTGTCCTATCCTATCCTATCCTATCCTATCCTATCCTATCCTATCCTATCCTATCCTATCCCATTTCTTATCCTATCCTATCACTTTTCTTAATCTGTCCTGTCCTGTCCTGTCCTGTCCTGTCCTGTCCTATCCTATCCTATCCTATCCTATCCTATCCTATCCTATCCTATCCTATCCTATCCTATCCTATCCTATCCGTTTTCTTATTCTGTCCTGTCCTGTTCTATCCTATCCTATCCCTTTGCTTATTCTATTCTGTCCTGTCCTATCCTATCCCATCCCATTTCTTATTCTGTCCCGTTCTGTCCCGTCCTGTCCTGTCCTGTCCTATCCTATCCTATCCTATCCTATCCTATCCTATCCTATCCTAACCTATCCTATCCTATCCTATCCTATCCTATCCTATCCTATTCTTTCCATTTTCTTATTCAATCCTGTCCAGTCCTATCCCATCCCATCCCACCCCACCCCATCCCATCCCATCCCATTCCATCCCATCCTATCCTACACTACCCTACCCTATCTCTTTTCTTGTCCTGTCCTGTCCTGTCCTGTCCTGTCCTATCCTATCCTATCCTATCCTATCCCCATTTTTCTTCTATCCTGTCCTGTCCTGTTCTGTTCTGTTCTGTAATGTCCTGTCCTGTCCCGTCCCATCCCGTCCTGTCCTGTCCTGTCCTATTCCCTTTCTTATCCTATCCTATCCTATCCTATCCTATCCTATCCTATCCTATCCTATCCTATCCTATCCTATCCTATCCTATCCTATCCTATCCTATCCTATCCTATCCTATCCTATCCTATCCCATTTCTTATGCGATCCTATCACTTTTCTTAATCTGTCCTGTCCTGTCCTGTCCTGTCCTGTCCTGTCCTGTCCTGTCCTGTCCTATCCTATCCTATCCTATCCTATCCTATCCTATCCTATCCTATCCTATCCTATCCTATGCCTTTTCTTATTCTATTCTGTCCTGTCCTTTCGTATCCTATCCCATCCCATCCCACCCCATCCCATCCCATCCCATCCTATCCTACACTACCCTATCCTATCCTATCCTATCCTATCCTATCCTTTCCGTTTTCTTATTCTGTCCTGTCCTGTCGTATCCTATCCCATCCCATCCCACCCTATCCCATCCCATCCCATCCCATCCCATCCTATCCTACACTACCCTACCCTATCTCTTTTCTTGTCCTGTCCTGTCCTGTCCTGTCCTGTCCTATCCTATCCTATCCTATCCTATCCCCATTTTTCTTCTATCCTGTCCTGTCCTGTCCTGTCCTGTCCTGTTCTGTTCTGTTCTGTAATGTCCTGTCCTGTCCCGTCCCATCCCGTCCTGTCCTGTCCTGTCCTATTCCCTTTCTTATCCTATCCTATCCTATCCTATCCTATCCTATCCTATCCTATCCTATCCTATCCTATCCTATCCTATCCTATCCTATCCCATTTCTTATGCGATCCTATCACTTTTCTTAATCTGTCCTGTCCTGTCCTGTCCTGTCCTGTCCTATCCTATCCTATCCTATCCTATCCTATCCTATCCTATCCTATCCTATCCTATCCTATCCTATCCTATCCTATCCTATGCCTTTTCTTATTCTATTCTGTCCTGTCCTGTCGTATCCTATCCCATCCCATCCCACCCTATCCCATCCCATCCCATCCCATCCCATCCCATCCTATCCTACACTACCCTACCCTATCTCTTTTCTTGTCCTGTCCTGTCCTGTCCTGTCCTGTCCTATCCTATCCTATCCTATCCTATCCCCATTTTTCTTCTATCCTGTCCTGTCCTGTCCTGTCCTGTCCTGTTCTGTTCTGTTCTGTTCTGTAATGTCCTGTCCTGTCCCGTCCCATCCCGTCCTGTCCTGTCCTGTCCTATTCCCTTTCTTATCCTATCCTATCCTATCCTATCCTATCCTATCCTATCCTATCCTATCCTATCCTATCCTATCCTATCCTATCCTATCCTATCCCATTTCTTATGCGATCCTATCACTTTTCTTAATCTGTCCTGTCCTGTCCTGTCCTGTCCTGTCCTGTCCTGTCCTATCCTATCCTATCCTATCCTATCCTATCCTATCCTATCCTATCCTATCCTATCCTATCCTATGCCTTTTCTTATTCTATTCTGTCCTGTCCTTTCGTATCCTATCCCATCCCATCCCACCCCATCCCATCCCATCCCATCCCATCCCATCCTATCCTACACTACCCTACCCTATCTCTTTTCTTGTCCTGTCCTGTCCTGTCCTGTCCTATCCTATCCTATCCTATCCTATCCCCATTTTTCTTCTATCCTATCCGGTCCTGTTCTGTCCTGTAATGTCCTGTCCTGTCCTGTCCGGTCCCGTCCCATCCCGTCCTGTCCTGTCCTATTCCCTTTCTTATCCTATCCTATCCTATCCTATCCTATCCTATCCTATCCCATTTCTTATCCTATCCTGTCACTTTTCTTAATCTGTCCTGTCCTGTCCTGTCCTGTCCTGTCCTGTCCTATCCTATCCTACCCTACCCTACCCTACCCTACCCTACCCTACCCTACCCTATCCTATCCTATCCTATCCTATCCTATCCTATCCTATCCAATCCTATCCTATCCTATCCTATCCTGTCCGTATTCTTATTCTATTCTGTCCTTTCCTATCCTATCCTATCCTATCCTATCCTATCCTATTCTTTCCATTTTCTTATTCAGTCCTGTCCTGTCGTATCCTATCCCATCCCATCCCACCCCACCCCATCCCATCCCACCCCATCCCATCCCATCCCATCCCATCCTATCCTACACTACCCTATCCTATCTCTTTTCTTGTCCTGTCCTGTCCTGTCCTATCCTATCCCCATTTTTCTTCTATCCTGTCCTGTCCTGTAATGTCCTGTCCTGTCCGGTCCCGTCCCATCCCGTCCTGTCCTGTCCTGTCCTATTCCCTTTCTTATCCTATCCTATCCTATTCTATCCGTATTCTTATTCTATTCTGTCCTTTCCTATCCTATCGTATCCTATCCTATCCTTTCCGTTTTCTTATTCTGTCCTGTCCTGTCGTATCCTATCCCATCCCATCCCATCCCACCCTATCCCATCCCATCCCATCCCATCCCACCCCACCCCACCCCATCCCATCCCATCCCATCCCATCCCATCCCATCCCATCCCATCCCATCCTATCCTACATTACCCTATCCTATCTCTTTTCTTGTCCTGTCCTGTCCTGTCCTGTCCTATCCTGTCCTATCCTATCCTATCCCCATTTTTCTTCTATCCTGTCCTGTCCTGTTCTGTCCTGTAATATCCTGTCCTGTCCGGTCCCGTCCCATCCCGTTTTGTCCTGTCCTGTCCTATTCCCTTTCTTATCCTATCCTATCCTATCCTATCCTATCCTATCCTATCCTATCCTATCCTATCCTATCCTATCCTATCCTATCCTATCCTATCCTATCCTATCCCATTTCTTATCCAATCCTATCACTTTTCTTAATCTGTCCTGTCCTGTCCTGTCCTATCCTGTCCTATCCTGTCCTGTCCTATCCTATCCTATCCTATCCTATTCTATCCTATCCTATCCTATCCTATCCCATTTCTTATCCTATCCTATCACTTTTCTTAATCTGTCCTGTCCTGTCCTGTCCTGTCCTGTCCTGTCCTGTCCTATCCTATCCTATCCTATCCTATCCTATCCTATCCTATCCTATCCTATCCTATCCTATCCGTTTTCTTATTCTGTCCTGTCCTGTCGTATCCTATCCCATCCCATCCCACCCTATCCCATCCCATCCCATCCTATCCTACACTACCCTATCCTATCTCTTTTCTTTTCTTGTCCTGTCCTCTCCTGTCCTGTCCTGTCCTATCCCCATTTTTCTTCTATCCTGTCCTGTCCTGTCCTGTCCTGTTCTGTTCTGTAATGTCCTGTCCTGTCCTGTCCCATCCCGTCCTGTCCTGTCCTGTCCTATTCCCTTTCTTATCCTATCCTATCCTATCCTATCCGTTTTCTTATTCTGTCCTGTCCTGTTCTATCCTATCCTATCCCTTTGCTTATTCTATTCTGTCCTGTCCTATCCTATCCCATCCCATTTCTTATTCTGTCCCGTTCTGTCCCGTCCTGTCCTGTCCTGTCCTATCCTATCCTATCCTATCCTATCCTATCCTAACCTATCCTATCCTATCCTATCCTATCCTATCCTATTCTTTCCATTTTCTTATTCAGTCCTGTCCAGTCCTATCCCATCCCATCCCACCCCACCCCATCCCATCCCATCCCATCCCATTCCATCCCATCCCATCCTATCCTACACTACCCTATCCTATCTCTTTTCTTGTCCTGTCCTGTCCTGTCCTATCCTATCCTATACTATCCTATCCTATTCTATTCTATCCTATCCTATCCTATCCCTTTTCCTATTCTGTCCTGTCCTGTCCTGTCCTGTCCTATCCTATCCTATCCTATCCTATCCTATCCCATCCCATCCGTTCCTATCCTATCCTTTCCGTTTTCTTATTCTGTCCTGTCCTGTCGTATCCTATCTCATCCCATCCCACCCTATCCTATCCTATCCTATCCCTTTTCCTATTCTATCCTGTCCTGTCCTGTCCTGTCCTATCCTATCCTATCCTATCCTATCCTATCCTATCCTATCCTATCCTATCCTATCCTATCCTATCCTATCCTATCCCTTTTCATATTCTGTCCTGTCCTGTCCTGTCCTATCCTGCCCTATCCTATGCTATCCTATCCTATTCTATCCTGTCCTGTCCTGTCCTATCCTATCCTATCCTATCCCATCCTATCCTACACTACCCTATCCTATCTCTTTTCTTGTCCTGTCCTGTCCTGTCCTGTCCTGTCCTGTCCCGTCCCGTCCCGTCCCATCCTGTCCCATCCCGTCCCATCCCACCCTATCCCTTTTCTTGTCCTCTCCTGCCCTGCCCTGCCCTGCCCTGCCCTGCCCTATCCTATCCCTTTTCTTATTCTGTCCTGTCCTGTCCTATCCTATCCTATCCCTTTTCTTATTGTATTCTGTCCTGTCCTATCCTATCCCATCCCATTTCTTATTCTGTCCCGTTCTGTCCTGTCCTGTCCTGTCCTATCCTATCCTATCCTATCCTATCCTATCCTATCCTATCCTATCCTATTCTATCCTATCCTATCCCTTTTCCTATTCTGTCCTGCCCTGTCCTGCCCTGTCCTGCCCTCTCCTATGCTATCCTATCCTATCCTATCGTTTCCTATCCTATCCTATCCTATCCTATCCTATCCTTTAGCTTTTCTTATTCTATCCTGTCCTGTCCTGTCCTGTCCTGTCCTGTCCTATCCTATCCTATCCTATCCTATCCTATCCTATCCTATCCTATCCTTTAGCTTTTCTTATTCTATCCTGTCCTGTCCTGTCCTGTCCTATCCAATCCCTTTTCTTATTCTGTCCTGTTCTTTCCTGTCCTGTCCTGTCCTGTCCTGTCCTGTCCTGTCCTGTCCTATCCTATCCTATCCTATCCTATCCTATCCTATCCTATCCTATCCTATTCTATCCTATCCCTTTTCTTATTCTGTCCTGTCCTATCCTATCGTGTCTGGTCCTATCCTGTCATGTCCTGTCGTGCCCTGTCGTGTCCTGTCGTGTCCTGTCCTGACCTGTCCTATCCTATCCTATCCTATCCTATCCTATCCTATCCTATCCTATCCTATCCTATACTATACTATACTATACTATACTATACTATACTATACTATACTATACTATACTATACTATACTATACTATACTATACTATACTATACTATACTATACTATCCCTTTTCTCATTCTATCATGTCCTGTCCTGTCCTGTCCTGTCCTGCCCTACCCTACCCTACCCTACCCTACCCTCCCCTACCCTATCCTATCCTATCCTATCCAATCCTTTCCTATCCTATCCTATCCTATCCTATCCTATCCCTTTTCCTATTCTGTCCTGTCCTGTCCTGTCCTGTCCTGCCCTATCCTTTCCTTTCCTATCCTATCCTATCCTATCCTATCCTATCCTATCCTATCCTATCCTATCCTATCCTATCCAATCCTTTCCTATCCTATCCTATCCTATCCTATCCTATCCTATCCTATCCCTTTTCCTATCCTGTCCTGTCCTGTCCTGTCCTGTCCTGTCCTGTCCTATCCTATCCTATCCTATCCTATCCTATCCCTTTTCCTATTCTGTCCTGTCCTGTCCTGTCCTGTCCTATCCTATCCTATCCTATCCTATCCTATCCTATCCTATCCCTTTTCCTATTCTGTCCTGCCCTGTCCTGACCTGTCCTGCCCTCTCCTATGCTATCCTATCCTATCCTATCCTATAGCTTTTCTTATTCTATCCTGTCCTGTCCTGTCCTGTCCTGTCCTATCCTATCCTATCCTATCCTATCCTATCCTATCCTATCCTATCCTATCCTATCCTATCCTATCCTATCCTATCCCTTTTCCTATTCTGTCCTGTCCTGTCCTGCCCTATGCTATGCTATGCTATGCTATGCTATGCTATGCTATGCTATCCTATCCTATCCTATCCTATCCTATCCCTTTTTTTATTCTGTCATATCCTATCCTGTCCTGTCCTATCCTATCCTATCCCTTTTCTTATTCTGTCCTGTCCTGTCCTGTCCTGTCCTGTCCCATCCTATCCTATCCTATCCCTTTTCCTATTCTGTCCTGTCCTGTCCTGTCCTGTCCTATCCTATCCTATACTATCCTATCCTATTCTATTCTATCCTATCCTATCCTATCCCTTTTCCTATTCTGTCCTGCCCTGTCCTGCCCTGTCCTGCCCTCTCCTACGCTATCCTATCCTATTCTATCGTTTCCTATCCTATCCTATCCTATCCTTTAGCTTTTCTTATTCTATCCTGTCCTGTCCTGTCCTGTCCTATCCTATCCTATCCTATCCTATCCTATCCCTTTTACTATTCCGTCCTGTCCTGTCATGCCCTATGCTATGCTATGCTATGCTATGCTATGCTATGCTATGCTATGCTATGCTATGCTATGCTATGCTATGCTATGCTATGCTATCCTATCCCTTTTTTATTCTGTCATGTCCTATCCTGTCCTGTCCTATCCTATCCTATCCCTTTTCTTATTCTGTCCTGTCCTGTCCTGTCCTATCCTATCCTATCTTATCCTATCCCCATTCTTCTATCCTATCCTCTCCTGTCCTGTCCGGTTCGGTCCTACCCCATCCCGTCCTGTCCTTTCCTGTCCTATTCCCTTTCTTATTGCGTTCTGTTCTGTTCTGTTCTATTATATCCTATCCCATCCCATCCCATCCCATTCCCTTTCTTATCCTGTCCTGTCCTGTCCCGTCCCGTCCCGTCCCGTCCCGTCCCGTCCCTTCCCATCCCCGTCCCGTCCCATCCCTGTCCTGTCCTGTCCTGTCCTATCCTATCCCTTTTCTTATTCTGTCATGTTCTTTCCTGTCCTGTCCTGTCCTGTCCTGTCCTATCCTATCCTATCCTATCCTATCCTATCCTATCCTATCCTATCCTATCCTTTTTCTTATTCTGTCCTATCCCATCCCATCCCATCCCATCCCCCTTTCTTATCCTATCCTATCCTCTCCTATCCTATCCTGTCCCGTCCCGCCCCGCCCCATCCCTGTCCTGTCCCATCCCTGTCCTGTCCTGTCCTATCCAATCCCTTTTCTTATTCTGTCCTGTTCTTTCCTGTCCTGTCCTGTCCTGTCCTATCCTTTCCTATCCTATCCTATCCTATCCTATTCTATCCTATCCCTTTTCTTATTCTGTCCTGTCGTGTCCTGTCGTGTCCTGTCGTGTCCTGTCCTATCCTATCCTATCCTATCCTATCCTATCCTATCCTATACTATCCTATCCTATCCTATCCTATCCTATCCTATCCTATCCTATCCTATCCTATCCTATCCTATACTATACTATACTATACTATACTATACTATACTATACTATACTATACTATACTATACTATACTATACTATACTATACTATACTATACTATACTATCCCTTTTCTTATTCTATCATGTCCTGTTCTGTCCTGTCCTGTCCTACCCTACCCTATCCTACCCTACCCTACCCTATCCTATCCAATCCTATCCTATCCTATCCTATCCTATCCCTTTTCCTATTCTGTCCTGTCCTGTCCTGTCCTGCCCTATCCTATCCTATCCTATCCTATCCTATCCTACCCTACCCTATCCTATCCTAACCTATCATCATATAGCTTTTCTTATTCCATCCTGTCCTGTCCTGTCCTGTCCTGTCCTGTCCTGTCCTATCCTATCCTATCCTATCCTATCCTATCCTATCCTATCCTATCCTATCCTATCCTATCCTATCCTATCCTATCCCTTTTCCTATTCTGTCCTGTCCTGTCCTGTCCTGTCCTGTCCTATCCTATCCTATCCTATCCTATCCTTTCCATTTTCTTATTCAGTCCTGTCCTGTCGTATCCTATCCCATCCCACCCCACCCCACCCCATCCCATCCCATCCCATCCCATCCCATCCCATCCTATCCTACACTACCCTATCCTATCTCTTTTCTTGTCCTGTCCTATCCTATCCCCATTTTTCTTCTATCCTGTCCTGTCCTGTTCTGTCCTGTAATGTCCTGTCCTGTCCGGTCCCGTCCCATCCCGTCCTGTCCTGTCCTGTCCTATTCCCTTTCTTATCCTATCCTATCCTATCCTATCCTATCCTATCCTATCCTATCCTATCCTATCCTATCCTATCCTATCCCATTTCTTTTTTTTTTATTGAAAAAGTTTTACAAAAACAAACTTCCCCTTTCCCCCCCCTCCCGATACATGTAAAATAAATCAAATACAAGTATTATACCCCCCCTCATCCCAACCCTCAAAATATGAATTACACACAAAATAATATTATCCAGTTATCCCCATCTTCTAAGCTAATTATGCAAATATATTTCCCTCCCCTGACCACCCTAACCCTCCCCCACCTCCCACTCCAACCCACCCCCCTGACTTCCACTATACACCACTCTAATAATTCCAAACAACCCAGATATTATCTTCTCTGTTCACATTATACCCCTTACATATCTCCTTAGCAATCTACTCATTCTTGCCTAAAATACCTAGTAACTATCTAATTCTTTTTTTTTTAAAGAAACCTTATAACAAACCCATCATAAACACCCACACCTTCAACATTTTGGTTAAACATTAGAATATATACATGATAATTCTTAAGATCTAAATACCATCATTAAAGCATTTTATCCACCAATCCAGCTCTTAGTTACCAATCTACTCATTCATACCTAAAAACTATATAATATAATATAATATTTTTTATATTGCAAAAGTTTTATTGGTTTTACAAATTTTTGGAATAGGGTAGGGTAAGGTGATACAAAAAATGTTTTTGAGAACTTTCACGTCGAAGTCGTTGGCCCCTCCGGGCTGCGTGGTAAGACATTGGTAATACATTGTTCATTAATACAACAAGGTGAAGATAAATGCGTAAATCATACATTCTAAATTATATGCTGGCAAACATGTACAAACATCCAGACAAAGAATTATACTATGTTAATAAAAAGCAAAGTCATTTTTTAGATCTAAGTCTCTTGGCAATTGTGTCTTCTTGTTCTCCTCCCTGGCCCCCAGTGGGCAGGGCCGTGGCCCCCTCTGCCCCTCCTGGATCTTCCCCCAGGATAGAGGAATGTTTTTTAAGAAAGGCTTCCGCCTCAGCAACTGTTTTAATCCTTACTCTTCCTCCTTCCCAGAACACCAACATCCCTTCTGGCATCGCCCACTTAAACCAAATCCCGTGGTTAAACAATTTTTTAGATAAGAAGGAATACTTCCTCCTCACCTTTCTAATCTTTTTTGGGATCTGCTTCAAGTTGTCGACTTCCTTTTGTTGGTAAATTAAAGGCCCGTCTCTCTGCGCCTTCAGAATTCCCTCCCTGGTCGACCTTCTAACAAATTTAATATGTATCTCTCTGGGTACTTCATTTAACCTGGCATATGTTGAGTTAATTCTATAGACTAGGTCAATGTCCCCCCTGATCTCCTCTTTAGGTTTGTGTAAATAGTCTGCTAAAATTGTACCCATGAGATCAGGAAGGCATTCACCAGTTTCCTCCAAAATGTTCTGAAATCTTAAAAAATATGACATTCTTTCAAAATCCATCCTAGACATATGACCAGACAAATCTCCACTTTCAGTGTTGACATTTTTAAGTTCTCCCTTTGCCCAGGCCAACCCCACTTCCAGCTCCTCGGTCTTCTGTGTGTTCTCCATCAATTTTTTTTGTGTTTCCAAAAGTTCAAGCTTAGAGCTACACTGGTCTTTCCTCATCGCTTTAATTTCCAGCACCAAGGAGTTTAATGCTTCCTCCATCGCCGTCATTCTTTGTTCCAATCCCGAATTCTCTGGTTGTTTTTTTGAAGCCATGATGAGCTATTATAATCAGTGCCACTAAGATGGCGTTTTTTGGGTGCGGCTGCTGGAGCAAGTCAGGAGAAAAAAGTTCAGCTCAAAGTTGTAACAAGTTGTAGAGCCCAGAAGAGAAACAGTTTCCACAGTCAATTGTTAAAAAAGAGAAGGTATTCCAGGGAAGGAACCAATTATTCAAAAAAAAATTTCCATTAATAAAGAGAGACAGTCCAAATTACAAAGAAATGTTGGTGATTTTCCATAAAGAAATAGTCATTCAGGAACAAAGAGGAGCCATCTTCCACCGCCCAGCCAGGCAGCCAGCAGGAGAGAGTGAAAAAAGAAATTGTTTCAATAAAGCCGGACTTAGATACATTGTATAGAAACAAGCCGCGAAGCACTTTCACTTGTTCCGCAAAAGTCCGGATGAAAAATATGCGCTTCCTCGCAACGAGGAGCCATTTCTAAACGCCGCTGTTGTAAATCCGAGGGGGGGTTTAACAAACACCCCCCTCCACGTCTCTCTCAGTCCAAGCCGCCAGCAAAAAAAAGTTTTAAAGTCACTTACTCTCCGCCTCGCATCTCAAGCCCCGGCAAAGCCATCCGACTCGAGCGCTCCGTTCTCTCCGAATCCATTATTTGTTGCCGTCCTCCGTTGGCGAAGGGAACCAAGCCCCCCGCAGCATGTCTTCTTCCACCTGGACCGAAGACAAGGACCGTTCCCCAGCTGCCGCCGGCAGAACCAGTCCAGGCAAGCCAGCCCTACGGAGGGGGGCACCCCGCCCCGTTAGGGGCAGAAAAAAGAGCAAAACGGCGTACGAACCCCAAGGTTCATCCGTCGCCGCCAGAAGCCGGAACAGGAAGTCCCTATCACTTTTCTTAATCTGTCCTGTCCTGTCCTGTCCTGTCCTGTCCTATCCTATCCTATCCTATCCTATCCTATCCTATCCTATCCTTTTCGTTTTCTTATTCTGTCCTGTCCTGTCGTATCCTATCCTATCCCATCCCATCCCACCCTATCCCATCCCATCCCATCCCATCCTATCCTACACTACCCTACCCTATCTCTTTTCTTGCCCTGTCCTGTCCTGTCCTGTCCTGTCCTATCCTATCCTATCCTATCCTATCCTATCCTATCCTATCCTATCCTATCCTATCCTATCCCCATTTTTCTTCTATCCTGTCCTGTCCTGTCCTGTCCTGTTCTGTTCTGTAATGTCCTGTCCTGTCCCGTCCCGTCCTGTCCTGTCCTGTCCTGTCCTATTCCCTTTCTTATCCTATCCTATCCTATCCTATCCCTATTCTTATTCTATTCTGTCCGTTCCTATCCTATTCTATCCCATTTCTTATCCCATCCTATCACTTTTCTTAATCTGTCCTGTCCTGTCCTATCCCATCCCATCCCATAATAATAATAATGGGACAGGACAGGACATTACAGAACAGAACAGGACAGGACAGGACAGGACAGGATAGAAGAAAAATGGGGATAGGATAGGATAGGATAGGATAGGATAGGACAGGACAGGACAGGACAGGACAGGACAGGACAGGACAAGAAAAGAGATAGGGTATTCTGTCCTGTCCTGTCCTGTCCTGTCCTGTCCTGTCCTATCCTATCCTATCCTATCCTATCCTATCCTATCCTATCCTATCCTATCCTATCCTATCCTATCCTATCCTATCCTATCCTATCCCTTTTCCTATTCTGTCCTGCCCTGTCCTGTCCTGTCCTGTCCTGCCCTCTCCTATGCTATCCTATCCTATTCTATCGTTTCCTATCCTATCCTATCCTATCCTTTAGCTTTTCTTATTCTATCCTGTCCTGTCCTGTCCTGTCCTGTCCTGTCCTGTCCTGTCCTATCCTATCCTATCCTATCCTATCCCTTTTCCTATTCCGTCCTGTCCTGTCCTGCCCTATGCTATGCTATGCTATGCTATGCTATCCTATCCTATCCTATCCTATCCCTTTTTTATTCTGCCATGTCCTATCCTATCCTATCCTATCCTATTCTTTCCATTTTCTTATTCAGTCCTGTCCTGTCGTATCCTATCCCATCCCATCCCACCCCACCCCATCCCATCCCATCCCATCCCATCCCATCCCATCCTATCCTACACTACCCTATCCTATCTCTTTTCTTGTCCTGTCCTGTCCTGTCCTATCCTATCCCCATTTTTTCTTCTATCCTGGCCTGTCATGTTCTGTCCTGTTCTGTTCTGTAATGTCCTGTCCTGTCCCATCCCGTCCCGTCCCGTCCTATTCCCTTTCTTATCCTATCCTATCCTATCCTATCCTATCCTATCCTATCCTATCCTATCCTATCCTATCCAATCCTATCCTATCCTATGCTATCCTATCCTATCCGTATTCTTATTCTATTCTGTCCTTTCCTATCCTATCCTATCCTATCCTATCCTATCCTATCCTATCCTATTCTTTCCATTTTCTTATTCAGTCCTGTCCTGTCGTATCCTATCCCATCCCATCCCACCCCACCCCATCCCATCCCACCCCATCCCATCCCATCCCATCCTATCCTACACTACCCTATCCTATCTCTTTTCTTGTCCTGTCCTGTCCTGTCCTATCCTATCCCCATTTTTCTTCTATCCTGTCCTGTCCTGTAATGTCCTGTCCTGTCCGGTCCCGTCCCATCCCGTCCTGTCCTGTCCTGTCCTATTCCCTTTCTTATCCTATCCTATCCTATTCTATCCGTATTCTTATTCTATTCTGTCCTTTCCTATCCTATCGTATCCTATCCTATCCTTTCCGTTTTCTTATTCTGTCCTGTCCTATCCTATCCTATCCTATCCTATCCTATCCTATCCTATCCTATCCTATCCTATCCCTTTTCCTATTCTGTCCTGCCCTGTCCTGTCCTGTCCTGTCCTGCCCTCTCCTATGCTATCCTATCCTATTCTATCGTTTCCTATCCTATCCTATCCTATCCTTTAGCTTTTCTTATTCTATCCTGTCCTGTCCTGTCCTGTCCTGTCCTGTCCTGTCCTGTCCTATCCTATCCTATCCTATCCTATCCCTTTTCCTATTCCGTCCTGTCCTGTCCTGCCCTATGCTATGCTATGCTATGCTATGCTATCCTATCCTATCCTATCCTATCCCTTTTTTATTCTGCCATGTCCTATCCTATCCTATCCTATCCTATTCTTTCCATTTTCTTATTCAGTCCTGTCCTGTCGTATCCTATCCCATCCCATCCCACCCCACCCCATCCCATCCCATCCCATCCCATCCCATCCCATCCTATCCTACACTACCCTATCCTATCTCTTTTCTTGTCCTGTCCTGTCCTGTCCTATCCTATCCCCATTTTTTCTTCTATCCTGGCCTGTCATGTTCTGTCCTGTTCTGTTCTGTAATGTCCTGTCCTGTCCCATCCCGTCCCGTCCCGTCCTATTCCCTTTCTTATCCTATCCCTATCCTATCCTATCCTATCCTATCCTATCCTATCCTATCCTATCCTATCCAATCCTATCCTATCCTATGCTATCCTATCCTATCCGTATTCTTATTCTATTCTGTCCTTTCCTATCCTATCCTATCCTATCCTATCCTATCCTATCCTATCCTATTCTTTCATTTTCTTATTCAGTCCTGTCCTGTCGTATCCTATCCCATCCCATCCCACCCCCACCCCATCCCATCCCACCCCATCCCATCCCATCCCATCCTATCCTACACTACCCTATCCTATCTCTTTTCTTGTCCTGTCCTGTCCTGTCCTATCCTATCCCCATTTTTCTTCTATCCTGTCCTGTCCTGTAATGTCCTGTCCTGTCCTGTCCCGTCCCGTCCTGTCCTGTCCTGTCCTGTCCTATTCCCTTTCTTATCCTATCCTATCCTATCCTATCCCTATTCTTATTCTATTCTGTCCGTTCCTATCCTATTCTATCCCATTTCTTATCCCATCCTATCACTTTTCTTAATCTGTCCTGTCCTGTCCTATCCCATCCCATCCCATAATAATAATAATGGGACAGGACAGGACATTACAGAACAGAACAGGACAGGACAGGACAGGACAGGATAGAAGAAAAAATGGGGATAGGATAGGATAGGATAGGATAGGATAGGACAGGACAGGACAGGACAGGACAGGACAGGACAGGACAAGAAAAGAGATAGGGTATTCTGTCCTGTCCTGTCCTGTCCTGTCCTGTCCTGTCCTATCCTATCCTATCCTATCCTATCCTATCCTATCCTATCCTATCCTATCCTATCCTATCCTATCCTATCCTATCCTATCCTATCCCTTTTCCTATTCTGTCCTGCCCTGTCCTGTCCTGTCCTGTCCTGCCCTCTCCTATGCTATCCTATCCTATTCTATCGTTTCCTATCCTATCCTATCCTATCCTTTAGCTTTTCTTATTCTATCCTGTCCTGTCCTGTCCTGTCCTGTCCTGTCCTGTCCTGTCCTATCCTATCCTATCCTATCCTATCCCTTTTCCTATTCCGTCCTGTCCTGTCCTGCCCTATGCTATGCTATGCTATGCTATGCTATCCTATCCTATCCTATCCTATCCCTTTTTTATTCTGCCATGTCCTATCCTATCCTATCCTATCCTATTCTTTCCATTTTCTTATTCAGTCCTGTCCTGTCGTATCCTATCCCATCCCATCCCACCCCACCCCATCCCATCCCATCCCATCCCATCCCATCCCATCCTATCCTACACTACCCTATCCTATCTCTTTTCTTGTCCTGTCCTGTCCTGTCCTATCCTATCCCCATTTTTTCTTCTATCCTGGCCTGTCATGTTCTGTCCTGTTCTGTTCTGTAATGTCCTGTCCTGTCCCATCCCGTCCCGTCCCGTCCTATTCCCTTTCTTATCCTATCCTATCCTATCCTATCCTATCCTATCCTATCCTATCCTATCCTATCCTATCCAATCCTATCCTATCCTATGCTATCCTATCCTATCCGTATTCTTATTCTATTCTGTCCTTTCCTATCCTATCCTATCCTATCCTATCCTATCCTATCCTATCCTATTCTTTCCATTTTCTTATTCAGTCCTGTCCTGTCGTATCCTATCCCATCCCATCCCACCCCACCCCATCCCATCCCACCCCATCCCATCCCATCCCATCCTATCCTACACTACCCTATCCTATCTCTTTTCTTGTCCTGTCCTGTCCTGTCCTATCCTATCCCCATTTTTCTTCTATCCTGTCCTGTCCTGTAATGTCCTGTCCTGTCCGGTCCCGTCCCATCCCGTCCTGTCCTGTCCTGTCCTATTCCCTTTCTTATCCTATCCTATCCTATTCTATCCGTATTCTTATTCTATTCTGTCCTTTCCTATCCTATCGTATCCTATCCTATCCTTTCCGTTTTCTTATTCTGTCCTGTCCTGTCGTATCCTATCCCATCCCATCCCATCCCACCCTATCCCATCCCATCCCATCCCATCCCACCCCACCCCACCCCATACCATCCCATCCAATCCCATCCCATCCCATCCCATCCCATCCCATCCTATCCTACATTACCCTATCCTATCTCTTTTCTTGTCCTGTCCTGTCCTGTCCTGTCCTATCCTGTCCTATCCTATCCTATCCCCATTTTTCTTCTATCCTGTCCTGTCCTGTTCTGTCCTGTAATATCCTGTCCTGTCCGGTCCCGTCCCATCCCGTTTTGTCCTGTCCTGTCCTATTCCCTTTCTTATCCTATCCTATCCTATCCTATCCTATCCTATCCTATCCTATCCTATCCTATCCTATCCTATCCTATCCTATCCCATTTCTTATCCAATCCTATCACTTTTCTTAATCTGTCCTGTCCTGTCCTGTCCTATCCTGTCCTATCCTGTCCTGTCCTATCCTATCCTATCCTATCCTATCCTATCCTATCCTATCCTATCCTATCCCATTTCTTATCCTATCCTATCACTTTTCTTAATCTGTCCTGTCCTGTCCTGTCCTGTCCTATCCTATCCTATCCTATCCTATCCTATCCTATCCTATCCTATCCTATCCGTTTTCTTATTCTGTCCTGTCCTGTTCTATCCTATCCTATCCCTTTGCTTATTCTATTCTGTCCTGTCCTATCCTATCCCATCCCATTTCTTATTCTGTCCCGTTCTGTCCCGTCCTGTCCTGTCCTGTCCTGTCCTATCCTATCCTATCCTATCCTATCCTATCCTATCCTAACCTATCCTATCCTATCCTATCCTATCCTATTCTTTCCATTTTCTTATTCAATCCTGTCCAGTCCTATCCCATCCCATCCCACCCCACCCCATCCCATCCCATCCCATTCCATCCCATCCTATCCTACACTACCCTACCCTATCTCTTTTCTTGTCCTGTCCTGTCCTGTCCTGTCCTGTCCTATCCTATCCTATCCTATCCTATCCCCATTTTTCTTCTATCCTGTCCTGTCCTGTTCTGTTCTGTTCTGTAATGTCCTGTCCTGTCCCGTCCCATCCCGTCCTGTCCTGTCCTGTCCTATTCCCTTTCTTATCCTATCCTATCCTATCCTATCCTATCCTATCCTATCCTATCCTATCCTATCCTATCCTATCCTATCCTATCCTATCCTATCCTATCCTATCCTATCCTATCCCATTTCTTATGCGATCCTATCACTTTTCTTAATCTGTCCTGTCCTGTCCTGTCCTGTCCTGTCCTGTCCTGTCCTATCCTATCCTATCCTATCCTATCCTATCCTATCCTATCCTATCCTATCCTATCCTATCCTATGCCTTTTCTTATTCTATTCTGTCCTGTCCTTTCGTATCCTATCCCATCCCATCCCACCCCATCCCATCCCATCCCATCCTATCCTACACTACCCTATCCTATCCTATCCTATCCTATCCTATCCTATCCTTTCCGTTTTCTTATTCTGTCCTGTCCTGTCGTATCCTATCCCATCCCATCCCACCCTATCCCATCCCATCCCATCCCATCCCATCCTATCCTACACTACCCTACCCTATCTCTTTTCTTGTCCTGTCCTGTCCTGTCCTGTCCTGTCCTATCCTATCCTATCCTATCCTATCCCCATTTTTCTTCTATCCTGTCCTGTCCTGTCCTGTCCTGTCCTGTTCTGTTCTGTTCTGTAATGTCCTGTCCTGTCCCGTCCCATCCCGTCCTGTCCTGTCCTGTCCTATTCCCTTTCTTATCCTATCCTATCCTATCCTATCCTATCCTATCCTATCCTATCCTATCCTATCCTATCCTATCCCATTTCTTATGCGATCCTATCACTTTTCTTAATCTGTCCTGTCCTGTCCTGTCCTGTCCTGTCCTGTCCTGTCCTATCCTATCCTATCCTATCCTATCCTATCCTATCCTATCCTATCCTATCCTATCCTATCCTATGCCTTTTCTTATTCTATTCTGTCCTGTCCTTTCGTATCCTATCCCATCCCATCCCACCCCATCCCATCCCATCCCATCCCATCCCATCCTATCCTACACTACCCTACCCTATCTCTTTTCTTGTCCTGTCCTGTCCTGTCCTGTCCTATCCTATCCTATCCTATCCTATCCCCATTTTTCTTCTATCCTATCCGGTCCTGTTCTGTCCTGTAATGTCCTGTCCTGTCCTGTCCGGTCCCGTCCCATCCCGTCCTGTCCTGTCCTATTCCCTTTCTTATCCTATCCTATCCTATCCTATCCTATCCTATCCTATCCTATCCTATCCCATTTCTTATCCTATCCTGTCACTTTTCTTAATCTGTCCTGTCCTGTCCTGTCCTGTCCTGTCCTGTCCTGTCCTATCCTATCCTACCCTACCCTACCCTACCCTACCCTACCCTACCCTATCCTATCCTATCCTATCCTATCCTATCCTATCCTATCCTATCCTATCCTATCCAATCCTATCCTATCCTATCCTATCCTATCCTATCCGTATTCTTATTCAATTCTGTCCTTTCCTATCCTATCCTATCCTATCCTATCCTATCCTATCCTATCCTATTCTTTCCATTTTCTTATTCAGTCCTGTCCTGTCGTATCCTATCCCATCCCATCCCACCCCACCCCATCCCATCCCACCCCATCCCATCCCATCCCATCCCATCCTATCCTACACTACCCTATCCTATCTCTTTTCTTGTCCTGTCCTGTCCTGTCCTATCCTATCCCCATTTTTCTTCTATCCTGTCCTGTCCTGTAATGTCCTGTCCTGTCCGGTCCCGTCCCATCCCGTCCTGTCCTGTCCTGTCCTATTCCCTTTCTTATCCTATCCTATCCTATTCTATCCGTATTCTTATTCTATTCTGTCCTTTCCTATCCTATCGTATCCTATCCTATCCTTTCCGTTTTCTTATTCTGTCCTGTCCTGTCGTATCCTATCCCATCCCATCCCATCCCACCCTATCCCATCCCATCCCATCCCATCCCATCCCACCCCACCCCACCCCATCCCATCCCATCCCATCCCATCCCATCCCATCCCATCCCATCCTATCCTACATTACCCTATCCTATCTCTTTTCTTGTCCTGTCCTGTCCTGTCCTGTCCTATCCTGTCCTATCCTATCCTATCCCCATTTTTCTTCTATCCTGTCCTGTCCTGTTCTGTCCTGTAATATCCTGTCCTGTCCGGTCCCGTCCCATCCCGTTTTGTCCTGTCCTGTCCTATTCCCTTTCTTATCCTATCCTATCCTATCCTATCCTATCCTATCCTATCCTATCCTATCCTATCCTATCCTATCCTATCCTATCCTATCCCATTTCTTATCCAATCCTATCACTTTTCTTAATCTGTCCTGTCCTGTCCTGTCCTATCCTGTCCTATCCTGTCCTGTCCTATCCTATCCTATCCTATCCTATTCTATCCTATCCTATCCTATCCTATCCCATTTCTTATCCTATCCTATCACTTTTCTTAATCTGTCCTGTCCTGTCCTGTCCTGTCCTGTCCTGTCCTGTCCTATCCTATCCTATCCTATCCTATCCTATCCTATCCTATCCTATCCTATCCGTTTTCTTATTCTGTCCTGTCCTGTCGTATCCTATCCCATCCCATCCCACCCTATCCCATCCCATCCCATCCTATCCTACACTACCCTATCCTATCTCTTTTCTTTTCTTGTCCTGTCCTCTCCTGTCCTGTCCTATCCCCATTTTTCTTCTATCCTGTCCTGTCCTGTCCTGTCCTGTCCTGTCCTGTTCTGTTCTGTAATGTCCTGTCCTGTCCTGTCCCATCCCGTCCTGTCCTGTCCTGTGCTGTCCTATTCCCTTTCTTATCCTATCCTATCCTATCCTATCCTATCCGTTTTCTTATTCTGTCCTGTCCTGTTCTATCCTATCCTATCCCTTTGCTTATTCTATTCTGTCCTGTCCTATCCTATCCCATCCCATTTCTTATTCTGTCCCGTTCTGTCCCGTCCTGTCCTGTCCTGTCCTGTCCTATCCTATCCTATCCTATCCTATCCTATCCTAACCTATCCTATCCTATCCTATCCTATCCTATTCTTTCCATTTTCTTATTCAGTCCTGTCCAGTCCTATCCCATCCCATCCCACCCCACCCCATCCCATCCCATCCCATTCCATCCCATCCCATCCTATCCTACACTACCCTATCCTATCTCTTTTCTTGTCCTGTCCTGTCCTGTCCTGTCCTATCCTATCCTATCCTATCCTATCCTATCCCATCCCATCCGTTCCTATCCTATCCTTTCCGTTTTCTTATTCTGTCCTGTCCTGTCGTATCCTATCTCATCCCATCCCACCCTATCCCATCCCATCCCATCCCATCCCATCCTATCCTACACTACCCTATCCTATCCTATCCTATCCTATCCTATCCTTTCCGTTTTCTTATTCTGTCCTGTCCTGTCGTATCCTATCCCATCCCATCCCACCCTATCCCATCCCATCCCATCCCATCCCATCCTATCCTACACTACCCTACCCTATCTCTTTTCTTGTCCTGTCCTGTCCTGTCCTGTCCTGTCCTATCCTATCCTATCCTATCCTATCCTATCCTATCCCCATTTTTCTTCTATCCTGTCCTGTCCTGTCCTGTCCTGTTCTGTTCTGTTCTGTTCTGTAATGTCCTGTCCTGTCCCGTCCCATCCCGTCCTGTCCTGTCCTGTCCTATTCCCTTTCTTATCCTATCCTATCCTATCCTATCCTATCCTATCCTATCCTATCCTATCCTATCCTATCCTATCCTATCCTATCCTATCCTATGCCTTTTCTTATTCTATTCTGTCCTGTCCTTTCGTATCCTATCCCATCCCATCCCACCCCATCCCATCCCATCCTATCCTATACTACCCTACCTATCCTATCCTATCCTATCCTATCCTATCCTATCCTATCCTATCCTATCCCATTTCTTATCCCATTCTATCACTTTTCTTAATCTGTCCTGTCCTGTCCTATTCCCTTTCCTATCCTACACTACCCTATCCTATCCTATCCTATCCTATCCTATCCCTATTCTTATTCTATTCTGTCCTTTCCTATCCTATCCTATCCCATTTCTTATGCGATCCTATCACTTTTCTTAATCTGTCCTGTCCTGTCCTGTCCTGTCCTGTCCTGTCCTATCCTATCCTATCCTATCCTATCCTATCCTATCCTATCCTATCCTATCCTATCCTATCCTATCCTATCCTATCCTATGCCTTTTCTTATTCTATTCTGTCCTGTCCTTTCGTATCCTATCCCATCCCATTCCACCCCATCCCATCCCATCCCATCCAATCCCATCCCATCCTATCCTACACTACCCTATCCTATGTCTTTTCTTGTCCTGTCCTGTCCTGTCCTGTCCTATCCTATCCTATCCTATCCCGATTTTTCTTCTATCCTATCCGGTCCTGTTCTGTCCTGTAATGTCCTGTCCTGTCCGGTCCCGTCCCATCCCATCCCGTCCTGTCCTGTCCTGTCCTGTCCTATTCCCTTTCCTATCCTATCCTATCCTATCCTATCCTATCCTATCCTATCCTATCCTATCCTATCCTATCCTATCCTATCCTATCCTATCTTATTCTTTCCATTTTCTTATTCAGTCCTGTCCTGTCCTATCCTATCCTATCCTATCCTATCCTATCCTATCCTATCCCATCCCATCCGTTCCTATCCTATCCTTTCCGTTTTCTTATTCTGTCCTGTCCTGTCGTATCCTATCTCATCCCATCCCACCCTATCTCATCCCATCCCATCCCATCCTATCCTACACTACCCTATCCTATCCTATCCTATCCTATCCTTTCCGTTTTCTTATTCTGTCCTGTCCTGTCGTATCCTATCCCATCCCATCCCACCCTATCCCATCCCATCCCATCCTATCCTATCCTACACTACCCTACCCTATCTCTTTTCTTGTCCTGTCCTGTCCTGTCCTGTCCTGTCCTATCCTATCCTATTCCCATTTTTCTTCTATCCTGTCCTGTCCTGTCCTGTCCTGTCCTTTCCTGTCCTGTTCTGTTCTGTTCTGTAATGTCCTGTCCTGTCCCGTCCCATCCCACCCCACCCCATCCCATCCCACCCCATCCCATCCCATCCCATCCCATCCTATCCTACACTACCCTATCCTATCTCTTTTCTTGTCCTGTCCTGTCCTGTCCTATCCTATCCCCATTTTTCTTCTATCCTGTCCTGTCCTGTAATGTCCTGTCCTGTCCGGTCCCGTCCCATCCCGTCCTGTCCTGTCCTGTCCTATTCCCTTTCTTATCCTATCCTATCCTATTCTATCCGTATTCTTATTCTATTCTGTCCTTTCCTATCCTATCGTATCCTATCCTATCCTTTCCGTTTTCTTATTCTGTCCTGTCCTGTCGTATCCTATCCCATCCCATCCCATCCCACCCTATCCCATCCCATCCCATCCCATCCCACCCCACCCCACCCCATCCCATCCCATCCAATCCCATCCCATCCCATCCCATCCCATCCCATCCTATCCTACATTACCCTATCCTATCTCTTTTCTTGTCCTGTCATGTCCTGTCCTGTCCTATCCTGTCCTATCCTATCCTATCCCCATTTTTCTTCTATCCTGTCCTGTCCTGTTCTGTCCTGTAATATCCTGTCCTGTCCGGTCCCGTCCCATCCCGTTTTGTCCTGTCCTGTCCTATTCCCTTTCTTATCCTATCCTATCCTATCCTATCCTATCCTATCCTATCCTATCCTATCCTATCCTATCCTATCCTATCCTATCCTATCCCATTTCTTATCCAATCCTATCACTTTTCTTAATCTGTCCTGTCCTGTCCTGTCCTATCCTGTCCTATCCTGTCCTGTCCTATCCTATCCTATCCTATCCTATCCTATCCTATCCTATCCTATCCTATCCTATCCTATCCTATCCCATTTCTTATCCTATCCTATCACTTTTCTTAATCTGTCCTGTCCTGTCCTGTCCTGTCCTGTCCTGTCCTATCCTATCCTATCCTATCCTATCCTATCCTATCCTATCCTATCCTATCCTATCCTATCCGTTTTCTTATTCTGTCCTGTCCTGTCGTATCCTATCCCATCCCATCCCACCCTATCCCATCCCATCCCATCCCATCCTATCCTACACTACCCTATCCTATCTCTTTTCTTTTCTTGTCCTGTCCTCTGCTGTCCTGTCCTGTCCTATCCCCATTTTTCTTCTATCCTGTCCTGTCCTGTCCTGTCCTGTCCTGTCCTGTCCTGTTCTGTTCTGTAATGTCCTGTCCTGTCCTGTCCCATCCCGTCCTGTCCTGTCCTGTCCTATTCCCTTTCTTATCCTATCCTATCCTATCCTATCCTATCCTATCCGTTTTCTTATTCTGTCCTGTCCTGTTCTATCCTATCCTATCCCTTTGCTTATTCTATTCTGTCCTGTCCTATCCTATCCCATCCCATTTCTTATTCTGTCCCGTTCTGTCCCGTCCTGTCCTGTCCTGTCCTGTCCTATCCTATCCTATCCTATCCTATCCTATCCTATCCTATCCTAACCTATCCTATCCTATCCTATCCTATCCTATCCTATTCTTTCCATTTTCTTATTCAATCCTGTCCAGTCCTATCCCATCCCATCCCACCCCACCCCATCCCATCCCATCCCATCCCATTCCATCCCATCCCATCCTATCCTACACTACCCTATCCTATCTCTTTTCTTGTCCTGTCCTGTCCTGTCCTGTCCTATCCTATCCTATCCTATCCTATCCTATCCTATCCTATCCCATCCCATCCGTTCCTATCCTATCCTTTCCGTTTTCTTATTCTGTCCTGTCCTGTCGTATCCTATCTCATCCCATCCCACCCTATCCCATCCCATCCCATCCCATCCTATCCTACACTACCCTATCCTATCCTATCCTATCCTATCCTATCCTTTCCGTTTTCTTATTCTGTCCTGTCCTGTCGTATCCTATCCCATCCCATCCCACCCTATCCCATCCCATCCCATCCCATCCCATCCCATCCTATCCTACACTACCCTACCCTATCTCTTTTCTTGTCCTGTCCTGTCCTGTCCTGTCCTGTCCTATCCTATCCTATCCTATCCTATCCCCATTTTTCTTCTATCCTGTCCTGTCCTGTCCTGTCCTGTCCTGTTCTGTTCTGTTCTGTTCTGTAATGTCCTGTCCTGTCCCGTCCCATCCCGTCCTGTCCTGTCCTGTCCTATTCCCTTTCTTATCCTATCCTATCCTATCCTATCCTATCCTATCCTATCCTATCCTATCCTATCCTATCCTATCCTATCCTATCCTATCCCATTTCTTATGCGATCCTATCACTTTTCTTAATCTGTCCTGTCCTGTCCTGTCCTGTCCTGTCCTGTCCTGTCCTATCCTATCCTATCCTATCCTATCCTATCCTATCCTATCCTATCCTATCCTATCCTATCCTATGCCTTTTCTTATTCTATTCTGTCCTGTCCTTTCGTATCCTATCCCATCCCATCCCACCCCATCCCATCCCATCCCATCCCATCCCATCCTATCCTACACTACCCTACCCTATCTCTTTTCTTGTCCTGTCCTGTCCTGTCCTGTCCTATCCTATCCTATCCTATCCTATCCCCATTTTTCTTCTATCCTATCCGGTCCTGTTCTGTCCTGTAATGTCCTGTCCTGTCCTGTCCGGTCCCGTCCCATCCCGTCCTGTCCTGTCCTATTCCCTTTCTTATCCTATCCTATCCTATCCTATCCTATCCTATCCTATCCCATTTCTTATCCTATCCTGTCACTTTTCTTAATCTGTCCTGTCCTGTCCTGTCCTGTCCTGTCCTGTCCTATCCTATCCTACCCTACCCTACCCTACCCTACCCTACCCTACCCTACCCTATCCTATCCTATCCTATCCTATCCTATCCTATCCTATCCTATCCTATCCAATCCTATCCTATCCTATCCTATCCTGTCCGTATTCTTATTCTATTCTGTCCTTTCCTATCCTATCCTATCCTATCCTATCCTATCCTATTCTTTCCATTTTCTTATTCAGTCCTGTCCTGTCGTATCCTATCCCATCCCATCCCACCCCACCCCATCCCATCCCACCCCATCCCATCCCATCCCATCCCATCCTATCCTACACTACCCTATCCTATCTCTTTTCTTGTCCTGTCCTGTCCTGTCCTATCCTATCCCCATTTTTCTTCTATCCTGTCCTGTCCTGTAATGTCCTGTCCTGTCCGGTCCCGTCCCATCCCGTCCTGTCCTGTCCTGTCCTATTCCCTTTCTTATCCTATCCTATCCTATTCTATCCGTATTCTTATTCTATTCTGTCCTTTCCTATCCTATCGTATCCTATCCTATCCTTTCCGTTTTCTTATTCTGTCCTGTCCTGTCGTATCCTATCCCATCCCATCCCATCCCACCCTATCCCATCCCATCCCATCCCATCCCACCCCACCCCACCCCATCCCATCCCATCCCATCCCATCCCATCCCATCCCATCCCATCCCATCCTATCCTACATTACCCTATCCTATCTCTTTTCTTGTCCTGTCCTGTCCTGTCCTGTCCTATCCTGTCCTATCCTATCCTATCCCCATTTTTCTTCTATCCTGTCCTGTCCTGTTCTGTCCTGTAATATCCTGTCCTGTCCGGTCCCGTCCCATCCCGTTTTGTCCTGTCCTGTCCTATTCCCTTTCTTATCCTATCCTATCCTATCCTATCCTATCCTATCCTATCCTATCCTATCCTATCCTATCCTATCCTATCCTATCCTATCCTATCCTATCCTATCCCATTTCTTATCCAATCCTATCACTTTTCTTAATCTGTCCTGTCCTGTCCTGTCCTATCCTGTCCTATCCTGTCCTGTCCTATCCTATCCTATCCTATCCTATTCTATCCTATCCTATCCTATCCTATCCCATTTCTTATCCTATCCTATCACTTTTCTTAATCTGTCCTGTCCTGTCCTGTCCTGTCCTGTCCTGTCCTGTCCTATCCTATCCTATCCTATCCTATCCTATCCTATCCTATCCTATCCTATCCTATCCTATCCGTTTTCTTATTCTGTCCTGTCCTGTCGTATCCTATCCCATCCCATCCCACCCTATCCCATCCCATCCCATCCTATCCTACACTACCCTATCCTATCTCTTTTCTTTTCTTGTCCTGTCCTCTCCTGTCCTGTCCTGTCCTATCCCCATTTTTCTTCTATCCTGTCCTGTCCTGTCCTGTCCTGTTCTGTTCTGTAATGTCCTGTCCTGTCCTGTCCCATCCCGTCCTGTCCTGTCCTGTCCTATTCCCTTTCTTATCCTATCCTATCCTATCCTATCCGTTTTCTTATTCTGTCCTGTCCTGTTCTATCCTATCCTATCCCTTTGCTTATTCTATTCTGTCCTGTCCTATCCTATCCCATCCCATTTCTTATTCTGTCCCGTTCTGTCCCGTCCTGTCCTGTCCTGTCCTATCCTATCCTATCCTATCCTATCCTATCCTAACCTATCCTATCCTATCCTATCCTATCCTATCCTATCCTATTCTTTCCATTTTCTTATTCAGTCCTGTCCAGTCCTATCCCATCCCATCCCACCCCACCCCATCCCATCCCATCCCATCCCATTCCATCCCATCCCATCCTATCCTACACTACCCTATCCTATCTCTTTTCTTGTCCTGTCCTGTCCTGTCCTATCCTATCCTATACTATCCTATCCTATTCTATTCTATCCTATCCTATCCTATCCCTTTTCCTATTCTGTCCTGTCCTGTCCTGTCCTGTCCTATCCTATCCTATCCTATCCTATCCTATCCCATCCCATCCGTTCCTATCCTATCCTTTCCGTTTTCTTATTCTGTCCTGTCCTGTCGTATCCTATCTCATCCCATCCCACCCTATCCTATCCTATCCTATCCCTTTTCCTATTCTATCCTGTCCTGTCCTGTCCTGTCCTATCCTATCCTATCCTATCCTATCCTATCCTATCCTATCCTATCCTATCCTATCCTATCCTATCCTATCCTATCCCTTTTCATATTCTGTCCTGTCCTGTCCTGTCCTATCCTGCCCTATCCTATGCTATCCTATCCTATTCTATCCTGTCCTGTCCTGTCCTATCCTATCCTATCCTATCCCATCCTATCCTACACTACCCTATCCTATCTCTTTTCTTGTCCTGTCCTGTCCTGTCCTGTCCTGTCCTGTCCCGTCCCGTCCCGTCCCATCCTGTCCCATCCCGTCCCATCCCACCCTATCCCTTTTCTTGTCCTCTCCTGCCCTGCCCTGCCCTGCCCTGCCCTGCCCTATCCTATCCCTTTTCTTATTCTGTCCTGTCCTGTCCTATCCTATCCTATCCCTTTTCTTATTGTATTCTGTCCTGTCCTATCCTATCCCATCCCATTTCTTATTCTGTCCCGTTCTGTCCTGTCCTGTCCTGTCCTATCCTATCCTATCCTATCCTATCCTATCCTATCCTATCCTATCCTATTCTATCCTATCCTATCCCTTTTCCTATTCTGTCCTGCCCTGTCCTGCCCTGTCCTGCCCTCTCCTATGCTATCCTATCCTATCCTATCGTTTCCTATCCTATCCTATCCTATCCTATCCTATCCTTTAGCTTTTCTTATTCTATCCTGTCCTGTCCTGTCCTGTCCTGTCCTGTCCTATCCTATCCTATCCTATCCTATCCTATCCTATCCTATCCTATCCCTTTTCCTATTCCGTCCTGTCCTGTCCTGTCCTGCCCTATGCTATGCTATGCTATGCTATGCTATGCTATGCTATGCTATGCTATCCTATCCTATCCTATCCTATCCTATCCTATCCTATCCTATCCCTTTTTTATTCTGTCATGTCCTATCCTGTCCTGTCCTATCCTATCCTATCCCTTTTCTTATTCTGTCCTGTCCTGTCCTGTCCTGTCCTGTGCTGTCCTATCCTATCCTATCCTATCCTATCCCCATTCTTCTATCCTATCCTCTCCTGTCCTGTCCGGTTCGGTCCCACCCCATCCCGTCCTGTCCTTTCCTGTCCTATTCCCTTTCTTATTGCGTTCTGTTCTGTTCTGTTCTGTTCTATGATATCCTATCCCATCCCATCCCATCCCATTCCCTTTCTTAACCTGTCCTGTCCTGTCCCGTCCCGTCCCGTCCCGTCCCGTCCCGTCCTGTCCCGTCCCGTCCCATCCCTGTCCTGTCCCATCCCTGTCCTGTCCTGTCCTATCCTATCCCTTTTCTTATTCTGTCATGTTCTTTCCTGTCCTGTCCTGTCCTGTCCTGTCCTATCCTATCCTATCCTATCCTATCCTATCCTTTTTCTTATTCTGTCCTATCCCATCCCATCCCATCCCCCTTTCTTATCCTATCCTATCCTCTCCTCTCCTATCCTGTCCCGTCCCGCCCCGCCCCATCCCTGTCCTGTCCCATCCCTGTCCTGTCCTGTCCTGTCCTATCCAATCCCTTTTCTTATTCTGTCCTGTTCTTTCCTGCCCTGTCCTGTCCTGTCCTGTCCTGTCCTGTCCTATCCTATCCTATCCTATCCTATCCTATCCTATCCTATCCTATTCTATCCTATCCCTTTTCTTATTCTGTCCTGTCCTATCCTGTCGTGTCTGGTCCTATCCTGTCATGTCCTGTCGTGCCCTGTCGTGTCCTGTCGTGTCCTGTCCTGACCTGTCCTATCCTATCTTATCCTATCCTATCCTATCCTATCCTATCCTATCCTATCCTATCCTATCCTATCCTATCCTATCCTATCCTATCCTATCCTATCCCTTTTCCTATTCTGTCCTGTCCTGTCCTGCCCTATGCTATGCTATGCTATGCTATGCTATGCTATCCTATCCTATCCTATCCTATCCTATCCTATCCCTTTTCTTATTCTGTCCTGTCCTGTCCTGTCCTGTCCTGTCCTGTCCTGTCCTGTCCTATCCTATCCTATCCTATCCCTTTTCCTATTCTGTCCTGTCCTGTCCTGTCCTGTCCTATCCTATCCTATACTATCCTATCCTATTCTATTCTATCCTATCCTATCCTATCCCTTTTCCTATTCTGTCCTGCCCTGTCCTGCCCTGTCCTGCCCTACCCTACCCTACCCTACCCTACCCTCCCCTACCCTATCCTATCCTATCCTATCCAATCCTTTCCTATCCTATCCTATCCTATCCTATCCTATCCTATCCTATCCTATCCCTTTTCCTATTCTGTCCTGTCCTGTCCTGTCCTGTCCTGCCGTATCCTTTCCTTTCCTATCCTATCCTATCCTATCCTATCCTATCCTATCCTATCCAATCCTTTCCTATCCTATCCTATCCTATCCTATCCTATCCTATCCTATCCCTTTTCCTATCCTGTCCTGTCCTGTCCTGTCCTGTCCTGTCCTATCCTATCCTATCCTATCCTATCCCTTTTCCTGCCCTGTCCTGACCTGTCCTGCCCTCTCCTATGCTATCCTATCCTATCCTATCCTATAGCTTTTCTTATTCTATCCTGTCCTGTCCTGTCCTGTCCTGTCCTATCCTATCCTATCCTATCCTATCCTATCCTATCCTATCCTATCCTATCCTATCCTATCCCTTTTCCTATTCTGTCCTGTCCTGTCCTGCCCTATGCTATGCTATGCTATGCTATCCTATCCTATCCTATCCTATCCTATCCCTTTTTTTATTCTGTCATATCCTATCCTGTCCTGTCCTATCCTATCCTATCCCTTTTCTTATTCTGTCCTGTCCTGTCCTGTCCTGTCCTGTCCTGTCCTGTCCTGTCCTATCCTATCCTATCCCTTTTCCTATTCTGTCCTGTCCTGTCCTGTCCTGTCCTATCCTATCCTATACTATCCTATCCTATTCTATTCTATCCTATCCTATCCTATCCCTTTTCCTATTCTGTCCTGCCCTGTCCTGCCCTGTCCTGCCCTCTCCTACGCTATCCTATCCTATTCTATCGTTTCCTATCCTATCCTATCCTATCCTTTAGCTTTTCTTATTCTATCCTGTCCTGTCCTGTCCTGTCCTATCCTATCCTATCCTATCCTATCCTATCCTATCCTATCCTATCCCTTTTACTATTCCGTCCTGTCCTGTCATGCCCTATGCTATGCTATGCTATGCTATGCTATGCTATGCTATGCTATGCTATGCTATGCTATGCTATGCTATGCTATCCTATCCCTTTTTTATTCTGTCATGTCCTATCCTGTCCTGTCCTATCCTATCCTATCCCTTTTCTTATTCTGTCCTGTCCTGTCCTGTCCTATCCTATCCTATCTTATCCTATCCCCATTCTTCTATCCTATCCTCTCCTGTCCTGTCCGGTTCGGTCCTACCCCATCCCGTCCTGTCCTTTCCTGTCCTATTCCCTTTCTTATTGCGTTCTGTTCTGTTCTGTTCTATTATATCCTATCCCATCCCATCCCATTCCCTTTCTTATCCTGTCCTGTCCTGTCCTGTCCTGTCCCGTCCCGTCCCGTCCCGTCCCGTCCCGTCCCGTCCCGTCCCTTCCCATCCCCGTCCCGTCCCATCCCTGTCCTGTCCTGTCCTGTCCTGTCCTATCCTATCCCTTTTCTTATTCTGTCATGTTCTTTCCTGTCCTGTCCTGTCCTGTCCTGTCCTATCCTATCCTATCCTATCCTATCCTATCCTATCCTATCCTATCCTTTTTCTTATTCTGTCCTATCCCATCCCATCCCATCCCATCCCCCTTTCTTATCCTATCCTATCCTCTCCTATCCTATCCTGTCCCGTCCCGCCCCGCCCCATCCCTGTCCTGTCCCATCCCTGTCCTGTCCTGTCCTGTCCTATCCAATCCCTTTTCTTATTCTGTCCTGTTCTTTCCTGTCCTGTCCTGTCCTGTCCTGTCCTATCCTTTCCTATCCTATCCTATCCTATCCTATTCTATCCTATCCCTTTTCTTATTCTGTCCTGTCGTGTCCTGTCGTGTCCTGTCGTGTCCTGTCCTATCCTATCCTATCCTATCCTATCCTATCCTATACTATCCTATACTATCCTATACTATCCTATCCTATACTATACTATACTATACTATACTATACTATACTATACTATACTATACTATACTATACTATACTATACTATACTATACTATCCCTTTTCTTATTCTATCATGTCCTGTTCTGTCCTGTCCTGTCCTACCCTACCCTATCCTACCCTACCCTACCCTATCCTATCCAATCCTATCCTATCCTATCCTATCCTATCCTATCCTATCCTATCCTATCCTATCCCTTTTCCTATTCTGTCCTGTCCTGTCCTGTCCTGCCCTATCCTATCCTATCCTATCCTATCCTATCCTATCCTATCCTATCCTACCCTACCCTATCCTATCCTAACCTATCATCATATAGCTTTTCTTATTCCATCCTGTCCTGTCCTGTCCTGTCCTGTCCTGTCCTGTCCTATCCTATCCTATCCTATCCTATCCTATCCTATCCTATCCTATCCTATCCTATCCTATCCCTTTTCCTATTCTGTCCTGTCCTGTCCTGTCCTGTCCTGTCCTATCCTATCCTATCCTATCCTTTCCATTTTCTTATTCAGTCCTGTCCTGTCGTATCCTATCCCATCCCACCCCACCCCACCCCATCCCATCCCATCCCATCCCATCCCATCCCATCCCATCCTATCCTACACTACCCTATCCTATCTCTTTTCTTGTCCTGTCCTATCCTATCCCCATTTTTCTTCTATCCTGTCCTGTCCTGTTCTGTCCTGTAATGTCCTGTCCTGTCCGGTCCCGTCCCATCCCGTCCTGTCCTGTCCTGTCCTATTCCCTTTCTTATCCTATCCTATCCTATCCTATCCTATCCTATCCTATCCCATTTCTTTTTTTTTTATTGAAAAAGTTTTACAAAAACAAACTTCCCCTTTCCCCCCCCTCCCGATACATGTAAAATAAATCAAATACAAGTATTATACCCCCCCTCATCCCAACCCTCAAAATATGAATTACACACAAAATAATATTATCCAGTTATCCCCATCTTCTAAGCTAATTATGCAAATATATTTCCCTCCCCTGACCACCCTAACCCTCCCCCACCTCCCACTCCAACCCACCCCCCTGACTTCCACTATACACCACTCTAATAATTCCAAACAACCCAGATATTATCTTCTCTGTTCACATTATACCCCTTACATATCTCCTTAGCAATCTACTCATTCTTGCCTAAAATACCTAGTAACTATCTAATTCTTTTTTTTTTAAAGAAACCTTATAACAAACCCATCATAAACACCCACACCTTCAACATTTTGGTTAAACATTAGAATATATACATGATAATTCTTAAGATCTAAATACCATCATTAAAGCATTTTATCCACCAATCCAGCTCTTAGTTACCAATCTACT
Organism: Rhabdophis nuchalis; assembly: GCA_039707465.1. Classification (NCBI taxonomy): domain Eukaryota; kingdom Metazoa; phylum Chordata; class Lepidosauria; order Squamata; family Natricidae; genus Rhabdophis; species Rhabdophis nuchalis. Next base: position 48,900,904 of record CM077650.1, on the reverse strand, counting down.
CATTCATACCTAAAAACTATATAATATAATATAATATTTTTTATATTGCAAAAGTTTTATTGGTTTTACAAATTTTTGGAATAGGGTAGGGTAAGGTGATACAAAAAATGTTTTTGAGAACTTTCACGTCGAAGTCGTTGGCCCCTCCGGGCTGCGTGGTAAGACATTGGTAATACATTGTTCATTAATACAACAAGGTGAAGATAAATGCGTAAATCATACATTCTAAATTATATGCTGGCAAACATGTACAAACATCCAGACAAAGAATTATACTATGTTAATAAAAAGCAAAGTCATTTTTTAGATCTAAGTCTCTTGGCAATTGTGTCTTCTTGTTCTCCTCCCTGGCCCCCAGTGGGCAGGGCCGTGGCCCCCTCTGCCCCTCCTGGATCTTCCCCCAGGATAGAGGAATGTTTTTTAAGAAAGGCTTCCGCCTCAGCAACTGTTTTAATCCTTACTCTTCCTCCTTCCCAGAACACCAACATCCCTTCTGGCATCGCCCACTTAAACCAAATCCCGTGGTTAAACAATTTTTTAGATAAGAAGGAATACTTCCTCCTCACCTTTCTAATCTTTTTTGGGATCTGCTTCAAGTTGTCGACTTCCTTTTGTTGGTAAATTAAAGGCCCGTCTCTCTGCGCCTTCAGAATTCCCTCCCTGGTCGACCTTCTAACAAATTTAATATGTATCTCTCTGGGTACTTCATTTAACCTGGCATATGTTGAGTTAATTCTATAGACTAGGTCAATGTCCCCCCTGATCTCCTCTTTAGGTTTGTGTAAATAGTCTGCTAAAATTGTACCCATGAGATCAGGAAGGCATTCACCAGTTTCCTCCAAAATGTTCTGAAATCTTAAAAAATATGACATTCTTTCAAAATCCATCCTAGACATATGACCAGACAAATCTCCACTTTCAGTGTTGACATTTTTAAGTTCTCCCTTTGCCCAGGCCAACCCCACTTCCAGCTCCTCGGTCTTCTGTGTGTTCTCCATCAATTTTTTTTGTGTTTCCAAAAGTTCAAGCTTAGAGCTACACTGGTCTTTCCTCATCGCTTTAATTTCCAGCACCAAGGAGTTTAATGCTTCCTCCATCGCCGTCATTCTTTGTTCCAATCCCGAATTCTCTGGTTGTTTTTTTGAAGCCATGATGAGCTATTATAATCAGTGCCACTAAGATGGCGTTTTTTGGGTGCGGCTGCTGGAGCAAGTCAGGAGAAAAAAGTTCAGCTCAAAGTTGTAACAAGTTGTAGAGCCCAGAAGAGAAACAGTTTCCACAGTCAATTGTTAAAAAAGAGAAGGTATTCCAGGGAAGGAACCAATTATTCAAAAAAAAATTTCCATTAATAAAGAGAGACAGTCCAAATTACAAAGAAATGTTGGTGATTTTCCATAAAGAAATAGTCATTCAGGAACAAAGAGGAGCCATCTTCCACCGCCCAGCCAGGCAGCCAGCAGGAGAGAGTGAAAAAAGAAATTGTTTCAATAAAGCCGGACTTAGATACATTGTATAGAAACAAGCCGCGAAGCACTTTCACTTGTTCCGCAAAAGTCCGGATGAAAAATATGCGCTTCCTCGCAACGAGGAGCCATTTCTAAACGCCGCTGTTGTAAATCCGAGGGGGGGTTTAACAAACACCCCCCTCCACGTCTCTCTCAGTCCAAGCCGCCAGCAAAAAAAAGTTTTAAAGTCACTTACTCTCCGCCTCGCATCTCAAGCCCCGGCAAAGCCATCCGACTCGAGCGCTCCGTTCTCTCCGAATCCATTATTTGTTGCCGTCCTCCGTTGGCGAAGGGAACCAAGCCCCCCGCAGCATGTCTTCTTCCACCTGGACCGAAGACAAGGACCGTTCCCCAGCTGCCGCCGGCAGAACCAGTCCAGGCAAGCCAGCCCTACGGAGGGGGGCACCCCGCCCCGTTAGGGGCAGAAAAAAGAGCAAAACGGCGTACGAACCCCAAGGTTCATCCGTCGCCGCCAGAAGCCGGAACAGGAAGTCCCTATCACTTTTCTTAATCTGTCCTGTCCTGTCCTGTCCTGTCCTGTCCTATCCTATCCTATCCTATCCTATCCTATCCTATCCTATCCTATCCTATCCTTTTCGTTTTCTTATTCTGTCCTGTCCTGTCGTATCCTATCCTATCCCATCCCATCCCACCCTATCCCATCCCATCCCATCCCATCCTATCCTACACTACCCTACCCTATCTCTTTTCTTGTCCTGTCCTGTCCTGTCCTGTCCTGTCCTATCCTATCCTATCCTATCCTATCCTATCCTATCCTATCCTATCCTATCCTATCCTATCCTATCCTATCCTATCCTATCCTATCCCCATTTTTCTTCTATCCTGTCCTGTCCTGTCCTGTCCTGTTCTGTTCTGTAATGTCCTGTCCTGTCCCGTCCCGTCCTGTCCTGTCCTGTCCTGTCCTGTCCTATTCCCTTTCTTATCCTATCCTATCCTATCCTATCCCTATTCTTATTCTATTCTGTCCGTTCCTATCCTATTCTATCCCATTTCTTATCCCATCCTATCACTTTTCTTAATCTGTCCTGTCCTGTCCTATCCCATCCCATCCCATAATAATAATAATGGGACAGGACAGGACATTACAGAACAGAACAGGACAGGACAGGATAGAAGAAAAATGGGGATAGGATAGGATAGGATAGGATAGGATAGGACAGGACAGGACAGGACAGGACAGGACAGGACAGGACAAGAAAAGAGATAGGGTATTCTGTCCTGTCCTGTCCTGTCCTGTCCTGTCCTATCCTATCCTATCCTATCCTATCCTATCCTATCCTATCCTATCCTATCCTATCCTATCCTATCCTATCCTATCCTATCCTATCCTATCCTATCCTATCCTATCCCTTTTCCTATTCTGTCCTGCCCTGTCCTGTCCTGTCCTGTCCTGCCCTCTCCTATGCTATCCTATCCTATTCTATCGTTTCCTATCCTATCCTATCCTATCCTTTAGCTTTTCTTATTCTATCCTGTCCTGTCCTGTCCTGTCCTGTCCTGTCCTGTCCTATCCTATCCTATCCTATCCTATCCCTTTTCCTATTCCGTCCTGTCCTGTCCTGCCCTATGCTATGCTATGCTATGCTATCCTATCCTATCCTATCCTATCCTATCCCTTTTTTATTCTGCCATGTCCTATCCTATCCTATCCTATCCTATTCTTTCCATTTTCTTATTCAGTCCTGTCCTGTCGTATCCTATCCCATCCCATCCCATCCCACCCCACCCCATCCCATCCCATCCCATCCCATCCCATCCCATCCTATCCTACACTACCCTATCCTATCTCTTTTCTTGTCCTGTCCTGTCCTGTCCTATCCTATCCCCATTTTTTCTTCTATCCTGGCCTGTCATGTTCTGTCCTGTTCTGTTCTGTAATGTCCTGTCCTGTCCCATCCCGTCCCGTCCCGTCCTATTCCCTTTCTTATCCTATCCTATCCTATCCTATCCTATCCTATCCTATCCTATCCTATCCAATCCTATCCTATCCTATGCTATCCTATCCTATCCGTATTCTTATTCTATTCTGTCCTTTCCTATCCTATCCTATCCTATCCTATCCTATCCTATCCTATTCTTTCCATTTTCTTATTCAGTCCTGTCCTGTCGTATCCTATCCCATCCCATCCCACCCCACCCCATCCCATCCCACCCCATCCCATCCCATCCCATCCTATCCTACACTACCCTATCCTATCTCTTTTCTTGTCCTGTCCTGTCCTGTCCTATCCTATCCCCATTTTTCTTCTATCCTGTCCTGTCCTGTAATGTCCTGTCCTGTCCGGTCCCGTCCCATCCCGTCCTGTCCTGTCCTGTCCTATTCCCTTTCTTATCCTATCCTATCCTATTCTATCCGTATTCTTATTCTATTCTGTCCTTTCCTATCCTATCGTATCCTATCCTATCCTTTCCGTTTTCTTATTCTGTCCTGTCCTGTCGTATCCTATCCCATCCCATCCCATCCCACCCTATCCCATCCCATCCCATCCCATCCCATCCCACCCCACCCCACCCCATACCATCCCATCCAATCCCATCCCATCCCATCCCATCCCATCCCATCCTATCCTACATTACCCTATCCTATCTCTTTTCTTGTCCTGTCCTGTCCTGTCCTGTCCTATCCTGTCCTATCCTATCCTATCCCCATTTTTCTTCTATCCTGTCCTGTCCTGTTCTGTCCTGTAATATCCTGTCCTGTCCGGTCCCGTCCCATCCCGTTTTGTCCTGTCCTGTCCTATTCCCTTTCTTATCCTATCCTATCCTATCCTATCCTATCCTATCCTATCCTATCCTATCCTATCCTATCCTATCCTATCCTATCCTATCCTATCCCATTTCTTATCCAATCCTATCACTTTTCTTAATCTGTCCTGTCCTGTCCTGTCCTATCCTGTCCTATCCTGTCCTGTCCTATCCTATCCTATCCTATCCTATCCTATCCTATCCTATCCTATCCTATCCTATCCCATTTCTTATCCTATCCTATCACTTTTCTTAATCTGTCCTGTCCTGTCCTGTCCTGTCCTGTCCTGTCCTATCCTATCCTATCCTATCCTATCCTATCCTATCCTATCCTATCCTATCCTATCCTATCCTATCCTATCCGTTTTCTTATTCTGTCCTGTCCTGTTCTATCCTATCCTATCCCTTTGCTTATTCTATTCTGTCCTGTCCTATCCTATCCCATCCCATTTCTTATTCTGTCCCGTTCTGTCCCGTCCTGTCCTGTCCTGTCCTATCCTATCCTATCCTATCCTATCCTATCCTATCCTATCCTAACCTATCCTATCCTATCCTATCCTATCCTATCCTATCCTATTCTTTCCATTTTCTTATTCAATCCTGTCCAGTCCTATCCCATCCCATCCCACCCCACCCCATCCCATCCCATCCCATTCCATCCCATCCTATCCTACACTACCCTACCCTATCTCTTTTCTTGTCCTGTCCTGTCCTGTCCTGTCCTGTCCTATCCTATCCTATCCTATCCTATCCCCATTTTTCTTCTATCCTGTCCTGTCCTGTTCTGTTCTGTTCTGTAATGTCCTGTCCTGTCCCGTCCCATCCCGTCCTGTCCTGTCCTGTCCTATTCCCTTTCTTATCCTATCCTATCCTATCCTATCCTATCCTATCCTATCCTATCCTATCCTATCCTATCCTATCCTATCCTATCCTATCCTATCCTATCCTATCCTATCCTATCCTATCCTATCCCATTTCTTATGCGATCCTATCACTTTTCTTAATCTGTCCTGTCCTGTCCTGTCCTGTCCTGTCCTGTCCTGTCCTGTCCTATCCTATCCTATCCTATCCTATCCTATCCTATCCTATCCTATCCTATCCTATCCTATCCTATGCCTTTTCTTATTCTATTCTGTCCTGTCCTTTCGTATCCTATCCCATCCCATCCCACCCCATCCCATCCCATCCCATCCTATCCTACACTACCCTATCCTATCCTATCCTATCCTATCCTATCCTTTCCGTTTTCTTATTCTGTCCTGTCCTGTCGTATCCTATCCCATCCCATCCCACCCTATCCCATCCCATCCCATCCCATCCCATCCTATCCTACACTACCCTACCCTATCTCTTTTCTTGTCCTGTCCTGTCCTGTCCTGTCCTGTCCTATCCTATCCTATCCTATCCTATCCCCATTTTTCTTCTATCCTGTCCTGTCCTGTCCTGTCCTGTCCTGTTCTGTTCTGTTCTGTAATGTCCTGTCCTGTCCCGTCCCATCCCGTCCTGTCCTGTCCTGTCCTATTCCCTTTCTTATCCTATCCTATCCTATCCTATCCTATCCTATCCTATCCTATCCTATCCTATCCTATCCTATCCTATCCTATCCCATTTCTTATGCGATCCTATCACTTTTCTTAATCTGTCCTGTCCTGTCCTGTCCTGTCCTGTCCTATCCTATCCTATCCTATCCTATCCTATCCTATCCTATCCTATCCTATCCTATCCTATCCTATCCTATCCTATGCCTTTTCTTATTCTATTCTGTCCTGTCCTTTCGTATCCTATCCCATCCCATCCCACCCCATCCCATCCCATCCCATCCCATCCCATCCTATCCTACACTACGCTACCCTATCTCTTTTCTTGTCCTGTCCTGTCCTGTCCTGTCCTATCCTATCCTATCCTATCCTATCCCCATTTTTCTTCTATCCTATCCGGTCCTGTTCTGTCCTGTAATGTCCTGTCCTGTCCTGTCCGGTCCCGTCCCATCCCGTCCTGTCCTGTCCTATTCCCTTTCTTATCCTATCCTATCCTATCCTATCCTATCCTATCCTATCCTATCCTATCCTATCCTATCCTATCCTATCCCATTTCTTATCCTATCCTGTCACTTTTCTTAATCTGTCCTGTCCTGTCCTGTCCTGTCCTGTCCTGTCCTATCCTATCCTATCCTATCCTATCCTATCCTATCCTATCCTATCCTATCCTATCCTATCCTATCCCATTTCTTATCCCATTCTATCACTTTTCTTAATCTGTCCTGTCCTGTCCTATTCCCTTTCTTATCCTATCCTATCCTATCCTATCCTATCCTATCCTATCCTATCCTATCCTATCCTATCCTATCCCTATTCTTATTCTATTCTGTCCTTTCCTATCCTATCCTATCCTATCCTATCCTATCCTATCCTATCCTATCCTATCCTATCCTATCCCATTTCTTATCCAATCCTATCACTTTTCTTAATCTGTCCTGTCCTGTCCTGTCCTATCCTGTCCTATCCTGTCCTGTCCTATCCTATCCTATCCTATCCTATCCTATCCTATCCTATCCTATCCTATCCCATTTCTTATGCGATCCTATCACTTTTCTTAATCTGTCCTGTCCTCTCCTGTCCTGTCCTGTCCTGTCCTATCCTATCCTATCCTATCCTATCCTATCCTATCCTATCCTATCCTATCCTATCCTATCCTATCCTATCCTATCCCATTTCTTATGCGATCCTATCACTTTTCTTAATCTGTCCTGTCCTGTCCTGTCCTGTCCTGTCCTATCCTATCCTATCCTATCCTGTCCTGTCCTGTCCTGTCCTGTCCTGTCCTGTCCTGTCCTGTCCTATCCTATCCTATCCTATCCTATCCTATCCTATCCTATGCCTTTTCTTATTCTATTCTGTCCTGTCCTTTCGTATCCTATCCCATCCCATCCCACCCCATCCCATCCCATCCTATCCTATACTACCCTACCTATCCTATCCTATCCTATCCTATCCTATCCTATCCTATCCTATCCCATTTCTTATCCCATTCTATCACTTTTCTTAATCTGTCCTGTCCTGTCCTATTCCCTTTCCTATCCTACACTACCCTATCCTATCCTATCCTATCCTATCCCTATTCTTATTCTATTCTGTCCTTTCCTATCCTATCCTATCCCATTTCTTATGCGATCCTATCACTTTTCTTAATCTGTCCTGTCCTGTCCTGTCCTGTCCTGTCCTGTCCTATCCTATCCTATCCTATCCTATCCTATCCTATCCTATCCTATCCTATCCTATCCTATCCTATCCTATCCTATCCTATCCTATGCCTTTTCTTATTCTATTCTGTCCTGTCCTTTCGTATCCTATCCCATCCCATTCCACCCCATCCCATCCCATCCCATCCAATCCCATCCCATCCTATCCTACACTACCCTATCCTATGTCTTTTCTTGTCCTGTCCTGTCCTGTCCTGTCCTATCCTATCCTATCCTATCCCGATTTTTCTTCTATCCTATCCGGTCCTGTTCTGTCCTGTAATGTCCTGTCCTGTCCGGTCCCGTCCCATCCCATCCCGTCCTGTCCTGTCCTGTCCTGTCCTATTCCCTTTCCTATCCTATCCTATCCTATCCTATCCTATCCTATCCTATCCTATCCTATCCTATCCTATCCTATCCTATCCTATCCTATCCTATCCTATCCTATCCTATCTTATTCTTTCCATTTTCTTATTCAGTCCTGTCCTGTCCTATCCTATCCTATCCTATCCTATCCTATCCTATCCTATCCTATCCTATCCCATCCCATCCGTTCCTATCCTATCCTTTCCGTTTTCTTATTCTGTCCTGTCCTGTCGTATCCTATCTCATCCCATCCCACCCTATCCCATCCCATCCCATCCCATCCTATCCTACACTACCCTATCCTATCCTATCCTATCCTTTCCGTTTTCTTATTCTGTCCTGTCCTGTCGTATCCTATCCCATCCCATCCCACCCTATCCCATCCCATCCCATCCTATCCTATCCTACACTACCCTACCCTATCTCTTTTCTTGTCCTGTCCTGTCCTGTCCTGTCCTGTCCTATCCTATCCTATTCCCATTTTTCTTCTATCCTGTCCTGTCCTGTCCTGTCCTGTCCTGTCCTTTCCTGTCCTGTTCTGTTCTGTTCTGTAATGTCCTGTCCTGTCCCGTCCCATCCCGTCCTGTCCTGTCCTGTCCTGTCCTATTCCCTTTCTTATCCTATCCTATCCTATCCTATCCTATCCTATCCTATCCTATCCTATCCCATTTCTTATGCGATCCTATCACTTTTCTTAATCTGTCCTGTCCTGTCCTGTCCTGTCCTGTCCTATCCTATCCTATCCTATCCTATCCTATCCTATCCTATCCTATCCTATCCTATCCTATCCTATCCTATCCTATGCCTTTTCTTATTCTATTCTGTCCTGTCCTTTCGTATCCTATCCTATCCTATCCTATCCTATCCCCATTTTTCTTCTATCCTATCCGGTCCTGTTCTGTCCTGTAATGTCCTGTCCTGTCCTGTCCGGTCCCGTCCCATCCCGTCCTGTCCTGTCCTATTCCGTTTCTTATCCTATCCTATCCTATCCTATCCTATCCTATCCTATCCTATCCTATCCTATCCTATCCTATCCTATCCCATTTCTTATCCTATCCTGTCACTTTTCTTAATCTGTCCTGTCCTGTCCTGTCCTGTCCTGTCCTGTCCTATCCTATCCTATCCTATCCTATCCTATCCTATCCTATCCTATCCTATCCTATCCTATCCTATCCTATCCCATTTCTTATCCCATTCTATCACTTTTCTTAATCTGTCCTGTCCTGTCCTATTCCCTTTCTTATCCTATCCTATCCTATCCTATCCTATCCTATCCTATCCTATCCTATCCCTATTCTTATTCTATTCTGTCCTTTCCTATCCTATCCTATCCCATTTCTTATGCGATCCTATCACTTTTCTTAATCTGTCCTGTCCTGTCCTGTCCTGTCCTGTCCTGTCCTGTCCTATCCTATCCTATCCTATCCTATCCTATCCTATCCTATCCTATCCTATCCTATCCTATCCTATCCTATGCCTTTTCTTATTCTATTCTGTCCTGTCCTTTCGTATCCTATCCCATCCCATTCCACCCCATCCCATCCCATCCCATCCAATCCCATCCCATCCTATCCTACACTACCCTATCCTATGTCTTTTCTTGTCCTGTCCTGTCCTGTCCTGTCCTGTCCTATCCTATCCTATCCTATCCTATCCTATCCTATCCTATCCTATCCTATCCTATCCCGATTTTTCTTCTATCCTATCCGGTCCTGTTCTGTCCTGTAATGTCCTGTCCTGTCCGGTCCCGTCCCATCCCATCCCGTCCTGTCCTGTCCTGTCCTGTCCTGTCCTGTCCTATTCCCTTTCCTATCCTATCCTATCCTATCCTATCCTATCCTATCCTATCCTATCCTATCACATTTCTTATCCCATCCTATCACTTTTCTTAATCTGTCCTGTCCTGTCCTGTCCTGTCCTGTCCTGTCCTGTCCTGTCCTATCCTATCCTATCCTATCCTATCCTATCCTATCCTATCCTATCCTATCCTATCCTATCCTATCCTATCCTATGCCTTTTCTTATTCTATCAGCTCCTGTCCTGTTCTGTCTTGTCCTGTCCTGTCCTATCCTACCCTACCCTACCCTACCCTATCCTGTCCTATGCCTTTTCTTATTCTATTCTGTCCTGTCCTGTTGTATCCTATCCCATCCCATCCCATCCCACCCCAACCCATCCCATCCCATCCCATCCCATCCCATCCTATCCTACCCTACCCTACCCTATCTTATCTCTTTTCTTGTCCTGTCCTGTCCTGTTCTGTCCTGTCCTGACCTTTCCTATCTTATCCTATCCCATTTTTTATTCTGTCTTGTCCCGTCCCATCCCGTCCCGTCCCGTCCCGTCCTGTCCTGTCCTGTCCTGTCCTATCCTATCCTATCCTATCCTATCCTATCCTTTCCTTTCCTATCCTATGCCTTTTCTTATTCTATTCTGTCCTGTCCTTTCGTATCCTATCCCATCCCACCCCATCCCATCCCATCCAATCCCATCCCATCCTATCCTAAACTACCCTATCTTATCTCTTTTCTTGTCCTGTCCTATCCTATCCTATCCTATCCCCATTTTTCTTCTATCCTATCCTGTCCTGTTCTGTCCTGTAATGTCCTTTCCTGTCCGGTCCGGTCCGGTCCCGTCCCATCCCATCCCATCCCGTCCCGTCCCGTCCCGTCCCGTCCCGTCCCGTCCGGTCCCATCCCATCCCTTTTCTTATTATGTCCAGTCCTGTCCTGTCCTGTCCTGTCCTATCCTATCCTATCCTATCCTATCCTATCCTATCCTATCCTATCCTATCCTATCCTATCCTATCCCATTTCTTATCCCATTCTATCACTTTTCTTAATCTGTTCTGTCCTGTCCTGTCCTATCCTGTCCTATCCTGTCCTATCCTATCCTATCCTATCCTATCCTATCCTATCCTATCCTTTCCTATCCTATGCCTTTTCTTATTCTATTCTGTCCTGTCCTTTCGTATCCTATCCCATCCCATCCCACCCCATCCCATCCCATCCAATCCCATCCCATCCCATCCTATCCTATCTCTTTTCTTGTCCTGTCCTGTCCTGTCCAGTCCTATCCTATCCTATCCCCATTTTTCTTCTATCCTATCCTGTCCTGTTCTGTCCTGTAATGTCCTGTCTTGTCCTGTCCTATTCCCTTTCTTATACTATCCCATCCTATCCTCTCCTATCCCATTTCTTATCCTATACTATCACTTTTCTTAATCTATCCTGTCCTGTCCTGTCCTGTCCTGTCCTGTCGTGTCGTGTCGTGTCCCATCCCATCCCATCCCATCCCATCCCATCCCATCCCATCCCATCCTATCCTAACCTATCCTATCCTTTTTCTTATTCTGTCCTGTCCTGTCTTTTCCTATTCTATTCTGTCCTGTCCTGTCGTATCCTATCCCATCCCATCCCACCCAACCCCATCCCATCCCATCCCATCCTATCCTACACTACCCTATCCTATCTCTTTTCTTGTCCTGTCCTGTCCTGTCCTATCCTATCCCCATTTTTCTTCTATCCTGTCCTGTCCTGTAATGTCCTGTCCTGTCCGGTCCCGTCCCATCCCGTCCTGTCCTGTCCTGTCCTATTCCCTTTCTTATCCAATCCTATCCTATCCTATCCTATCCTATCCTATCCTATCCTATCCTATCCTATCCTATCCTATCCTATCCTATCCCATTTCTTATCCAATCCTATCACTTTTCTTAATCTGTCCTGTCCTGTCCTGTCCTGTCCTATCCTGTCCTATCCTGTCCTATCCTGTCCTATCCTATCCTATCCTATCCCTTTTCTTATTCTATTCTGTCCTTTCCTTTCCTATCCTATCGCATTTCGTATCCTATCCTATCACTTTTCTTAATCTGTCCTGTCCTGTCCTGTCCTGTCCTGTCCTGTCCTATCCTATCCTATCCTATCCTATCCTATCCTATCCTATCCTATCCTATCCTATCCTTTCCGTTTTCCTATTCTGTCCTGTCCTGTCGTATCCTATCTCATCCCATCCCACCCTATCCCATCCCATCCCATCCCATCCTATCCTACACTACCCTATCCTATCTCTTTTCTTTTCTTGTATTGAAAAAGTTTTATTGGTTTTACATTTTTCTATAGGGTAGGGTAAGGGATACAAAGAAATTTTGAGAGCATTCACGTCAGAGTCGTCGGCCCTTCCGAGACCTCAAAATACACAATAAAAAGATAACAAAAAAAAACATTTTTCATAACACTACAAGGTAAAAGCAAGTACATATACCTAAATTCTCAGTTCCATGCTGTCAGACATTTACAAAAAATCCAGATACAGATATTATGCAAAATTGTTCAGAAAAATCAAGGCAAAGTTATTTTTTCGATCTAAGTCTTTTGGCTATTGTATCTTCTTTTTCTCCTCCCTGGCCCCCAGCGGGCGGGGCCGTGGCCCCCTCCGTCCCCCCTGGATCTTCCCCCAGGGCAGAGGAATGTTTTTTAAGAAAGGCTTCCGCCTCAGCAACTGTTTTAATCCTCACTCTTCCTCCTTCCCAGAACACCAGCATCCCTTTGGGTGTCACCCACTTGAACCAAATCCCATGATCAAACAATGTTTTAGACAAGAAGGAAAGTTTCCTCCTTGCTTCTCGAATTTTTCTAGGAATCTGCTTCAAGATAGTGACCGTTTTTTGTTGGTAAATTAAAGGGTTCTCTCTCTGCGCCCTCAGGATTACCTCTCTGGTTGACCTTCTAACAAATTTCACATGTATCTCTCTAGGCACTTCATTTATCCTGGCATATGCTGAGTTAATTCTATAGGCTAGGTCAATGTCCCCCCTGATCTCATCTTTAGGTTTTTGTAAATAGTCTGCTAAAATTGTACTCATGAGATCAGGAAGGCATTCACCAGATTCCTCAAGAACGTTCTGAAATCTCAAAAAATATGTCATTCTTTCCATATCAATCCTAGACACATGCCCATCTATTTCCCCAACCTCTTTAGTAACATTTTTAATCTCTCCCTTAACCCCCACCAACCCCCCTTCCAATTCTTCAGTCTTCTGTGTGTTTTCCAGCACCTGCTTCCTTGTATCCAATAGCTCCTTCTTGAAATTGATGTTTTCAGCCCTCTGGGCCTGAATTTCGTTTACCAAAGTTTGTATAACAGTTTCAAGAGAAGCCATCCGTTGTTCTAAACTTGCCAGTGCTGTTTCTTGATCCATGATTAACTGTTAAAGTCAATGCCAGCCAAAATGGCGTTTTCAGGGTGGGGTTGGTGAGACTAACCGGGAGCCAAAAGTTCAGATCAAGGTTGAAACGTTGTAAAATTCAGGAACCAAGAGAGAGACAATTTTCCAGCTCAATAGTTATAATAACGAAGGTAATCCAGAAAGGAATCACAAATCCAACAAGAAAAAAAATTCTTCATTAATATCCAGAGAGAGTCCCACTTGTAAAGAGACGCTGGGAATTTTCCATAGTTAAAATAGTCAGGCAGGGACAAAGAAAAGCCACTTTCCACCGCCCATCTCAGAGCCCAGAGGAGAGAGTAGAAAAATAAATTTTTTTTTAACCAGCCAGACCTAGACACAATGTTGCAAGTAGCCGCATACCACTTTCCCTTGTTAGAGACCGTCCGGATTTAAGATTTCCGCTTTCTCTGCCAGAGAAGCCATTTTCAAGTGCCGCTTAAGTCCGAGGGGGGGGTTTTGGAAACAAACACCCCCCTCCCAGTCCATTCAGCCCGGCTGGCAGCAAGAAAAAAAAAGTCTTTTTAAAACTCACTCTCCCTCGCAGCTGAAGCCTCGGCAAACCTTCCGATCTCTTCCGTTCAGCCCTCTACATTGCTGTGAATGGCGCCGACAGCCGTTGGCGAAGGGAGAACCCCCCGCAGCATGTTCCTCCTCACCTAGGTCGCGGAGGGGATCGCTCTCCCCACCGCCGTGAGGAGAAACGTCTCCTCCGAGCCGACCCTACGGGAGACCTCTGGTAACCGGATGTCTCGCCCCCGTGGGGGGGCAGAAAAGGCAACAAAGCGGCGAGCGAGCCCCAGGCTCGCCCGTCGCCGCTGGAGCCGGAATCTCTTTTCTTTTCTTGTCCTGTCCTGTCCTGTCCTGTCTTGTCCTGTCCTGTCCTATGCTATCCTATCCCCATTTTTCTTCTATCCTGGCCTGTCATGTTCTGTCCTGTTCTGTTCTGTAACGTCCTGTCCTGTCCTGTCCGTTCCTGTTCCCTCCCGTCCCATCCCGTCCTGTCCTGTCCTGTCCTATTCCCCTTCTTATCCTATCCTATCCTATCCTATCCTATCCTATCCTATCCTATCCTATCCTATCCTATCCTATCCCTTTTCTTATTCTGTCCTGTCCTGTCCTGTCCTGAACTGTCCTTTCCTATCCTATCAGTTTTCTTATTCTGTCCTGTCCTGTCCTGTCCTGTCCTTTCCTATCCTATCCTATCCTATCCTATCCTATCACCATTTTTCTTCTATCCTGTCCTGTCCTGTCCTGTCCTGTCCTGTCCGGTCCGGTCCCGTTCCCTCCCATCCCATCCCATCCTGTCCTGTCCTATTCCCTTTCTTATCCTATCCTATCCTATCCTATCCTATCCTATCCTATCCTATCCTATCCTATCCTATTCTATCCTATCCTATCCTATCCTATCCTATCCGTATTCTTATTCTATTCTGTCCTTTCCTATCCTATCCTATCCTATCCTATCCTATCCTATTCTTTCCATTTTCTTATTCAGTCCTGTCCTGTCGTATCCTATCCCATCCCATCCCACCCCACCCCACCCCATTCCATCCCACCCCATCCCATCCCATCCCATCCCATCCTATCCTACACTACCCTATCCTATCTCTTGTCCTGTCCTGTCCTGTCCTGTCCTGTCCTATCCTATCCCCATTTTTCTTCTGTCCTGTCCTGTCCTGTAATGTCCTGTCCTGTCCGGTCCCGTCCCATCCCATCCTGTCCTGTACTGTCCTATTCCCTTTCTTATCCTATCCTATCCTATCCTATCCTATCCTATCCTATCCTATCCTATCCGTATTCTTATTCTATTCTGTCCTTTCCTATCCTATCGTATCCTATCCTATCCTTTCCGTTTTCTTATTCTGTCCTGTCCTGTCGTATCCTATCCCATCCCATCCCACCCTATCCCATCCCATCCCATCCTATCCTACACTACCCTATCCTATCTCTTTTCTTGTCCTGTCCTGTCCTGTCCTGTCCTGTCCTGTCCTATCCCATCCCATCCCACCCCACCCCACCCCACCCCATCCCAACCCATCCCATCCCATCCCATCCCATCCTATCCTACATTACCCTATCCTATCTCTTTTCTTGTCCTGTCCTGTCCTATCCTATCCCCATTTTTCTTCTATCCTGTCCTGTCCTGTTCTGTCCTGTAATGTCCTGTCCTGTCCGGTCCCGTCCCATCCCGTTTTGTCCTGTCCTGTCCTATTCCCTTTCTTATCCTATCCTATCCTATCCTATCCTATCCTATCCTATCCTATCCTATCCTATCCTATCCTATCCCATTTCTTATCGAATCCTATCACAGATTCTTAATCTGTCCTGTCCTGTCCTGTCCTGTCCTATCCTGTCCTATCCTGTCCTGTCCTATCCTATCCTATCCTATCCTATCCTATCCTATCCTATCCTATCCTATCCTATCCTATCCTATCCCATTTCTTATCCTATCCTATCACTTTTCTTAATCTGTCCTCTCCTGTCCTGTCCTGTCCTGTCCTGTCCTGTCCTGTCCTGTCCTGTCCTATCCTATCCTATCCTATCCTATCCTATCCTATCCTATCCTATCCTATCCTATCCGTTTTCTTATTCTGTCCTGTCCTGTCGTATCCTATCCCATCCCATCCCACCCTATCCCATCCCATCCCATCCCATCCTATCCTACACTACCCTATCCTATCTCTTTTCTTTCCTTGTCCTGTCCTCTCCTGTCCTGTGCTATCCCCATTTTTCTTCTATCCTGTCCTGTCCTGTTCTGTTCTGTAATGTCCTGTCCTGTCCTGTCCCATCCCATCCTGTCCTGTCCTATTCCCTTTCTTATCCTATCCTATCCTATCCGTTTTCTTATTCTGTCCTGTCCTGTTCTATCCTATCCTATCCCTTTTCTTATTCTATTCTGTCCTGTCCTATCCTATCCCATTCCATTTCTTATTCTGTCCCGTTCTGTCCCGTCCTGTCCTGTCCTGTCCTGTCCTGTCCTGTCCTGTCCTATCCTATCCTATCCTATCCTATCCTATCCTATCCTATCCTATCCTATCCTTTCCTATCCTATCCTATCCTATCCTTTCCATTTTCTTATTCAGTCCTGTCCTGTCGTATCGTATCCCATCCCATCCCACCCCACCCCATCCCATCCCATCCCATCCCATCCCATCCCATCCCATCCCATCCTATCCTACACTACCCTATCCTATCTCTTTTCTTGTCCTGTCCTGTCCTGTCCTGTCCTGTCCTATCCTATCCTATCCTATCCCATCCCATCCGTTCCTATCCTATCCTTTCCGTTTTCTTATTCTGTCCTGTCCTGTCGTATCCTATCTCATCCCATCCCACCCTATCCCATCCCATCCCATCCCATCCCATCCTATCCTACACTACCCTATCCTATCCTATCCTATCCTTTCCGTTTTCTTATTCTGTCCTGTCCTGTCGTATCCTATCCCATTCCATCCCACCCTATCCCATCCCATCCCATCCCATCCTATCCTACACTACCCTACCCTATCTTTTTTCTTGTCCTGTCCTGTCCTGTCCTATCCTATCCTATCCTATCCTATCCCCATTTTTCTTCTATCCTGTCCTGTCCTGTCCTGTCCTGTCCTGTCCTGTCCTGTTCTGTAATGTCCTGTCCTGTCCCGTCCCATCCCGTCCTGTCCTGTCCTGTCCTATTCCCTTTCTTATCCTATCCTATCCTATCCTATCCTGTCCTATCCTATCCTATCCCATTTCTTATGCGATCCTATCACTTTTCTTAATCTGTCCTGTCCTGTCCTGTCCTGTCCTGTAATCCTATCCTATCCTATCCTATCCTATCCTATCCTATCCTATCCTATCCTATCCTATCCTATCCTATCCTATGCCTTTTCTTATTCTATTCTGTCCTGTACTTTCGTATCCTATCCCATCCCATCCCACCCCATCCCATCCCATCCCATCCCATCCCATCCTATCCTACACTACCCTACCCTACCCTATCTCTTTTCTTGTCCTGTCCTGTCCTGTCCTGTCCTGTCCTGTCCTATCCTATCCTATCCTATCCTATCCTATCCCCATTTTTCTTCTATCCTATCCGGTCCTGTTCTGTCCTGTAATGTCCTGTCCTGTCCTGTCCGGTCCCGTCCCATCCCGTCCTGTCCTGTCCTATTCCCTTTCTTATCCTATCCTATCCTATCCTATCCTATCCTATCCTATCCCATTTCTTATCCTATCCTGTCACTTTTCTTAATCTGTCCTGTCCTGTCCTGTCCTATCCCATCCCATCCTATCCTATCCTATTCTATCCTATCCTATCCTATCCCATTTCTTATCCCATTCTATCACTTTTCTTAATCTGTCCTGTCCTGTCCTATTCCCTTTCTTATCCTATCCTATCCTATCCTATCCTATCCTATCCTATCCCTATTCTTATTCTATTCTGTCCTTTCCTATCCTATCCTATCCCATTTCTTATGCGATCCTATCACTTTTCTTAATCTGTCCTGTCCTGTCCTGTCCTATCCTATCCTATCCTATCCTATCCTATCCTATCCTATCCTATCCTATCCTATCCTATCCTATCCTATCCTATCCTATCCTATCCTATGCCTTTTCTTATTCTATTCTGTCCTGTCCTTTCGTATCCTATCCCATCCCATTCCACCCCATCCCATCCCATCCCATCCAATCCCATCCCATCCTATCCTACACTACCCTATCCAATGTCTTTTCTTGTCCTGTCCTGTCCTGTCCTGTCCTATCCTATCCTATCCTATCCTATCCTATCCTATCCTATCCTATCCTATCCTATCCTATCCTATCCCGATTTTTCTTCTATCCTATCCGGTCCTGTTCTGTCCTGTCCTATTCCCTTTCCTATCCTATCCTATCCTATCCTATCCTATCCTATCACATTTCCTATCCCATCCTATCACTTTTCTTAATCTGTCCTGTCCTGTCCTGTCCTATCCTATCCTATCCTATCCTATCCTATCCTATCCTTTCCTATCCTATGCCTTTTCTTATTCTATCAGCTCCTGTCCTGTTCTGTCTTGTCCTGTCCTGTCCTATCCTACCCTACCCTACCCTACCCTACCCTACCCTATCCTGTCCTATGTCTTTTCTTATTCTATTCTGTCCTGTCCTGTTGTATCCTATCCCATCCCATCCCATCCCACCCCAACCCACCCCATCCCATCCCATCCCATCCCATCCCATCCTATCCTACCCTACCCTACCCTATCTTATCTCTTTTCTTGTCCTGTCCTGTCCTGTCCTATCCTATCCTATCCTATCCTATCCTATCCTATCCCGATTTTTCTTCTATCCTATCCGGTCCTGTTCTGTCCTGTCCTGTCCTATTCCCTTTCCTATCCTATCCTATCCTATCCTATCCTATCCTATCCTATCCTATCCTATCCTATCCTATCACATTTCTTATCCCATCCTATCACTTTTCTTAATCTGTCCTGTCCTGTCCTGTCCTGTCCTATCCTATCCTATCCTATCCTATCCTATCCTATCCTATCCTATCCTATCCTATCCTATCCTATCCTTTCCTATCCTATGCCTTTTCTTATTCTATCAGCTCCTGTCCTTTTCTGTCTTGTCCTGTCCTGTCCTATCCTACCCTACCCTACCCTACCCTACCCTATCCTGTCCTATGTCTTTTCTTATTCTATTCTGTCCTGTCCTGTTGTATCCTATCCCATCCCATCCCATCCCACCCCAACCCACCCCATCCCATCCCATCCCATCCCATCCTATCCTACCCTACCCTACCCTATCTTATCTCTTTTCTTGTCCTGTCCTGTCTTGTTCTGTCCTGTCCTGACCTTTCCTATCTTATCCTATCCCTTTTTTTATTCTGTCCCTTCCCGTCCCGTCCCGTCCTGTCCTGTCCTCTCCTGTCCTATCCTATCCCATCCTATCCTATCCTATCCTATCCTATCCTATCCTATCCTATCCTATCCTATCCTATCCTATCCCTTTTCTTATTCTATTCTGTCCTGTCCTATCCTAATCTATCCCATTTCTTATCCTATCCTATCACTTTTCTTAATCTGTCCTGTCCGGTCCTATCCTGTCCTACCCTATCCTATCCTATCCTATCCTATCCTATCCTATCCTATCCTATCCTATCCTATCCTATCCCATTTCTTATCCCATACTATCACTTTTCTTAATCTGTCCTGTCCTGTCCTATCCTATCCTATCCTATCCTATCCTATCCTATCCTATCCTATCCTATGCCTTTTCTTATTCTATTCTGTCCTGTCCTTTCGTATCCTATCCCATCCCATCCAATCCCATCCCATCCAATCCCATCCCATCCCATCCTATCCTAAACTACGCTATCTTATCTCTTTTCTTGTCCTGTCCTATCCTATCCTATCCTATCCCCATTTTTCTTCTATCCTATCCTGTCCTGTTCTGTCCTGTAATGTCCTTTCCTGTCCGGTCTGGTCCGGTTCCATCCCATCCCATCCCATCCCGTCCCGTCCCGTCCCGTCCCGTCCCATCCCATCTCTTTTCTTATTATGTCCAGTCCTGTCCTGTCCTGTCCTGTCGTATCCTATCCTATCCTATCCTATCCTATCCTATCCTATCCCTTTTCTTATTCTATTGTGTCCTGTCCTATCCTATCCTATCCCATTTCTTATCCTATCCTATCACTTTTCTTAATCTGTCCTGTCCTGTCCTATCCTATCCTATCCTATCCTATCCTATCCTATCCTATCCTATCCTATCCTATCCTATGCCTTTTCTTATTCTATTCTGTCCTGTCCTTTCGTATCCTATCCCATCCCACCCCATCCCATCCCATCCAATCCCATCCCATCCTATCCTATCTCTTTTCTTGTCCTGTCCTGTCCTGTCCTGTCCAGTCCTATCCTATCCCCATTTTTCTTCTATCCTATCCTGTCCTGTTCTGTCCTGTAATGTCCTTTCCTGTCCGGTCCCGTCCCGTCCCGTCCCATCCCATCGCATCCCATCCCGTCCCGTCCTGTCCCGTCCCGTCCCGTCCCATCCCATCTCTGTTCTTATTATGTCCAGTCCTGTCCTGTTCTGTCCTATCCTATCCTATCCTATCCTATCCTATCCTATCCTATCCTATCCTATCCTATCCTATCCCTTTTCTTATTCTATTGTGTCCTGTCCTATCCTATCCTATCCCATTTCTTATCCTATCCTATCACTTTTCTTAATCTGTCCTGTCCTGTCCTGTCCTGTCCTGTCCTGTCCTGTCCTGTCCTATCCTATCCTATCCTATCCTATCCTATCCTATCCTATCCCATTTCTTATCCCATTCTATCACTTTTCTTAATCTGTTCTGTCCTGTCCTATCCTGTCCTATCCTATCCTATCCTATCCTATCCTATCCTTTCCTATCCTATGCCTTTTCTTATTCTATTCTGTCCTGTCCTTTCGTATCCTATCCCATCCCATCCCATCCCACCCCATCCCATCCCATCCAATCCCATCCCATCCTATCCTATCTCTTTTCTTGTCCTGTCCTGTCCTGTCCTGTCCAGTCCTATCCTATCCTATCCTATCCCCATTTTTCTTCTATCCTATCCTGTCCTGTTCTGTCCTGTAATGTCCTGTCCTGTCCGGTCCGGTCCCGTCCCATCCCATCCCGTCCTGTCCTGTCTTGTCCTGTCCTATTCCCTTTCTTATACTATCCCATCCTATCCTCTCCTATCCCATTTCTTATCCTATACTATCACTTTTCTTAATCTGTCCTGTCCTGTCCTGTCCTGTCGTGTCGTGTCCCATCCCATCCCATCCCATCCCATCCCATCCCATCCCATCCCATCCCATCCCATCCCATCCTATCCTAACCTATCCTATCCTTTTTCTTATTCTGTCCTGTCCTGTCTTTTCCTATTCTATTCTGTCCTGTCCTGTCGTATCCTATCCCTTCCCATCCCACCCAACCCCATCCCATCCCATCCCATCCCATCCTATCCTATCCTACCCTACCCTATCCTATCTCTTTTCTTGTCCTGTCCTGTCCTGTCCTGTCCTGACCTTTCCTATTTTATCCTATGCCTTTTTTTACTCTGTCTTGTCCCGTCCCGTCCCGTCCTGTCCCGTCCTGTCCCGTCCCATCCCATTCCATCCTCTTTTCTTATTCTGTCCTGTCCTGTCCTGTCCTGTCGTATCCTATCCCGTCCTGTCCTATCCTATCCTATCCTATCCATTTTCTTATTCTATTCTGTCCTATCCTATCCCATTCCATTTCTTATTCTGTCCTGTTCTTTCCTGTCCTATCCTATCCTATCCTATCCTATCCTATCCTATCCCTATTCTTATTCTATTCTGTCCTTTCCTATCCTATCCTATCCCATTTCTTATCCTATCCTATCACTTTCCTGTCCTGTCCTGTCCTATCGTATCCTTTCCGTTTTCTTATTCTGTCCTGTCCTGATGTATGCTATCCCATCCCATCCCACCCCATCCCATCCAATCCCATCCTATCCTACACTACCCTATTCTATCTCTTTTCTTGTCCTGTTCTGTCCTGTCCTGTCCTGTCCTATCCTATCCTATCCCCATTTTTCTTCTATCCTGTCCTGTACTGTTCTGTCATGTAATGTCCTGTCCTGTCCGGTCCGGTCCCGTCCCATCCCGTCCTGTCCTGTCCTGTCCTGTCCTATTCCCTTTCTTATCCTATCCTTTCCTATCTTATCCTATCCTATCCCATTTCTTATCCTATCCTATCCCATTTCTTATCCCATCCTATCACTTTTCTTAATCTGTCCTGTCCTGTCCTGTCCTGTCCTGTCCTGTCCTATCCTATCCTATCCTATCCTATCCTATCCTATCCTATCCTATCCTATCCTATCCCATTTCTTATCCCATTCTATCACTTTTCTTAATCTGTTCTGTCCTGTCCTATCCTGTCCTATCCTATCCTATCCTATCCTATCCTATCCTATCCTTTCCTATCCTATGCCTTTTCTTATTCTATTCTGTCCTGTCCTTTCGTATCCTATCCCATCCCATCCCACCCCATCCCATCCCATCCCATCCCATCCCATCCTATCCTACACTACCCTACCCTATCTCTTTTCTTGTCCTGTCCTGTCCTGTCCTGTCCTGTCCTATCCTATCCTATCCTATCCCCATTTTTCTTCTATCCTATCCGGTCCTGTTCTGTCCTGTAATGTCCTGTCCTGTCCTGTCCGGTCCCGTCCCATCCCGTCCTGTCCTGTCCTATTCCCTTTCTTATTCTATCCTATCCTATCCTATCCTATCCTATCCTATCCTATCCTATCCTATCCTATCCTATCCTATCCTATCCCATTTCTTATCCTATCCTGTCACTTTTCTTAATCTGTCCTGTCCTGTCCTGTCCTGTCCTGTCCTGTCCTATCCTATCCTATCCTATCCTATCCTATCCTATCCTATCCTATCCTATCCTATCCTATCCTATCCTATCCTATCCTATCCTATCCTATCCTATCCTATCCTATCCTATCCTATCCTATCCTATGCCTTTTCTTATTCTATTCTGTCCTGTCCTTTCGTATCCTATCCCATCCCACCCCATCCCATCCCATCCAATCCCATCCCATCCTATCCTATCTCTTTTCTTGTCCTGTCCTGTCCTGTCCTGTCCAGTCCTATCCTATCCCCATTTTTCTTCTATCCTATCCTGTCCTGTTCTGTCCTGTAATGTCCTTTCCTGTCCGGTCCCGTCCCGTCCCGTCCCATCCCATCGCATCCCATCCCGTCCCGTCCTGTCCCGTCCCGTCCCGTCCCATCCCATCTCTGTTCTTATTATGTCCAGTCCTGTCCTGTTCTGTCCTATCCTATCCTATCCTATCCTATCCTATCCTATCCTATCCTATCCTATCCTATCCTATCCTATCCCTTTTCTTATTCTATTGTGTCCTGTCCTATCCTATCCTATCCCATTTCTTATCCTATCCTATCACTTTTCTTAATCTGTCCTGTCCTGTCCTGTCCTGTCCTGTCCTGTCCTGTCCTATCCTATCCTATCCTATCCTATCCTATCCTATCCTATCCCATTTCTTATCCCATTCTATCACTTTTCTTAATCTGTTCTGTCCTGTCCTATCCTGTCCTATCCTATCCTATCCTATCCTATCCTATCCTTTCCTATCCTATGCCTTTTCTTATTCTATTCTGTCCTGTCCTTTCGTATCCTATCCCATCCCATCCCATCCCACCCCATCCCATCCCATCCAATCCCATCCCATCCTATCCTATCTCTTTTCTTGTCCTGTCCTGTCCTGTCCTGTCCAGTCCTATCCTATCCTATCCTATCCCCATTTTTCTTCTATCCTATCCTGTCCTGTTCTGTCCTGTAATGTCCTGTCCTGTCCGGTCCGGTCCCGTCCCATCCCATCCCGTCCTGTCCTGTCTTGTCCTGTCCTATTCCCTTTCTTATACTATCCCATCCTATCCTCTCCTATCCCATTTCTTATCCTATACTATCACTTTTCTTAATCTGTCCTGTCCTGTCCTGTCCTGTCGTGTCGTGTCCCATCCCATCCCATCCCATCCCATCCCATCCCATCCCATCCCATCCCATCCCATCCCATCCCATCCTATCCTAACCTATCCTATCCTTTTTCTTATTCTGTCCTGTCCTGTCTTTTCCTATTCTATTCTGTCCTGTCCTGTCGTATCCTATCCCTTCCCATCCCACCCAACCCCATCCCATCCCATCCCATCCCATCCTATCCTATCCTACCCTACCCTATCCTATCTCTTTTCTTGTCCTGTCCTGTCCTGTCCTGACCTTTCCTATTTTATCCTATGCCTTTTTTTACTCTGTCTTGTCCCGTCCCGTCCCGTCCTGTCCCGTCCTGTCCCGTCCCATCCCATTCCATCCTCTTTTCTTATTCTGTCCTGTCCTGTCCTGTCCTGTCGTATCCTATCCCGTCCTGTCCTATCCTATCCTATCCTATCCATTTTCTTATTCTATTCTGTCCTATCCTATCCCATTCCATTTCTTATTCTGTCCTGTTCTTTCCTGTCCTATCCTATCCTATCCTATCCTATCCTATCCCTATTCTTATTCTATTCTGTCCTTTCCTATCCTATCCTATCCCATTTCTTATCCTATCCTATCACTTTCCTGTCCTGTCCTGTCCTATCGTATCCTTTCCGTTTTCTTATTCTGTCCTGTCCTGATGTATGCTATCCCATCCCATCCCACCCCATCCCATCCAATCCCATCCTATCCTACACTACCCTATTCTATCTCTTTTCTTGTCCTGTTCTGTCCTGTCCTGTCCTGTCCTATCCTATCCTATCCCCATTTTTCTTCTATCCTGTCCTGTACTGTTCTGTCATGTAATGTCCTGTCCTGTCCGGTCCGGTCCCGTCCCATCCCGTCCTGTCCTGTCCTGTCCTATTCCCTTTCTTATCCTATCCTTTCCTATCTTATCCTATCCTATCCCATTTCTTATCCTATCCTATCCCATTTCTTATCCCATCCTATCACTTTTCTTAATCTGTCCTGTCCTGTCCTGTCCTGTCCTGTCCTGTCCTATCCTATCCTATCCTATCCTATCCTATCCTATCCTATCCTATCCTATCCTATCCTATCCTATCCCATTTCTTATCCCATTCTATCACTTTTCTTAATCTGTTCTGTCCTGTCCTATCCTGTCCTATCCTATCCTATCCTATCCTATCCTATCCTATCCTATCCTATCCTATCCTATCCTTTCCTATCCTATGCCTTTTCTTATTCTATTCTGTCCTGTCCTTTCGTATCCTATCCCATCCCATCCCACCCCATCCCATCCCATCCCATCCCATCCCATCCCATCCTATCCTACACTACCCTACCCTATCTCTTTTCTTGTCCTGTCCTGTCCTGTCCTGTCCTGTCCTGTCCTATCCTATCCTATCCTATCCCCATTTTTCTTCTATCCTATCCGGTCCTGTTCTGTCCTGTAATGTCCTGTCCTGTCCTGTCCGGTCCCGTCCCATCCCGTCCTGTCCTGTCCTATTCCCTTTCTTATTCTATCCTATCCTATCCTATCCTATCCTATCCTATCCTATCCTATCCTATCCTATCCTATCCTATCCTATCCTATCCTATCCTATCCTATCCCATTTCTTATCCTATCCTGTCACTTTTCTTAATCTGTCCTGTCCTGTCCTGTCCTGTCCTGTCCTGTCCTGTCCTGTCCTATCCTATCCTATCCTATCCTATCCTATCCTATCCTATCCTATCCTATCCTATCCTATCCTATCCTATCCTATCCTATCCCATTTCCCGTGGCCAGGAGGGCGTTTTACCAGGTTCGCCTGGTTCGCCAATTGCGCCCCCTATTGGATCGGGACGCCCTTCGCACAGTCACTCATGCTCTCGTGACATCCCGACTGGACTATTGTAACTCTCTCTACATGGGGCTGCCCCTGAGGTGCACCCGGAGGCTTCAGCTAGTCCAGAATGCAGCCGCGCGAGCAATTATGGGGACCGCAAGGTCTACCCATGTAACACCGCTCTTGCGCGAGCTGCACTGGCTGCCTGTCGTCTTCCGGGTGCGCTTCAAGGTGCTAGTCATCATCTTTAAAGCGCTCCATGGCTCGGGACCTAGCTATCTGCAGGATCGGATTCTGCCTCACACGTCCTCACGGCCGATTCGCTCCCACAGAGAGGGGCTTCTCCGGGTGCCGTCCACTAGACTATGTCAGCGGGCGACACCCAGGGGAAGGGCGCTCTCTGTGGCGGGCCCGGCCCTCTGGAACGACCTTCCCCCCGACATTAGGACAACTACGGACCTCCGCTCCTTCCGTCTTAAATTGAAAACTTACTTTTTCCGTCTGGCCGGCCTGGGATAGCCTCCTTGCCTTGGGATTTTATAGAATAGGTTTTAGTTAATTGGGATTTTAGCACAGGGTTTATTTAATTGGCTTTTAAATTTTGTTGTTTATTTATTGTTGTTATATATTGCTTTTATGCTACCTGTGCACCGCCCCGAGTCCCCGTGGGGAGAGGGGGCGGTATAGAAACAATAAAATTATTATTATTATTATTATTATCCCATTGTATCACTTTTCTTAATCTGTCCTGTCGTATCCTATCCCATCCCGTCCCATCCTATCCCATCCCATCCCATCCCATCCCATCCTATCCTACCCTACCCTATCTCTTTTCTTGTCCTGTCCTGTCCTGTCCTGTCCTGTCCTATCCTATCCTATCCCCATTTTTCTTCTATCCTGTCCTGTCCTGTTCTGTTCTGTAATGTCCTGTCCTGTCCCGTCCCATCCCGTCCTGTCCTGTCCTGTCCTATTCCCTTTCTTATCCTATCCTATCCTATCCTATCCTATCCTATCCTATCCTATCCTATCCTATCCTATCCTATCCTATCCTATCCTATCCCATTTCTTATGCGATCCTATCACTTTTCTTAATCTGTCCTGTCCTCTCCTGTCCTGTCCTGTCCTGTCCTATCCTATCCTATCCTATCCTATCCTATCCTATCCTATCCTATCCTATCCTATCCTATCCTATCCTATCCTATCCTATCCTATCCTATCCTATCCTATGCCTTTTCTTATTCTATTCTGTCCTGTCCTTTCGTATCCTATCCCACCCCATCCCATCCCATCCCATCCTATCCTAACCTATCCTATCCTTTTTCTTATTCTGTCCTGTCCTGTCTTTTCCTATTCTATTCTGTCCTGTCCTGTCGTATCCTATCCCTTCCCATCCCACCCAACCCCATCCCATCCCATCCCATCCCATCCTATCCTATCCTACCCTACCCTATCCTATCTCTTTTCTTGTCCTGTCCTGTCCTGTCCTGACCTTTCCTATTTTATCCTATGCCTTTTTTTACTCTGTCTTGTCCCGTCCCGTCCCGTCCTGTCCCGTCCTGTCCCGTCCCATCCCATTCCATCCTCTTTTCTTATTCTGTCCTGTCCTGTCCTGTCCTGTCGTATCCTATCCTGTCCTGTCCTATCCTATCCTATCCTATCCATTTTCTTATTCTATTCTGTCCTATCCTATCCCATTCCATTTCTTATTCTGTCCTGTTCTTTCCTGTCCTATCCTATCCTATCCTATCCTATCCTATCCTATCCTATCCCTATTCTTATTCTATTCTGTCCTTTCCTATCCTATCCTATCCCATTTCTTATCCTATCCTATCACTTTCCTGTCCTGTCCTGTCCTATCGTATCCTTTCCGTTTTCTTATTCTGTCCTGTCCTGATGTATGCTATCCCATCCCATCCCACCCCATCCCATCCAATCCCATCCTATCCTACACTACCCTATTCTATCTCTTTTCTTGTCCTGTTCTGTCCTGTCCTGTCCTGTCCTATCCTATCCTATCCCCATTTTTCTTCTATCCTGTCCTGTACTGTTCTGTCATGTAATGTCCTGTCCTGTCCGGTCCGGTCCCGTCCCATCCCGTCCTGTCCTGTCCTGTCCTGTCCTATTCCCTTTCTTATCCTATCCTTTCCTATCTTATCCTATCCTATCCCATTTCTTATCCTATCCTATCCCATTTCTTATCCCATCCTATCACTTTTCTTAATCTGTCCTGTCCTGTCCTGTCCTGTCCTGTCCTGTCCTGTCCTGTCCTATCCTATCCTATCCTATCCTATCCTATCCTATCCTATCCTATCCTATCCCATTTCTTATCCCATTCTATCACTTTTCTTAATCTGTTCTGTCCTGTCCTATCCTGTCCTATCCTATCCTATCCTATCCTATCCTATCCTATCCTATCCTATCCTATCCTATCCTTTCCTATCCTATGCCTTTTCTTATTCTATTCTGTCCTGTCCTTTCGTATCCTATCCCATCCCATCCCATCCCACCCCATCCCATCCCATCCCATCCCATCCTATCCTACACTACCCTACCCTATCTCTTTTCTTGTCCTGTCCTGTCCTGTCCTGTCCTGTCCTGTCCTATCCTATCCTATCCTATCCTATCCCCATTTTTCGTCTATCCTATCCGGTCCTGTTCTGTCCTGTAATGTCCTGTCCTGTCCTGTCCGGTCCCGTCCCATCCCGTCCTGTCCTGTCCTATTCCCTTTCTTATCCTATCCTATCCTATCCTATCCTATCCTATCCTATCCTATCCTATCCTATCCTATCCTATCCTATCCTATCCCATTTCTTATCCTATCCTGTCACTTTTCTTAATCTGTCCTGTCCTGTCCTGTCCTGTCCTGTCCTGTCCTGTCCTGTCCTGTCCTGTCCTGTCCTATCCTATCCTATCCTATCCTATCCTATCCTATCCTATCCTATCCTATCCCATTTCTTATCCCATTCTATCACTTTTCTTAATCTGTCCTGTCGTATCCTATCCCATCCCATCCCATCCTATCCCATCCCATCCCATCCCATCCTATCCTACCCTACCCTACCCTATCTCTTTTCTTGTCCTGTCCTGTCCTGTCCTGTCCTATCCTATCCTATCCTATCCCCATTTTTCTTCTATCCTGTCCTGTCCTGTCCTGTCCTGTTCTGTTCTGTAATGTCCTGTCCTGTCCGGTCCCATCCCGTCCTGTCCTATTCCCTTTCTTATCCTATCCTATCCTATCCTATCCTATCCTATCCTATCCTATCCTATCCTATCCCATTTCTTATGCGATCCTATCACTTTTCTTAATCTGTCCTGTCCTCTCCTGTCCTGTCCTGTCCTGTCCTATCCTATCCTATCCTATCCTATCCTATCCTATCCTATCCTATCCTATCCTATCCTATCCTATCCTATCCTATCCTATCCTATCCTATGCCTTTTCTTATTCTATTCTGTCCTGTCCTTTCGTATCCTATCCCATCCCATCCCACCCCATCCCATCCCATCCCATCCTATCCTACACTACCCTACCCTATCTCTTTTCTTGTCCTGTCCTGTCCTGTCCTGTCCTATCCTATCCTATCCTATCCTATCCTATCCTATCCCCATTTTTCTTCTATCCTATCCGGTCCTGTTCTGTCCTGTAATGTCCTGTCCTGTCCTGTCCGGTCCCGTCCCATCCCGTCCTGTCCTGTCCTATTCCCTTTCTTATCCTATCCTATCCTATCCTATCCTATCCTATCCTATCCTATCCTATCCCATTTCTTATCCTATCCTGTCACTTTTCTTAATCTGTCCTGTCCTGTCCTGTCCTGTCCTATCCTATCCTATCCTATCCTATCCCCATTTTTCTTCTATCCTATCCGGTCCTGTTCTGTCCTGTTCTGTCCTGTAATGTCCTGTCCTGTCCCGTCCCATCCCGTCCTGTCCTGTCCTATTCCCTTTCTTATCCTATCCTATCCTATCCTATCCTATCCTATCCTATCCTATCCTATCCTATCCTATCCCATTTCTTATCCTATCCTGTCACTTTTCTTAATCTGTCCTGTCCTGTCCTGTCCTGTCCTGTCCTGTCCTGTCCTATCCTATCCTATCCTATCCTATCCTATCCTATCCTATCCTATCCTATCCCATTTCTTATCCCATTCTATCACTTTTCTTAATCTGTCCTGTCCTGTCCTATTCCCTTTCTTATCCTATCCTATCCTATCCTATCCTATCCTATCCTATCCTATCCTATCCTATCCTATCCCTATTCTTATTCTATTCTGTCCTTTCCTATCCTATCCTATCCTATCCCATTTCTTATGCGATCCTATCACTTTTCTTAATCTGTCCTGTCCTGTCCTGTCCTGTCCTGTCCTGTCCTGTCCTGTCCTATCCTATCCTATCCTATCCTATCCTATCCTATCCTATCCTATCCTATCCTATCCTATCCTATCCTATCCTATGCCTTTTCTTATTCTATTCTGTCCTGTCCTTTCGTATCCTATCCCATCCCATTCCACCCCATCCCATCCCATCCCATCCAATCCCATCCCATCCTATCCTACACTACCCTATCCTATGTCTTTTCTTGTCCTGTCCTGTCCTGTCCTGTCGTGTCCTATCCTATCCTATCCTATCCTATCCCGATTTTTCTTCTATCCTATCCGGTCCTGTTCTGTCCTGTAATGTCCTGTCCTGTCCGGTCCCGTCCCATCCCATCCCGTCCTGTCCTGTCCTGTCCTGTCCTATTCCCTTTCCTATCCTATCCTATCCTATCCTATCCTATCCTATCCTATCCTATCCTATCACATTTCTTATCCCATCCAATCACTTTTCTTAATCTGTCCTGTCCTGTCCTGTCCTGTCCTGTCCAATCCTATCCTATCCTATCCTATCCTATCCTATCCTATCCTATCCTATCCTATCCGTATTCTTATTCTATTCTGTCCTTTCCTATCCTATCGTATCCTATCCTATCCTTTCCGTTTTCTTATTCTGTCCTGTCCTGTCGTATCCTATCCCATCCCATCCCACCCTATCCCATCCCATCCCATCCTATCCTACACTACCCTATCCTATCTCTTTTCTTGTCCTGGCCTGTCCTGTCCTGTCCTGTCCTATCCTATCCTATCCTATCCTATCCTATCCTATCCTATCCTATCCTATCCTATCCTTTCCATTTTCTTATTCAGTCCTGTCCTGTCGTATCCTATCCCATCCCATCCCACCCCACCCCACCCCATCCCATCCAATCCCATCCCATCCCATCCCATCCCATCCCATCCCATCCTATCCTACATTACCCTATCCTATCTCTTTTCTTGTCCTGTCCTGTCCTGTCCTGTCCTGTCCTGTCCTATCCTATCCCCATTTTTCTTCTATCCTGTCCTGTCCTGCTCTGTCCTGTAATATCCTGTCCTGTCCGGTCCCGTCCCATCCCGTTTTGTCCTGTCCTGTCCTATTCCCTTTCTTATCCTATCCTATCCTATCCTATCCTATCCTATCCTATCCTATCCTATCCTATCCCATTTCTTATCCAATCCTATCACTTTTCTTAATCTGTCCTGTCCTGTCCTGTCCTGTCCTATTCCCTTTCTTATCCTATCCTATCCTATCCTATCCTATCCTATCCTATCCTATCCTATCCTATCCTATCCTATCCTATCCTATCCCATTTCTTATCCTATCCTGTCACTTTTCTTAATCTGTCCTGTCCTGTCCTGTTCTGTCCTGTCCTGTCCTGTCCTGTCCTGTCCTATCCTATCCTATCCTATCCTATCCTATCCTATCCTATCCTATCCTATCCCATTTCTTATCCCATTCTATCACTTTTCTTAATCTGTCCTGTCGTATCCTATCCCATCCCATCCCATCCTATCCCATCCCATCCCATCCTATCCCATCCTATCCTACACTACCCTACCCTATCTCTTTTCTTGTCCTGTCCTGTCCTGTCCTGTCCTGTCCTATCCTATCCTATCCCCATTTTTCTTCTATCCTGTCCTGTCCTGTCCTGTCCTGTCCTGTCCTGTTCTGTTCTGTTCTGTTCTGTAATGTCCTGTCCTGTCCCGTCCCATCCCGTCCTGTCCTGTCCTATTCCCTTTCTTATCCTATCCTATCCTATCCTATCCTATCCTATCCTATCCTATCCTATCCTATCCTATCCTATCCTATCCCATTTCTTATGCGATCCTATCACTTTTCTTAATCTGTCCTGTCCTGTCCTGTCCTGTCCTGTCCTGTCCTATCCTATCCTATCCTATCCTATCCTATCCTATCCTATCCTATCCTATCCTATCCTATCCTATGCCTTTTCTTATTCTATTCTGTCCTGTCCTTTCGTATCCTATCCCATCCCATCCCACCCCATCCCATCCCATCCCATCCCATCCTATCCTATCCTACACTACCCTACCCTATCTCTTTTCTTGTCCTGTCCTGTCCTGTCCTATCCTATCCTATCCTATCCTATCCTATCCCCATTTTTCTTTTATCCTATCCGGTCCTGTTCTGTCCTGTAATGTCCTGTCCTGTCCTGTCCGGTCCCGTCCCATCCCGTCCTGTCCTGTCCCATTCCCTTTCTTATCCTATCCTATCCTATCCTATCCTATCCTATCCTATCCTATCCTATCCTATCCTATCCCATTTCTTATCCTATCCTGTCACTTTTCTTAATCTGTCCTGTCCTGTCCTGTCCTGTCCTGTCCTGTCCTGTCCTATCCTATCCTATCCTATCCTATCCTATCCTATCCTATCCTATCCTATCCTATCCTATTTCTTATCCCATTCTATCACTTTTCTTAATCTGTCCTGTCATATCCTATCCCATCCCATCCCATCCTATCCCATCCCATCCCATCCTATCCCATCCTATCCTATCCTACACTACCCTACCCTATCTCTTTTCTTGTCCTGTCCTGTCCTGTCCTGTCCTGTCCTATCCTATCCTATCCCCATTTTTCTTCTATCCTGTCCTGTCCTGTCCTGTCCTGTCCTGTCCTGTTCTGTTCAGTTCTGTAATGTCCTGTCCTGTCCCGTCCCATCCCGTCCTGTCCTGTCCTGTCCTATTCCCTTTCTTATCCTATCCTATCCTATCCTATCCTATCCTATCCTATCCTATCCTATCCTATCCCATTTCTTATGCGATCCTATCACTTTTCTTAATCTGTCCTGTCCTGTCCTGTCCTGTCCTGTCCTATCCTATCCTATCCTATCCTATCCTATCCTATCCTATCCTATCCTATCCTATCCTATGCCTTTTCTTATTCTATTCTGTCCTGTCCTTTCGTATCCTATCCCATCCCATCCCACCCCATCCCATCCCATCCCATCCCATCCTATCCTACACTACCCTACCCTATCTCTTTTCTTGTCCTGTCCTGTCCTGTCCTATCCTATCCTATCCTATCCTATCCCCATTTTTCTTCTATCCTATCCGGTCCTGTTCTGTCCTGTAATGTCCTGTCCTGTCCTGTCCGGTCCCGTCCCATCCCGTCCTGTCCTGTCCCATTCCCTTTCTTATCCTATCCTATCCTATCCTATCCTATCCTATCCTATCCTATCCTATCCTATCCTATCCTATCCTATCCTATCCCATTTCTTATCCTATCCTGTCACTTTTCTTAATCTGTCCTGTCCTGTCCTGTCCTGTCCTGTCCTGTCCTGTCCTATCCTATCCTATCCTATCCTATCCTATCCTATCCTATCCCATTTCTTATCCCATTCTATCACTTTTCTTAATCTGTCCTGTCGTATCCTATCCCATCCCATCCCATCCTATCCCATCCCATCCCATCCCATCCCATCCTATCCTACACTACCCTACCCTATCTCTTTTCTTGTCCTGTCCTGTCCTGTCCTGTCCTATCCTATCCTATCCTATCCTATCCTATCCTATCCCCATTTTTCTTCTATCCTGTCCTGTCCTGTCCTGTTCTGTTCTGTTCTGTAATGTCCTGTCCTGTCCCGTCCCATCCCGTCCTGTCCTGTCCTGTCCTATTCCCTTTCTTATCCTATCCTATCCTATCCTATCCTATCCTATCCTATCCTATCCCATTTCTTATGCGATCCTATCACTTTTCTTAATCTGTCCTGTCCTCTCCTGTCCTGTCCTGTCCTGTCCTATCCTATCCTATCCTATCCTATCCTATCCTATCCTATCCTATCCTATCCTATCCTATCCTATGCCTTTTCTTATTCTATTCTGTCCTGTCCTTTCGTATCCTATCCCACCCCATCCCACCCCATCCCATCCCATCCCATCCTATCCTACACTACCCTACCCTATCTCTTTTCTTGTCCTGTCCTGTCCTGTCCTATCCTATCCTATCCTATCCCCATTTTTCTTCTATCCTATCCGGTCCTGTTCTGTCCTGTAATGTCCTGTCCTGTCCTGTCCGGTCCCGTCCCATCCCGTCCTGTCCTGTCCTATTCCCTTTCTTATCCTATCCTATCCTATCCTATCCTATCCTATCCTATCCTATCCTATCCCATTTCTTATCCTATCCTGTCACTTTTCTTAATCTGTCCTGTCCTGTCCTGACCTGTCCTGTCCTGTCCTGTCCTGTCCTATCCTATCCTATCCTATCCTATCCTATCCTATCCTATCCTATCCCATTTCTTATCCCATTCTATCACTTTTCTTAATCTGTCCTGTCCTGTCCTATTCCCTTTCTTATCCTATCCTATCCTATCCTATCCTATCCCTATTCTTATTCTATTCTGTCCTTTCCTATCCTATCCTATCCTATCCCATTTCTTATGCGATCCTATCACTTTTCTTAATCTGTCCTGTCCTGTCCTGTCCTGTCCTGTCCTGTCCTATCCTATCCTATCCTATCCTATCCTATCCTATCCTATCCTATGCCTTTTCTTATTCTATTCTGTCCTGTCCTTTCGTATCCTATCCCATCCCATTCCACCCCATCCCATCCCATCCCATCCAATCCCATCCCATCCTATCCTACACTACCCTATCCTATGTCTTTTCTTGTCCTGTCCTGTCCTGTCCTGTCCTATCCTATCCTATCCTATCCTATCCTATCCTATCCTATCCTATCCTATCCTATCCTATCCCGATTTTTCTTCTATCCTATCCTATCCGGTCCTGTTCTGTCCTGTAATGTCCTGTCCTGTCCGGTCCCGTCCCATCCCATCCCGTCCTGTCCTGTCCTGTCCTGTCCTATTCCCTTTCCTATCCTATCCTATCCTATCCTATCCTATCCTATCCTATCCTATCCTATCACATTTCTTATCCCATCCAATCACTTTTCTTAATCTGTCCTGTCCTGTCCTGTCCTGTCCTGTCCTGTCCTGTCCTATCCTATCCTATCCTATCCTATCCTATCCTATCCTATCCGTATTCTTATTCTATTCTGTCCTTTCCTATCCTATCGTATCCTATCCTATCCTTTCCGTTTTCTTATTCTGTCCTGTCCTGTCGTATCCTATCCCATCCCATCCCACCCTATCCCATCCCATCCCATCCTATCCTACACTACCCTATCCTATCTCTTTTCTTGTCCTGTCCTGTCCTGTCCTGTCCTATCCTATCCTATCCTATCCCCATTTTTCTTCTATCCTGTCCTGTCCTGTCCTGTCCTGTCCTGTTCTGTTCTGTAATGTCCTGTCCCGTCCCGTCCCATCCCGTCCTGTCCTGTCCTGTCCTATTCCCTTTCTTATCCTATCCTATCCTATCCTATCCTATCCCGATTTTTCTTCTATCCTATCCGGTCCTGTTCTGTCCTGTAATGTCCTGTCCTGTCCGGTCCCGTCCCATCCCATCCCGTCCTGTCCTGTCCTGTCCTGTCCTATTCCCTTTCCTATCCTATCCTATCCTATCCTATCCTATCCTATCACATTTCTTATCCCATCCAATCACTTTTCTTAATCTGTCCTGTCCTGTCCTGTCCTGTCCTGTCCTGTCCTATCCTATCCTATCCTATCCTATCCTATCCTATCCTATCCTATCCTATCCTATCCTATCCTATCCGTATTCTTATTCTATTCTGTCCTTTCCTATCCTATCGTATCCTATCCTATCCTTTCCGTTTTCTTATTCTGTCCTGTCCTGTCGTATCCTATCCCATCCCATCCCACCCTATCCCATCCCATCCCATCCTATCCTACACTACCCTATCCTATCTCTTTTCTTGTCCTGTCCTGTCCTGTCCTGTCCTGTCCTATCCTATCCTATCCTATCCTATCCTATCCTATCCTTTCCATTTTCTTATTCAGTCCTGTCCTGTCGTATCCTATCCCATCCCATCCCACCCCACCCCACCCCATCCCATCCAATCCCATCCCATCCCATCCCATCCCATCCCATCCTATCCTACATTACCCTATCCTATCTCTTTTCTTGTCCTGTCCTGTCCTGTCCTATCCCCATTTTTCTTCTATCCTGTCCTGTCCTGTTCTGTCCTGTAATATCCTGTCCTGTCCGGTCCCGTCCCATCCCGTTTTGTCCTGTCCTGTCCTATTCCCTTTCTTATCCTATCCTATCCTATCCTATCCTATCCTATCCCATTTCTTATCCAATCCTATCACTTTTCTTAATCTGTCCTGTCCTGTCCTATCCTGTCCTATCCTGTCCTGTCTTATCCTATCCTATCCTATCCTATCCTATCCTATCCTATCCCATTTCTTATCCTATCCTATCACTTTTCTTAATCTGTCCTGTCCTGTCCTGTCCTGTCCTGTCCTGTCCTATCCTATCCTATCCTATCCGTTTTCTTATTCTGTCCTGTCCTGTCGTATCCTATCCCATCCCATCCCACCCTATCCCATCCCATCCCATCCCATCCTATCCTACACTACCCTATCCAATCTCTTTTCTTTTCTTGTCCTGTCCTCTCCTGTCCTGTCCTGTCCTATCCCCATTTTTCTTCTATCCTGTCCTGTCCTGTCCTGTCCTGTTCTGTTCTGTAATGTCCTGTCCTGTCCTGTCCCATCCCGTCCTGTCCTGTCCTGTCCTATTCCCTTTCTTATCCTATCCTATCCGTTTTCTTATTCTGTCCTGTCCTGTTCTATCCTATCCTATCCCTTTTCTTATTCTATTCTGTCCTGTCCTATCCTATCCCATCCCATTTCTTATTCTGTCCCGTTCTGTCCCGTCCTGTCCTGTCCTGTCCTGTCCTATCCTATCCTATCCTATCCTATCCTATCCTATCCTATCCTATCCTATCCTATCCTATCCTATCTTATTCTTTCCATTTTCTTATTCAGTCCTGTCCTGTCGTATCGTATCCCATCCCATCCCACCCCACCCCATCCCATCCCATCCCATCCCATCCCATCCTATCCTACACTACCCTATCCTATCTCTTTTCTTGTCCTGTCCTGTCCTGTCCTGTCCTATCCTATCCTATCCTATCCTATCCTATCCTATCCCATCCCATCCGTTCCTATCCTATCCTTTCCGTTTTCTTATTCTGTCCTGTCCTGTCGTATCCTATCTCATCCCATCCCACCCTATCCCATCCCATCCCATCCCATCCTATCCTACACTACCCTATCCTATCCTATCCTATCCTTTCCGTTTTCTTATTCTGTCCTGTCCTGTCGTATCCTATCCCATCCCATCCCACCCTATCCCATCCCATCCCATCCCATCCTATCCTCTACTACCCTACCCTATCTCTTTTCTTGTCCTGTCCTGTCCTGTCCTGTCCTGTCCTATCCTATCCTATCCTATTCCCATTTTCTTCTATCCTGTCCTGTCCTGTCCTGTCCTGTTCTGTTCTGTAATGTCCTGTCCTGTCCCGTCCCATCCCGTCCTGTCCTGTCCTGTCCTGTCCTATTCCCTTTCTTATCCTATCCTATCCTATCTAATCCTATCCTATCCTATCCCATTTCTTATCCTATCCTGTCACTTTTCTTAATCTGTCCTGTCCTGTCCTGTCCTGTCCTGTCCTGTCCTATCCTATCCTATCCTATCCTATCCTATCCTATCCTATCCTATCCTATCCTATCCCATTTCTTATCCCATTCTATCACTTTTCTTAATCTGTCCTGTCCTGTCCTATTCCCTTTCTTATCCTATCCTATCCTATCCTATCCTATCCTATCCCATTTCTTATCCTATCCTGTCACTTTTCTTAATCTGTCCTGTCCTGTCCTGTCCTGTCCTGTCCTGTCCTGTCCTATCCTATCCTATCCTATCCTATCCTATCCTATCCTATCCTATCCTATCCTATGCCTTTTCTTATTCTATTCTGTCCTGTCCTTTCGTATCCTATCCCATCCCATTCCACCCCATCCCATCCCATCCCATCCAATCCCATCCCATCCTATCCTACACTACCCTATCCTATGTCTTTTCTTGTCCTGTCCTGTCCTGTCCTGTCCTATCCTATCCTATCCTTTCCTATCCCGATTTTTCTTCTATCCTATCCGGTCCTGTTCTGTCCTGTAATGTCCTGTCCTGTCCTGTCCGGTCCCGTCCCATCCCATCCCATCCCGTCCCGTCCTGTCCTGTCCTGTCCTGTCCTGTCCTGTCCTGTCCTGTCCTATTCCCTTTCCTATCCTATCCTATCCTATCCTATCCTATCCTATCCTATCCTATCCTATCCTATCACATTTCTTATCCCATCCTATCACTTTTCTTAATCTGTCCTGTCCTGTCCTGTCCTGTCCTGTCCTGTCCTATCCTATCCTATCCTATCCTATCCTATCCTATCCTATCCTATCCTATCCTATCCTATCCTATCCTATCCTTTCCTATCCTATGCCTTTTCGTATTCTATCAGCTCCTGTCCTGTTCTGTCTTGTCCTGTCCTGTCCTGTCCTGTCCTATCTTATCCTATCCTATCCTATCCTATCCTATCCTATCCTATCCTATCCTATCCTATCCTATCCTATCCTATGCCTTTTCTTATTCTATTCTGTCCTGTCCTTTCGTATCCCATCCCATCCCATCCCATCCAATCCCATCCCATCCTATCCTACACTACCCTATCCTATGTCTTTTCTTGTCCTGTCCTGTCCTGTCCTGTCCTATCCTATCCTATCCTATCCTATCCCGATTTTTCTTCTATCCTATCCGGTCCTGTTCTGTCCTGTAATGTCCTGTCCTGTCCGGTCCCGTCCCATCCCGTTTTGTCCTGTCCTGTCCTATTCCCTTTCTTATCCTATCCTATCCTATCCTATCCTATCCTATCCTATCCTATCCTATCCTATCCTATCCTATCCTATCCTATCCTATCCTATCCCATTTCTTATCCAATCCTATCACTTTTCTTAATCTGTCCTGTCCTGTCCTGTCCTGTCCTATCCTGTCCTATCCTGTCCTGTCCTATCCTATCCTATCCTATCCTATCCTATCCCATTTCTTATCCTATCCTATCACTTTTCTTAATCTGTCCTGTCCTGTCCTGTCCTGTCCTGTCCTGTCCTGTCCTATCCTATCCTATCCTATCCTATCCGTTTTCTTATTCTGTCCTGTCCTGTCGTATCCTATCCCATCCCATCCCACCCTATCCCATCCCATCCCATCCCATCCTATCCTACACTACCCTATCCTATCTCTTTTCTTTTCTTGTCCTGTCCTCTCCTGTCCTGTCCTGTCCTATCCCCATTTTTCTTCTATCCTGTCCTGTACTGTCCTGTTCTGTTCTGTAATGTCCTGTCCTGTCCTGTCCCATCCCGTCCTGTCCTGTCCTGTCCTGTCCTATTCCCTTTCTTATCCTATCCTATCCTATCCGTTTTCTTATTCTGTCCTGTCCTGTTCTATCCTATCCTATCCCTTTTCTTATTCTATTCTGTCCTGTCCTATCCTATCCCATCCCATTTCTTATTCTGTCCCGTTCTGTCCCGTCCTGTCCTGTCCTGTCCTGTCCTATCCTATCCTATCCTATCCTATCCTATCCTATCCTATCCTATCCTATCCTATCTTATTCTTTCCATTTTCTTATTCAGTCCTGTCCTGTCGTATCGTATCCCATCCCATCCCACCCCACCCCACCCCACCCCATCCCATCCCATCCCATCCCATCCTATCCTACACTACCCTATCCTATCTCTTTTCTTGTCCTGTCCTGTCCTGTCCTATCCTATCCTATCCTATCCTATCCTATCCTATCCCATCCCATCTGTTCCTATCCTATCCTTTCCGTTTTCTTATTCTGTCCTGTCCTGTCGTATCCTATCTCATCCCATCCCACCCTATCCCATCCCATCCCATCCCATC
Source organism: Rhabdophis nuchalis (assembly GCA_039707465.1). Taxonomy (NCBI): domain Eukaryota; kingdom Metazoa; phylum Chordata; class Lepidosauria; order Squamata; family Natricidae; genus Rhabdophis; species Rhabdophis nuchalis. The sequence continues at coordinate 48,861,335 of CM077650.1, read as the reverse complement.
CTATCCTACACTACCCTATCCTATCCTATCCTATCCTTTCTGTTTTCTTATTCTGTCCGGTCCTGTCGTATCCTATCCCATCCCATCCCACCCTATCCCATCCCATCCCATCCCATCCTATCCTACACTACCCTACCCTATCTCTTTTCTTGTCCTGTCCTGTCCTGTCCTGTCCTGTCCTATCCTATCCTATCCTATCCTATTCCCATTTTTCTTCTATCCTGTCCTGTCCTGTCCTGTCCTGTTCTGTTCTGTTCTGTGATGTCCTGTCCTGTCCCGTCCCATCCCGTCCTGTCCTCTCCTGTCCTGTCCTATTCCCTTTCTTATCCTATCCTATCCTATCCTATCCTATCCTATCCTATCCTATCCTATCCTATCCTATCCCATTTCTTATCCTATCCTGTCACTTTTCTTAATCTGTCCTGTCCTGTCCTGTCCTGTCCTGTCCTGTCCTATCCTATCCTATCCTATCCTATCCTATCCTATCCTATCCTATCCTATCCTATCCTATCCTATCCTATCCTATCCTATCCCATTTCTTATCCTATCCTGTCACTTTTCTTAATCTGTCCTGTCCTGTCCTGTCCTGTCCTGTCCTGTCCTGTCCTATTCCCTTTCTTATCCTATCCTATCCTATCCTATCCTATCCTATCCTATCCTATCCCTATTCTTATTCTATTCTGTCCTTTCCTATCCTATCCTATCCCATTTCTTATGCGATCCTATCACTTTTCTTAATCTGTCCTGTCCTGTCCTGTCCTGTCCTGTCCTGTCCTGTCCTATCCTATCCTATCCTATCCTATCCTATCCTATCCTATCCTATCCTATCCTATCCTATCCTATCCTATCCTATCCTATGCCTTTTCTTATTCTATTCTGTCCTGTCCTTTCGTATCCCATCCCATCCCATCCAATCCCATCCCATCCTATCCTACACTACCCTATCCTATGTCTTTTCTTGTCCTGTCCTGTCCTGTCCTGTCCTGTCCTATCCTATCCTATCCTATCCTATCCTATCCCGATTTTTCTTCTATCCTATCCGGTCCTGTTCTGTCCTGTAATGTCCTGTCCTGTCCGGTCCCGTCCCATCCCATCCCGTCCTGTCCTGTCTTGTCCTGTCCTGTCCTGTCCTGTCCTATTCCCTTTCCTATCCTATCCTATCCTATCCTATCCTATCCTATCCTATCCTATCCTATCCTATCCTATCCTATCCTATCCTATCCTATCACATTTCTTATCCCATCCTATCACTTTTCTTAATCTGTCCTGTCCTGTCCTGTCCTGTCCTGTCCTATCCTATCCTATCCTATCCTATCCTATCCTATCCTATCCTATCCTATCCTATCCTATCCTATCCTATCCTATCCTTTCCTATCCTATGCCTTTTCGTATTCTATCAGCTCCTGTCCTGTTCTGTCTTGTCCTGTCCTGTCCTGTCCTATCTTATCCTATCCTATCCTATCCTATCCTATCCTATCCTATCCTATCCTATCCTATCCTATCCTATCCTATCCTATCCTATCCTATCCTATCCTATGCCTTTTCTTATTCTATTCTGTCCTGTCCTTTCGTATCCCATCCCATCCCATCCCATCCAATCCCATCCCATCCTATCCTACACTACCCTATCCTATGTCTTTTCTTGTCCTGTCCTGTCCTGTCCTGTCCTATCCTATCCTATCCTATCCTATCCCGATTTTTCTTCTATCCTATCCGGTCCTGTTCTGTCCTGTAATGTCCTGTCCTGTCCGGTCCCGTCCCATCCCATCCCGTCCCGTCCCGTCTTGTCCTGTCCTGTCCTGTCCTGTCCTGTCCTATTCCCTTTCCTATCCTATCCTATCCTATCCTATCCTATCCTATCCTATCCTATCCTATCCTATCACATTTCTTATCCCATCCTATCACTTTTCTTAATCTGTCCTGTCCTGTCCTGTCCTGTCCTATCCTATCCTATCCTATCCTATCCTATCCTATCCTATCCTATCCTTTCCTATCCTATGCCTTTTCTTATTCTATCAGCTCCTGTCCTGTTCTGTCTTGTCCTGTCCTGTCCTATCTTATCCTATCCCTTTTTTTATTCTGTCTTGTCCCGTCCCGTCCCGTCCCGTCCCGTCCTGTCCTGTCCCGTCCCGTCCCATCCCATCCCTTTTCTTATTCTGTCCTGTCCTGTCCTGTCCTGTCCTATCATATCCTATCCTATCCTATCCTATCCTATCCTATCCTATCCTATCCTATCCTATCCTATCCCATTTCTTATCCCATACTATCACTTTTCTTAATCTGTCCTGTCCTGTCCTGTCCTGTCCTATCCTATCCTATCCTATCCTATCCTATCCTATCCTATCCTATCCTATCCTATCCTATCCTTTCCTTTCCTTTCCTTTCCTTTCCTATCCTATGCCTTTTCTTATTCTATTCTGTCCTGTCCTTTCGTATCCTATCCCATCCCACCCCATCCCATCCCATCCAATCCCATCCCATCCTATCCTAAACTACCCTATCTTATCTCTTTTCTTGTCCTGTCCTATCCTATCCTATCCTATCCCCATTTTTCTTCTATCCTATCATGTCCTGTTCTGTCCTGTAATGTCCTTTCCTGCCCGGTCCGGTCCGGTCCGGTCCCATCCCATCCCATCCCGTCCCATCCCGTCCTGTCCCGTCCCGTCCGGTCCCATCCCATCCCTTTTCTTATTATGTCCAGTCCTGTCCTGTCCTGTCCTATCCTATCCTATCCTATCCTATCCTATCCCATTTCTTATCCCATTCTATCACTTTTCTTAATCTGTTCTGTCCTGTCCTGTCCTATCCTGTCCTATCCTATCCTATCCTGTCCTATCCTATCCTATCCTATCCTATCCTATCCTATCCTATCCTTTCCTATCCTATGCCTTTTCTTATTCTATTCTGTCCTGTCCTTTCGTATCCTATCCCATCCCATCCCACCCCATCCCATCCCATCCAATCCCATCCCATCCTATCCTATCTCTTTTCTTGTCCTGTCCTGTCCTGTCCTGTCCAGTCCTATCCTATCCTATCTCCATTTTTCTTCTATCCTATCCTGTCCTGTTCTGTCCTGTAATGTCCTGCCCTGTCCGGTCCGGTCCCGTCCCATCCCATCCCGTCCTGTCCTGTCTTGTCCTGTCCTATTCCCTTTCTTATACTAGCCCATCCTATCCTCTCCTATCCCATTTCTTATCCTATACTATCACTTTTCTTAATCTGTCCTGTCCTGTCCTGTCCTGTCCTGTCGTGTCCCATCCCATCCCATCCCATCCCATCCCATCCCATCCCATCCTATCCTAACCTATCCTATCCTTTTTCTTATTCTGTCCTGTCCTGTCTTTTCCTATTCTATTCTGTCCTGTCCTGTCCTATCCTATCCTATCCTATCCTATCCTGTCCTATCCTATGCCTTTTCTTATTCTATTCTGTCCTGTACTTTCGTATCCTATCCCATCCCATCCCACCCCATCCCATCCCATCCCATCCCATCCCATCCTATCCTATCCTACACTACCCTACCCTATCTCTTTTCTTGTCCTGTCCTGTCCTGTCCTATCCTATCCTATCCTATCCTATCCTATCCTATCCTATCCTATCCTATCCTATCCTATCCCCATTTTTCTTCTATCCTATCCGGTCCTGTTCTGTCCTGTAATGTCCTGTCCTGTCCGGTCCCGTCCCATCCCATCCTGTCCTGTCCTATTCCCTTTCTTATCCTATCCTATCCTATCCTATCCTATCCTATCCTATCCCATTTCTTATCCTATCCTGTCACTTTTCTTAATCTGTCCTGTCCTGTCCTGTCCTGTCCTATCCTATCCTATCCTATCCTATCCTATCCTATCCTATCCTATCCCATTTCTTATCCCATTCTATCACTTTTCTTAATCTGTCCTGTCCTGTCCTATTCCCTTTCTTATCCTATCCTATCCTATCCTATCCTATCCTATCCCATTTCTTATCCTATCCTGTCACTTTTCTTAATCTGTCCTGTCCTGTCCTGTCCTGTCCTGTCCTGTCCTGTCCTGTCCTATCCTATCCTATCCTATCCTATCCTATCCTATCCTATCCTATCCTATCCTATCCCATTTCTTATCCCATTCTATCACTTTTCTTAATCTGTCCTGTCCTGTCCTATTCCCTTTCTTATCCTATCCTATCCTATCCTATCCTATCCTATCCTATCCTATCCTATCCTATCCCTATTCTTATTCTATTCTGTCCTTTCCTATCCTATCCTATCCCATTTCTTATGCGATCCTATCACTTTTCTTAATCTGTCCTGTCCTGTCCTGTCCTGTCCTGTCCTGTCCTATCCTATCCTATCCTATCCCATCCTATCCTATCCTATTCTATCCTATCCTATCCTATCCCATTTCTTATCCCATTCTATCACTTTTCTTAATCTGTCCTGTCCTGTCCTATTCCCTTTCTTATCCTATCCTATCCTATCCTATCCTATCCTATCCTATCCTATCCCATTTCTTATCCTATCCTGTCACTTTTCTTAATCTGTCCTGTCCTGTCCTGTCCTGTCCTGTCCTGTCCTGTCCTATCCTATCCTATCCTATCCTATCCTATCCTATCCTATCCTATCCTATCCTATGCCTTTTCTTATTCTATTCTGTCCTGTCCTTTCGTATCCTATCCCATCCCATTCCACCCCATCCCATCCCATCCCATCCAATCCCATCCCATCCTATCCTACACTACCCTATCCTATGTCTTTTCTTGTCCTGTCCTGTCCTGTCCTGTCCTATCCTATCCTATCCTTTCCTATCCCGATTTTTCTTCTATCCTATCCGGTCCTGTTCTGTCCTGTAATGTCCTGTCCTGTCCGGTCCCGTCCCATCCCATCCCGTCCTGTCCTGTCCTGTCCTGTCCTGTCCTGTCCTGTCCTGTCCTATTCCCTTTCCTATCCTATCCTATCCTATCCTATCCTATCCTATCCTATCCTATCCTATCCTATCCTATCACATTTCTTATCCCATCCTATCACTTTTCTTAATCTGTCCTGTCCTGTCCTGTCCTGTCCTGTCCTATCCTATCCTATCCTATCCTATCCTATCCTATCCTATCCTTTCCTTTCCTATCCTATGCCTTTTCTTATTCTATCAGCTCCTGTCCTGTTCTGTCTTGTCCTGTCCTGTCCTATCTTATCCTATCCCTTTTTTTATTCTGTCTTGTCCCGTCCCGTCCCGTCCCGTCCCGTCCCGTCCTGTCCTGTCCTGTCCCGTCCCGTCCCATCCCATCCCTTTTCTTATTCTGTCTTGTCCTGTCCTGTCCTGTCCTATCCTATCCTATCCTATCCTATCCTATCCTATCCTATCCTATCCTATCCTATCCTATCCCATTTCTTATCCCATACTATCACTTTTCTTAATCTGTCCTGTCCTGTCCTGTCCTATCCTATCCTATCCTTTCCTTTCCTTTCCTATCCTATGCCTTTTCTTATTCTATTCTGTCCTGTCCTTTCGTATCCTATCCCATCCCACCCCATCCCATCCCATCCAATCCCATCCCATCCTATCCTAAACTACCCTATCTTATCTCTTTTCTTGTCCTGTCCTATCCTATCCTATCCTATCCCCATTTTTCTTCTATCCTATCCTGTCCTGTTCTGTCCTGTAATGTCCTTTCCTGTCCGGTCCGGTCCGGTCCGGTCCCATCCCATCCCATCCCGTCCCATCCCGTCCTGTCCCGTCCCGTCCCGTCCGGTCCCATCCCATCCCTTTTCTTATTATGTCCAGTCCTGTCCTGTCCTATCCTATCCTATCCTATCCTATCCTATCCTATCCTATCCTATCCTATCCTATCCTATCCTATCCTATCCTATCCCATTTCTTATCCCATTCTATCACTTTTCTTAATCTGTTCTGTCCTGTCCTGTCCTATCCTTTCCTATCCTATCCTATCCTATCCTATCCTATCCTATCCTATCCTATCCTATCCTTTCCTATCCTATGCCTTTTCTTATTCTATTCTGTCCTGTCCTTTCGTATCCTATCCCATCCCATCCCACCCCATCCCATCCCATCCAATCCCATCCCATCCTATCCTATCTCTTTTCTTGTCCTGTCCTGTCCTGTCCTGTCCAGTCCTATCCTATCCTATCTCCATTTTTCTTCTATCCTATCCTGTCCTGTTCTGTCCTGTAATGTCCTGCCCTGTCCGGTCCGGTCCCGTCCCATCCCATCCCGTCCTGTCCTGTCTTTTCCTGTCCTATTCCCTTTCTTATACTATCCCATCCTATCCTCTCCTATCCCATTTCTTATCCTATACTATCACTTTTCTTAATCTGTCCTGTCCTGTCCTGTCCTGTCCTGTCGTGTCCCATCCCATCCCATCCTATCCTATCCTATCCTATCCTATCCTATCCTATGCCTTTTCTTATTCTATTCTGTCCTGTCCTTTCGTATCCTATCCCATCCCATTCCACCCCATCCCATCCCATCCCATCCAATCCCATCCCATCCTATCCTACACTACCCTATCCTATGTCTTTTCTTGTCCTGTCCTGTCCTGTCCTGTCCTATCCTATCCTATCCTTTCCTATCCCGATTTTTCTTCTATCCTATCCGGTCCTGTTCTGTCCTGTAATGTCCTGTCCTGTCCGGTCCCGTCCCATCCCATCCCGTCCTGTCCTGTCCTGTCCTGTCCTGTCCTGTCCTGTCCTGTCCTATTCCCTTTCCTATCCTATCCTATCCTATCCTATCCTATCCTATCCTATCCTATCCTATCCTATCACATTTCTTATCCCATCCTATCACTTTTCTTAATCTGTCCTGTCCTGTCCTGTCCTGTCCTGTCCTATCCTATCCTATCCTATCCTATCCTATCCTATCCTATCCTATCCTTTCCTTTCCTATCCTATGCCTTTTCTTATTCTATCAGCTCCTGTCCTGTTCTGTCTTGTCCTGTCCTGTCCTATCTTATCCTATCCCTTTTTTTATTCTGTCTTGTCCCGTCCCGTCCCGTCCCGTCCCGTCCCGTCCTGTCCTGTCCTGTCCCGTCCCGTCCCATCCCATCCCTTTTCTTATTCTGTCTTGTCCTGTCCTGTCCTGTCCTATCCTATCCTATCCTATCCTATCCTATCCTATCCTATCCTATCCTATCCTATCCCATTTCTTATCCCATACTATCACTTTTCTTAATCTGTCCTGTCCTGTCCTGTCCTATCCTATCCTATCCTTTCCTTTCCTTTCCTATCCTATGCCTTTTCTTATTCTATTCTGTCCTGTCCTTTCGTATCCTATCCCATCCCACCCCATCCCATCCCATCCAATCCCATCCCATCCTATCCTAAACTACCCTATCTTATCTCTTTTCTTGTCCTGTCCTATCCTATCCTATCCTATCCCCATTTTTCTTCTATCCTATCCTGTCCTGTTCTGTCCTGTAATGTCCTTTCCTGTCCGGTCCGGTCCGGTCCGGTCCCATCCCATCCCATCCCGTCCCATCCCGTCCTGTCCCGTCCCGTCCCGTCCGGTCCCATCCCATCCCTTTTCTTATTATGTCCAGTCCTGTCCTGTCCTATCCTATCCTATCCTATCCTATCCTATCCTATCCTATCCTATCCTATCCTATCCCATTTCTTATCCCATTCTATCACTTTTCTTAATCTGTTCTGTCCTGTCCTGTCCTATCCTTTCCTATCCTATCCTATCCTATCCTATCCTATCCTATCCTATCCTATCCTATCCTTTCCTATCCTATGCCTTTTCTTATTCTATTCTGTCCTGTCCTTTCGTATCCTATCCCATCCCATCCCACCCCATCCCATCCCATCCAATCCCATCCCATCCTATCCTATCTCTTTTCTTGTCCTGTCCTGTCCTGTCCTGTCCAGTCCTATCCTATCCTATCTCCATTTTTCTTCTATCCTATCCTGTCCTGTTCTGTCCTGTAATGTCCTGCCCTGTCCGGTCCGGTCCCGTCCCATCCCATCCCGTCCTGTCCTGTCTTTTCCTGTTCTATTCCCTTTCTTATACTATCCCATCCTATCCTCTCCTATCCCATTTCTTATCCTATACTATCACTTTTCTTAATCTGTCCTGTCCTGTCCTGTCCTGTCCTGTCGTGTCCCATCCCATCCCATCCCATCCCATCCCATCCCATCCTATCCTAACCTATCCTATCCTTTTTCTTATTCTGTCCTGTCCTGTCTTTTCCTATTCTATTCTGTCCTGTCCTGTCCTATCCTATCCTATCCTATCCTGTCCTATCCTATGCCTTTTCTTATTCTATTCTGTCCTGTACTTTCGTATCCTATCCCATCCCATCCCACCCCATCCCATCCCATCCCATCCCATCCTATCCTACACTACCCTACCCTATCTCTTTTCTTGTCCTGCCCTGTCCTATTCCCTTTCTTATCCTATCCTATCCTATCCTATCCTATCCCATTTCTTATCCAATCCTATCACTTTTCTTAATCTGTCCTGTCCTGTCCTGTCCTATCCTGTCCTATCCTGTCCTGTCCTATCCTATCCTATCCTATCCTATCCTATCCCTTTTCCTATTCTATTCTGTCCTTTCCTTTCCTATCCTATCCCATTTCTTATCCTATCCTATCACTTTTCTTAATCTCTCCTGTCCTGTCCTGTCCTGTTCTGTCCTATCCTATCCTATCCTATCCTATCCTATCCTATCCTATCCTTTCCGTTTTCTTATTCTGTCCTGTCCTGTCGTATCCTATCCCATCCCATCCCACCCTATCCCATCCCATCCCATCCTATCCTACACTACCCTATCCTATCTCTTTTCTTGTCCTGTCCTGTCCTGTCCTGTCCTGTCCTATCCTATCCTATCCTATCCTATCCTTTCCATTTTCTTATTCAGTCCTTTCCTGTCGTATCCTATCCCATCCCATCCCACCCCACCCCATCCCATCCAATCCCATCCCATCCCATCCCATCCCATCCCATCCCATCCTATCCTACATTACCCTATCCTATCTCTTTTCTTGTCCTGTCCTGTCCTGTCCTGTCCTATCCTATCCCCATTTTTCTTCTATCCTGTCCTGTCCTGTTCTGTCCTGTAATATCCTGTCCTGTCCGGTCCCGTCCCATCCCGTTTTGTCCTGTCCTGTCCTATTCCCTTTCTTATCCTATCCTATCCTATCCTATCCTATCCTATCCTATCCTATCCTATCCTATCCTATCCCATTTCTTATCCAATCCTATCACTTTTCTTAATCTGTCCTGTCCTGTCCTGTCCTATCCTGTCCTATCCTGTCCTGTCCTATCCTATCCTATCCTATCCTATCCTATCCCATTTCTTATCCTATCCTATCACTTTTCTTAATCTGTCCTGTCCTGTCCTGTCCTGTCCTGTCCTGTCCTGTCCTGTCCTATCCTATCCTATCCTATCCTATCCTATCCGTTTTCTTATTCTGTCCTGTCCTGTCGTATCCTATCCCATCCCATCCCACCCTATCCCATCCCATCCCATCTCATCCTATCCTACACTACCCTATCCTATCTCTTTTCTTTTCTTGTCCTGTCCTCTCCTGTCCTGTCCTGTCCTATCCCCATTTTTCTTCTATCCTGTCCTGTCCTGTCCTGTTCTGTTCTGTAATGTCCTGTCCTGTCCTGTCCCATCCCGTCCTGTCCTGTCCTGTCCTATTCCCTTTCTTATCCTATCCTATCCTATCCGTTTTCTTATTCTGTCCTGTCCTGTTCTATCCTATCCTATCCCTTTTCTTATTCTATTCTGTCCTGTCCTATCCTATCCCATCCCATTTCTTATTCTGTCCCGTTCTGTCCCGTCCTGTCCTGTCCTGTCCTGTCCTATCCTATCCTATCCTATCCTATCCTATCCTATCCTATCCTATCCTATCTTATTCTTTCCATTTTCTTATTCAGTCCTGTCCTGTCGTATCGTATCCCATCCCATCCCACCCCACCCCATCCCATCCCATCCCATCCCATCCCATCCTATCCTACACTACCCTATCCTATCTCTTTTCTTGTCCTGTCCTGTCCTGTCCTATCCTATCCTATCCTATCCTATCCTATCCCATCCCATCTGTTCCTATCCTATCCTTTCCGTTTTCTTATTCTGTCCTGTCCTGTCGTATCCTATCTCATCCCATCCCACCCTATCCCATCCCATCCCATCCCATCCTATCCTACACTACCCTATCCTATCCTATCCTATCCTATCCTTTCCGTTTTCTTATTCTGTCCGGTCCTGTCGTATCCTATCCCATCCCATCCCACCCTATCCCATCCCATCCCATCCCATCCCATCCCATCCTATCCTACACTACCCTACCCTATCTCTTTTCTTGTCCTGTCCTGTCCTGTCCTGTCCTGTCCTATCCTATCCTATCCTATCCTATTCCCATTTTTCTTCTATCCTGTCCTGTCCTGTCCTGTTCTGTTCTGTTCTGTGATGTCCTGTCCTGTCCTGTCCCGTCCCATCCCGTCCTGTCCTGTCCTGTCCTGTCCTATTCCCTTTCTTATCCTATCCTATCCTATCCTATCCTATCCTATCCTATCCCATTTCTTATCCTATCCTGTCACTTTTCTTAATCTGTCCTGTCCTGTCCTGTCCTGTCCTGTCCTGTCCTATCCTATCCTATCCTATCCTATCCTATCCTATCCTATCCTATCCTATCCTATCCTATCCCATTTCTTATCCCATTCTATCACTTTTCTTAATCTGTCCTGTCCTGTCCTATTCCCTTTCTTATCCTATCCTATCCTATCCTATCCTATCCTATCCTATCCTATCCTATCCCTATTCTTATTCTATTCTGTCCTTTCCTATCCTATCCTATCCTATCCCATTTCTTATGCGATCCTATCACTTTTCTTAATCTGTCCTGTCCTGTCCTGTCCTGTCCTGTCCTGTCCTGTCCTGTCCTGTCCTGTCCTATCCTATCCTATCCTATCCTATCCTATCCTATCCTATCCTATCCTATCCTATTCTATCCTATGCCTTTTCTTATTCTATTCTGTCCTGTCCTTTCGTATCCTATCCCATCCCATCCCACCCCATCCCATCCCATCCAATCCCATCCCATTCTATCCTATCTCTTTTCTTGTCCTGTCCTGTCCTGTCCTGTCCAGTCCTGTCCTATCCTATCCTATCCCCATTTTTCTTCTATCCTGTCCTGTCCTGTTCTGTCATGTAATGTCCTGTCCTGTCCTGTCCGGTCCCATTCCCTCCCATCCCATCCCGTCCTGTCCTGTCCTATTCCCTTTCTTATCCTATCCTATCCTATCCTATCCTATCCTATCCTATCCTATCCTATCCTATCCTATCCTATCCTATCCTTTCCTATCCTATGCCTTTTCTTATTCTATCAGCTCCTGTCCTGTTCTGTCTTGTCCTGTCCTGTCCTATCTTATCCTATCCTATCCTATCCTATCCTATCCTATCCTATCCTATCCTATCCTATCCTATCCTATCCTATGCCTTTTCTTATTCTATTCTGTCCTGTCCTTTCGTATCCCATCCCATCCCATCCCATCCAATCCCATCCCATCCTATCCTACACTACCCTATCCTATGTCTTTTCTTGTCCTGTCCTGTCCTGTCCTGTCCTGTCCTATCCTATCCTATCCTATCCTATCCCGATTTTTCTTCTATCCTATCCGGTCCTGTTCTGTCCTGTAATGTCCTGTCCTGTCCGGTCCCGTCCCATCCCATCCCATCCTGTCCTGTCTTGTCCTGTCCTGTCCTGTCCTGTCCTGTCCTATTCCCTTTCCTATCCTATCCTATCCTATCCTATCCTATCCTATCCTATCCTATCCTATCCTATCACATTTCTTATCCCATCCTATCACTTTTCTTAATCTGTCCTGTCCTGTCCTGTCCTGTCCTGTCCTGTCCTATCCTATCCTATCCTATCCTATCCTATCCTATCCTTTCCTATCCTATGCCTTTTCTTATTCTATCAGCTCCTGTCCTGTTCTGTCTTGTCCTGTCCTGTCCTATCTTATCCTATCCCTTTTTTTATTCTGTCTTGTCCCGTCCCGTCCCGTCCCGTCCCGTCCTGTCCTGTCCCGTCCCGTCCCATCCCATCCCTTTTCTTATTCTGTCCTGTCCTGTCCTGTCCTGTCCTGTCCTATCCTATCCTATCCTATCCTATCCTATCCTATCCTATCCTATCCTATCCCATTTCTTATCCCATACTATCACTTTTCTTAATCTGTCCTGTCCTGTCCTGTCCTGTCCTATCCTATCCTATCCTATCCTATCCTATCCTATCCTATCCTATCCTATCCTATCCTTTCCTTTCCTTTCCTTTCCTTTCCTATCCTATGCCTTTTCTTATTCTATTCTGTCCTGTCCTTTCGTATCCTATCCCATCCCACCCCATCCCATCCCATCCAATCCCATCCCATCCTATCCTAAACTACCCTATCTTATCTCTTTTCTTGTCCTGTCCTATCCTATCCTATCCTATCCCCATTTTTCTTCTATCCTATCATGTCTTGTTCTGTCCTGTAATGTCCTTTCCTGTCCGGTCCGGTCCGGTCCCATCCCATCCCATCCCGTCCCATCCCGTCCTGTCCCGTCCCGTCCCGTCCGGTCCCATCCCATCCCTTTTCTTATTATGTCCAGTCCTGTCCTGTCCTGTCCTATCCTATCCTATCCTATCCTATCCTATCCCATTTCTTATCCCATTCTATCACTTTTCTTAATCTGTTCTGTCCTGTCCTGTCCTATCCTGTCCTATCCTATCCTATCCTATCCTTTCCTATCCTATGCCTTTTCTTATTCTATTCTGTCCTGTCCTTTCGTATCCTATCCCATCCCATCCCACCCCATCCCATCCCATCCAATCCCATCCCATCCTATCCTATCTCTTTTCTTGTCCTGTCCTGTCCTGTCCTGTCCAGTCCTAACCTATCCTATCTCCATTTTTCTTCTATCCTATCCTGTCCTGTTCTGTCCAGTAATGTCCTGCCCTGTCCGGTCCGGTCCCGTCCCATCCCATCCCGTCCTGTCCTGTCTTGTCCTGTCCTATTCCCTTTCTTATACTATCCCATCCTATCCTCTCCTATCCCATTTCTTATCCTATACTATCACTTTTCTTAATCTGTCCTGTCCTGTCCTGTCGTGTCGTGTCCCGTCCCATCCCATCCCATCCCATCCCATCCTATCCTAACCTATCCTAACCTATCCTATCCTTTTTCTTATTCTGTCCTGTCCTGTCTTTTCCTATTCTATTCTGTCCTGTCCTGTCCTATCCTATCCTATCCTATCCTATCCTATCCTATCCTGTCCTATCCTATGCCTTTTCTTATTCTATTCTGTCCTGTCCTTTCGTATCCTATCCCATCCCATCCCACCCCATCCCATCCCATCCCATCCCATCCCATCCTATCCTATCCTACACTACCCTACCCTATCTCTTTTCTTGTCCTGTCCTGTCCTGTCCTATCCTATCCTATCCTATCCTATCCTATCCTATCCCCATTTTTCTTCTATCCTATCCGGTCCTGTTCTGTCCTGTAATGTCCTGTCCTGTCCGGTCCCGTCCCATCCCATCCTGTCCTGTCCTATTCCCTTTCTTATCCTATCCTATCCTATCCTATCCTATCCCATTTCTTATCCTATCCTGTCACTTTTCTTAATCTGTCCTGTCCTGTCCTGTCCTGTCCTGTCCTATCCTATCCTATCCTATCCTATCCTATCCTATCCTATCCCATTTCTTATCCCATTCTATCACTTTTCTTAATCTGTCCTGTCCTGTCCTATTCCCTTTCTTATCCTATCCTATCCTATCCTATCCTATCCTATCCTATCCTATCCTATCCCTATTCTTATTCTATTCTGTCCTTTCCTATCCTATCCTATCCCATTTCTTATGCGATCCTATCACTTTTCTTAATCTGTCCTGTCCTGTCCTGTCCTGTCCTGTCCTGTCCTGTCCTATCCTATCCTATCCTATCCTATCCTATCCTATCCTATCCTATCCTATCCTATCCTATCCTATCCTTTCCTATCCTATGCCTTTTCTTATTCTATCAGCTCCTGTCCTGTTCTGTCTTGTCCTGTCCTGTCCTATCCTACCCTACCCTACCCTACCCTATCCTGTCCTATGCCTTTTCTTATTCTATTCTGTCCTGTCCTGTTGTATCCTATCCCACCCCATCCCATCCCACCCCAACCCACCCCATCCCATCCCATCCCATCCCATCCCATCCCATCCCATCCCATCCTATCCTACCCTACCCTACCCTATCTTATCTCTTTTCTTGTCCTGTCCTGTCTTGTTCTGTCCTGTCCTGACCTTTCCTATCTTATCCTATCCCTTTTTTCATTCTGTCTTGTCCCGTCCCGTCCCGTCCCGTCCCGTCCTGTCCTGTCCTGTCCTATCCTAATCTATCCCATTTCTTATCCTATCCTATCACTTTTCTTAATCTGTCCTGTCCTGTCCTATCCTGTCCTATCCTATCCTATCCTATCCTATCCTATCCTATCCTATCCTATCCCATTTCTTATCCCATACTATCACTTTTCTTAATCTGTCCTGTCCTGTCCTATCCTATCCTATCCTATCCTATCCTATCCTATCCTTTCCTATCCTATGCCTTTTCTTATTCTATTCTGTCCTGTCCTTTCGTATCCTATCCCATCCCATCCAATCCCATCCCATCCAATCCCATCCCATCCCATCCTATCCTAAACTACCCTATCTTATCTCTTTTCTTGTCCTGTCCTATCCTATCCTATCCTATCCCCATTTTTCTTCTATCCTATCCTGTCCTGTTCTGTCCTGTAATGTCCTTTCCTGTCCGGTCCGGTCCGGTCCCGTCCCATCCCATCCCATCCCGTCCCGTCCCGTCCCGTCCCATCCCATCTCTTTTCTTATTATGTCCAGTCCTGTCCTGTCCTGTCCTGTCCTGTCCTATCCTATCCTATCCTATCCTATCCTATCCTATCCTATCCCTTTTCTTATTCTATTGTGTCCTGTCCTATCCTATCCTATCCCATTTCTTATCCTATCCTATCACTTTTCTTAATCTGTCCTGTCCTGTCCTGTCCTATCCTATCCTATCCTATCCTATCCTATCCTATCCTATCCTATCCTATCCCATTTCTTATCCCATACTATCACTTTTCTTAATCTGTCCTGTCCTGTCCTATCCTATCCTATCCTATCCTATCCTATCCTTTCCTATCCTATGCCTTTTCTTATTCTATTCTGTCCTGTCCTTTCGTATCCTATCCCATCCCACCCCATCCCATCCCATCCAATCCCATCCCATCCCATCCTATCCTATCTCTTTTCTTGTCCTGTCCTGTCCTGTCCTGTCCAGTCCTATCCTATCCCCATTTTTCTTCTATCCTATCCTGTCCTGTTCTGTCCTGTAATGTCCTTTCCTGTCCGGTCCCGTCCCTTCCCGTCCCATCCCATCGCATCCCGTCCCGTCCCGTCCTGTCCCGTCCCATCCCGTCCCATCCCATCTCTTTTCTTATTATGTCCAGTCCTGTCCTGTCCTGTCCTATCCTATCCTATCCTATCCTATCCTATCCTATCCCTTTTCTTATTCTATTGTGTCCTGTCCTATCCTATCCTATCCCATTTCTTATCCTATCCTATCACTTTTCTTAATCTGTCCTGTCCTGTCCTGTCCTGTCCTATCCTATCCTATCCTATCCTATCCTATCCTATCCTATCCTATCCCATTTCTTATCCCATTCTATCACTTTTCTTAATCTGTTCTGTCCTGTCCTATCCTGTCCTATCCTATCCTATCATATCCTATCCTATCCTATCCTATCCTTTCCTATCCTATGCCTTTTCTTATTCTATTCTGTCCTGTCCTTTCGTATCCTATCCCATCCCATCCCACCCCATCCCATCCCATCCAATCCCATCCCATCCCATCCCATCCTATCCTATCTCTTTTCTTGTCCTGTCCTGTCCTGTCCTGTCCAGTCCTATCCTATCCTATCCTATCCCCATTTTTCTTCTATCCTATCCTGTCCTGTTCTGTCCTGTAATGTCCTGTCCTGTCCGGTCCGGTCCCGTCCCATCCCATCCCGTCCTGTCCTGTCTTGTCCTGTCCTATTCCCTTTCTTATACTATCCCATCCTATCCTCTCCTATCCCATTTCTTATCCTATACTATCACTTTTCTTAATCTGTCCTGTCCTGTCCTGTCGTGTCGTGTCCCGTCCCATCCCATCACATCCCATCCCATCCCATCCCATCCTATCCTAACCTATCCTATCCTTTTTCTTATTCTGTCCTGTCCTGTCTTTTCCTATTCTATTCTGTCCTGTCCTGTCGTATCCTATCCCTTCCCATCCCACCCAACCCCATCCCATCCCATCCCATCCTACCCTACCCTACCCTACCCTATCCTATCTCTTTTCTTGTCCTGTCCTGTCCTGTCCTGTCCTATCCTGTCCTGACCTTTCCTATTTTATCCTATGCCTTTTTTTATTCTGTCTTGTCCCGTCCTGTCCCGTCCTGTCCCGTCCTGTCCCGTCCTGTCCCGTCCCATCCCATTCCATCCTCTTTTCTTATTCTGTACTGTCCTGTCCTGTCGTATCCTATCCCATCCCATCCCACCCTATCCTGTCCCATCCCATTTCTTATTCTGTCCTGTCCTGTCCTGTCCTGTCCTGTCCTATCCTATCCTATCCTATCCTATCCTATCCTATCCTATCCTATCCTATCCTATCCTATCCATTTTCTTATTCTATTCTCTCCTATCTTATCCCATCCCATTTCTTATTCTGTCCTGTTCTTTCCTGTCCTATCCTATCCTATCCTATCCTATCCCTATTCTTATTCTATTCTGTCCTTTCCTATCCTATCCTATCCCATTTCTTATCCTATCCTATCACTTTTCTTAATCTGTCCTGTCCTGTCCTGTCCTATCGTATCCTTTCCGTTTTCTTATTCTGTCCTGTCCTGACGTATGCTATCCCATCCCATCCCACCCCATCCCATCCAATCCCATCCTATCCTACACTACCCTATTCTATCTCTTTTCTTGTCCTGTTCTATCCTGTCCTGTCCTGTCCTGTCCTATCCTATCCTATCCCCAATTTTCTTCTATCCTGTCCTGTACTGTTCTGTCATGTAATGTCCTGTCCTGTCCGGTCCGGTCCCGTCCCATCCCGTCCTGTCCTATTCCCTTTCTTATCCTATCCTTTCCTATCTTATCCTATCCTATCCCATTTCTTATCCTATCCTATCCCATTTCTTATCCCATCCTATCACTTTTCTTAATCTGTCCTGTCCTGTCCTGTCCTGTCCTGTCCTGTCCTGTCCTATCCTATCCTATCCTATCCTATCCCATTTCTTATCCCATTCTATCACTTTTCTTAATCTGTTCTGTCCTGTCCTATCCTGTCCTATCCTATCCTATCCTATCCTATCCTATCCTATCCTATCCTTTCCTATCCTATGCCTTTTCTTATTCTATTCTGTCCTGTCCTTTCGTATCCTATCCCATCCCATCCCACCCCATCCCATCCCATCCAATCCCATCCCATTCTATCCTATCTCTTTTCTTGTCCTGTCCTGTCCTGTCCTGTCCAGTCCTGTCCTATCCTATCCTATCCTATCCCCATTTTTCTTCTATCCTGTCCTGTACTGTTCTGTCATGTAATGTCCTGTCCTGTCCGGTCCCGTCCCGTCCCATCCTGTCCTGTCCTGTCCTGTCCTGTCCTATTCCCTTTCTTATCCTATCCTTTCCTGTCTTATCCTATCCTATCCTATCCTATCCTATCCTATCCTATCCCATTTCTTATCCCATTCTATCACTTTTCTTAATCTGTTCTGTCCTGTCCTATCCTGTCCTATCCTATCCTATCCTATCCTATCCTATCCTTTCCTATCCTATGCCTTTTCTTATTCTATTCTGTCCTGTCCTTTCGTATCCTATCCTGTCCCATCCCATCCCATCCCATCCAATCCCATCCCATCCTATCCTATCTCTTTTCTTGTCCTGTCCTGTCCTGTCCTGTCCAGTCCTATCCTATCCTATCCTATCCTATCCCCATTTTTCTTCTATCCTATCCTGTCCTGTTCTGTCCTGTAATGTCCCGTCCTGTCCGGTCCGGTCCCGTCCCATCCCATCCCGTCCTGTCCTGTCTTGTCCTGTCCTATTCCCTTTCTTATACTATCCCATCCTATCCTCTCCTATCCCATTTCTTATCCTATACTATCACTTTTCTTAATCTGTCCTGTCCTGTCGTGTCGTGTCCCGTCCCATCCCATCCCATCCCATCCCATCCCATCCCATCCTATCCTAACCTATCCTATCATTTTTCTTATTCTGTCCTGTCCTGTCTTTTCCTATTCTATTCTGTCCTGTCCTGTCGTATCCTATCCCTTCCCATCCCACCCAACCCCATCCCATCCCATCCCATCCCATCCCATCCTATCCTACCCTACCCTATCCTATCTCTTTTCTTGTCCTGTCCTGTCCTATCCTGTCCTGACCTTTCCTATTTTATCCTATGCCTTTTTTTATTCTGTCTTGTCCCGTCCCGTCCTGTCCCGTCCTGTCCCGTCCCATCCCATTCCATCCTCTTTTCTTATTCTGTACTGTCCTGTCCTGTCGTATCCTATCCCATCCCATCCCACCCTATCCTATCCCATCCCATTTCTTATTCTGTCCTGTCCTGTCCTGTCCTGTCCTGTCCTATCCTATCCTATCCTATCCTATCCTCTCCTATCCTATCCTATCCTATCCTATCCATTTTCTTATTCTATTCTGTCCTATCCTATCCCATCCCATTTCTTATTCTGTCCTGTTCTTTCCTGTCCTGTCCTATCCTATCCTATCCTATCCTATCCCTATTCTTATTCTATTCTGTCCTTTCCTATCCTATCCTATCCCATTTCTTATCCTATCCTATCACTTTTCTTAATCTGTCCTGTCCTGTCCTGTCCTATCGTATCCTTTCCGTTTTCTTATTCTGTCCTGTCCTGACGTATCCTATCCCATCCCATCCCACCCCATCCCATCCAATCCCATCCTATCCTACACTACCCTATTCTATCTCTTTTCTTGTCCTGTTCTGTCCTGTCCTGTCCTGTCCTGTCCTATCCTATCCTATCCCCATTTTTCTTCTATCCTGTCCTGTACTGTTCTGTCATGTAATGTCCTGTCCTGTCCGGTCCGGTCCCGTCCCGTCCCATCCCGTCCTGTCCTGTCCTATTCCCTTTCTTATCCTATCCTTTCCTATCTTATCCTATCCTATCCCATTTCTTATCCTATCCTATCCCATTTCTTATCCCATCCTATCACTTTTCTTAATCTGTCCTGTCCTGTCCTGTCCTGTCCTATCCTATCCTATCCTATCCTATCCTATCCTATCCTATCCTATCCTATCCTATCCTATCCTATCCTTTCCTATCCTATGCCTTTTCTTATTCTATTCTATCCTGTCCTGTTTTATCCTATCCCATCCCACCCCAACCCACCCCATCCCATCCCATCCCATCCCATCCTATCCTACCCTACCCTACCCTACCCTATCTCTTTTCTTGTCCTGTCCTGTCCTGTTCTGTCCTGTCCTATCCTATCCTATCCCCATTTTTCTTCTATCCTATCCTGTCCTGATCTGTCCTGTAATGTCCTGTCCGGTCCGGTCCCGTCCCATCCCGTCCTGAACTGTCCTGTCCTATTCCCTTTCTGTCCTATCCTATCCTATCCTATCCTATCCTATCCTATCCTATCCCATTCCTTATCCTATCCTTTCCGTTTTCTTATTCTGTCCTGCCCTGTCGTATCCTATCCCATCCCATCCCACCCCATCCCATCCCATCCCATCCTATCCTACACTACCCTGTCCTATCTCTTTTCTTGTCCTTTCCTGTCCTGTCCTGTCCTATCTTATCCCCATTTATCTTCTATCCTGTCCTGTCCTGTTCTGTCCTGTAATGTCCTGTAATGTCCTGTCCAGTCTTATCCTATCCTATCCTATCCTATCCTATCCTATCCCTTTTCTTATTCTATTCTGTCCTTTCCTATCCTATCCTATCCCATTTCTTATCCCATCCTATCACTTTTCTTAATCTGTCCTGTCCTGTCCTGTCCTGTCCTGTCCTATCCTATCCTATCCTATCCTATCCTATCCTATCCATTCCGTTTTCTTATTCTGTCCTGTCCTGTCGTATCCTATCCCATCCCATCCCATCCTATCCTACCCTATCCTATCCTATCCTATCCTATCCTATCCTATCCTATCCCATGTCTTATCCCATCCTATCACTTTTCTTAATCTGTCCTGTCCTGTCCTGTCCTGTCCTATCCTATCCTATCCTATCCTATCCTATCCTATCCTATCCTATCCTATCCTATCCTATCCTATCCTTTCCTATCCTATGCCTTTTCTTATTCTATTCTATCCTGTCCTGTTGTATCCTATCCCATCAGATCCCATCCCACCCCAACCCACCCCATCCCATCCCATCCCATCCCATCCTACCCTACCCTACCCTACCCTACCCTACCCTACCCTACCCTACCCTACCCTATCCTATCTCTTTTCTTGTCCTGTCCTGTCCTGTTCTGTCCTGTCCTGTCCTGACCTTTCCTATCTTATCCTATCCCTTTTTTTATTCTGTCTTGTCCCGTCCCGTCCCGTCCCGTCCTGTCCTGTCCCGTCCCGTCCCGTCCCATCCCGTCCCGTCCCATCCCATCCCTTGTCTTATTCTGTCCTGTCCTGTCCTGTCCTGTCCTATCCTATCCTATCGTATCCTATCCTATCCTATCCTATCCTATCCTATCCTATCCCTTTTCTTATTCTATTCTATCCTGTCCTATCCTAATCTATCCCATTTCTTATCCTATCCTATCACTTTTCTTAATCTGTCCTGTCCTGTCGTGTCCTATCCTATCCTATCCTATCCTATCCAGTCCTATCCTATCCTATCCTATCCTATCCTATCCTATCCTATCCTATCCTATCCTATCCCATTTCTTATCCCATTCTATCACTTTTCTTAATCTGTCCTGTCCTGTCCTGTCCAGTCCTATCCTATCCTATCCTATCCTATCCTTTCCTATCCTATGCCTTTTCTTATTCTATTCTGTCCTGTCCTTTCGTATCCTATCCCATCCCATCCCACCCCATCCCATCCCATCCACTCCCATCCCATCCTATCCTAAACTACCCTATCCTATCTCTTTTCTTGTCCTGTCCTGTCCTATCCAGTCCTATCCTATCCTATCCCCATTTTTCTTCTATCCTATCCTGTCCTGTTCTGTCCTGTAATGTCCTGTCCTGTCCGGTCCCGTCCCGTCCCGTCCCATCCCATCCCATCCCGTCCTGTCCTGTCCTGTCCTATTCCCTTTCTTATCCTATCCTATCCCATTTCTTATCCTATCCTATCACTTTTCTTAATCTGTCCTGTCCTGTTGTGTCCTGTCCTATCCTATCCTATCCTATCCTATCCCATCCCATCCCATCCCATCCTCTCCTATCCTATCCTATCCTACCCTTTTTCTTATTCTGTCCTGTCCTGTCATATCCTATCCTATCCCATCCCACCCAACCCCATCCCATCCCATCCTATCGTACCCTACTCTATCCTATCTCTTTTCTTGTCCTGTCCTGACATTTCCTATCTTATCCTATCCCTTTTTTTATTCTGTCCTGTCCCGTCCTGTCCCGTCCTGTCCCATCCCATCCCATCCCTCTTCTTATTCTGTCCTGTCCTGTCCCGTCCCGTCCCGTCCCGTCCCGTCCCGTCCCGTCCTGTCCTGTCCTATTCCCTTATTTTTTTTTATTGAAAAAGTTTTATTCAAACAGATTTTTCCCCTTTTTACCCCCCCAACATATAATATAAATCACATACAAATACTATACCCCCTCCCCCCCCCGTCTTAAAATAAATTTCTCATTCAGATATTATACCCCCTCTCCCAACAAACATAATATAAATTTCTCTTAATGTAACAATATCCCATTAACCCCATCTTCTAAATTAATTGAACATATATAAAACATAATATAATATAAGTCCTGTCCTGTCCTGTCCTATTCCCTTTCTTGTTCTGTTCTGTTCTGTTCTGTTCTGTTCTATTCTATTCTATTCTATTCTATGCTATGCTATCCCATCCCATCCCATCCCATCCCATCCTTTTTCTTATTCTATTCTGTCCTGTCCTGTCCTCTGCCTTTTCTTATTCTATTCTGTCCTGTCCTATCCTATCCCATCCCATCCCGTCCCATCCTGTCCCATCCCATCCGATCCCACCCTATCCCTTTTCTTGTCCTGTCCTGTCCTGTCCTGTCCTGTCCTGTCCTGCCCTGCCCTGCCCTGCCCTGCCCTGCCCTGCCTTGCCCTGCCCTGCCCTTTCCTGTCCTATCCTATCCTATCCTATCCCTTTTCTTATTCTTTTTTTTTTATATTGAAAAAGTTTTATTGGTTTTTACAATTTTCCAAAAGGGTAGGGTAAGGGATACAGAAACATTTTAAGAACTTTCGCGTCGGGATCATTGGCCCTTCCAGGGCTTCATAATAAAACATAAAAAAAAACATTTTTCAAAAATACTACAAGGTGAAAATAAGTACATGTTTCCTAAATTCTCAATTCTATGCTGGCAGTTGTGTACAAACATCCAGATATAAAGGTTATACAATGTTAATAAAAAAGCAAAGTTATTTTTTCGATCTAAGTCTCTTGGCAATTGTATCTTCTTTTTCTCCTTCCTGGCCCCCAGCGGGCGGGGCCGTGGCCCCCCCTGCCCCCCCTGAATCGTCCTCCAGGACAGAGGAATGTTTTTTAAGAAAGGCTTCCGCCTCAACAACTGTTTTAATCCTTACTCTTCCTTCATCCCAGAACACCAACATCCCTTCCGGCATCGCCCACTTAAACCAAATCCCGTGGTCAAACAATTTTTTGGATAAGAAGGAATACCTCCTTCTCATCTCTCTAATCTTTTTTGGGATCTGCTTCAAGATGGCGACTTCCTTTTGTTGGTAAATTAATGGCCCCCCTCTCTGCGCCTTCAAAATTCCCTCTCTGGTAGACCTTCTAACAAATTTAATATGTATCTCTCTGGGTACTTCATTTATCCTGGCATATGCTGAATTTATTCTGTAGACTAGGTCAATGTCCCCCCTGATCTCATCTTTAGGTTTATGTAAATAGTCTGCTAAAATTGTACTCATGAGTTCAGGAAGACATTCACCAGATTCTTCAGAAATGTTCTGAAATCTTAAGAAATATGACATCCTTTCAAAATCCATCCTAGACATATGCCCAGTCAGTTCTCCAACCTCACTACTAACATTTTTAAGCTCTCCCTTTGCCCCAACCAGCCCCCCTTCCAGCTCCTCAGTCTTCTGTGTGTTCTCCAGCACTTGCTTCCGTGTTTCCAAAAGATCCTTCTTGAAGCTGCTATTATCTTCTCTCAAAGCTTTAATTTCCTGCACCAAAGCTTGTAACACTGATTCTATTGATGTCATTCTTTGTTCCAATCCTGCCAATTCTGATTTTGATGCCATGGTAAGCTGTTAAAGTCAGTGCCACTAAGATGGCGTTTTTTGGGTGGGGCCGTTGAAGCAGGTCAGGAGAAAAGTTCAAATGAGAGTTGTAAAAAGTTCAAGACCCAGAAGAGAAACACTTTTCACAGTCAATAATTATAGCAGAGAAGGCACTCCAGGGAAGGAATCAATTAATCCAGAAATTTCTTCATTAGTAGAGAGAGGGAGTCCAAATCACAAAGAGATGTTGGTAATTTTCCATAAGTAAAAATAATCATTCAGGAACAAAGGGCAGCCATCCTCCACCGCCCAGTCTGAGAGCCAGCAGGAGAAAGTAACAAAAGAAAAATTGTCCTATCCTATGCCTTTTCTTATTCTATTCTGTCCTGTCCTATCGTATCCTATCCCAACCCATCCCAGCCTATCCCATCCCATCCCATCCTATCCTACACTACCCTATCCTATCTCTTTTCTTGTCCTGTCCTTTCCTGTCCTGTCCTGTCCTGTCCTATCCTATCCTATCCTATCCTATCCTATCCTATCCTATCCTATGCCTTTTCTTATTCTATTCTGTCCTGTCCTATCGTATCCTATCCCAACCCATCCCAGCCTATCCCATCCCATCCCATCCTATCCTACACTACCCTATCCTATCTCTTTTCTTGTCCTGTCCTTTCCTGTCCTGTCCTGTCCTGTCCTATCCTATCCTATCCTATCCTATCCTATCCTATCCTATCCTGTCCTGTCCTGTCCTGTCCTGTCCTGTCCTGTCCTATCCTATCCTATCCTATCCTATCCTATCCTATACTATACTATACTATACTATACTATTTCTTATCCTATCCTATCACTTTTCATAATCTGTCCTGTCCTGTCCTATCCTGTCCTGTCCTATCCTATCCCACCCCATCCCATCCCATCCCATCCCATCCCATCCCATCCTACCCTACCCTATCTCTTTTCTTGTCCTGTCGTGTCCTATCCTGTCCTGACCTTTCCAATCTTATCCTATCCCTTTTTTTATTCTGTCTTGTCCCGTCCCGTCCTGTCCTTTCCCATCCTGTCCAGTCCCATCCCATCCCTTTTCTTATTTTGTCCTGTCCTGTCCTGTCCTATCCTATCCTATCCTATCCTATCCTATCCTATCCTATCCTATCCCCATTCTTCTTCTATCCTATCCTCTCATGTCCGGTCCTGTCATGTCCCGTCCCGTCCTGTCCTGTCCTGTCCTGTCCTGTCCTGTCCTGTCCTATCCTATCCTATTCCCTTTCTTGTTCTGTTCTGTTCTGTTCTGTTCTGTTCTGTTCTGTTCTATTCTATTCTATTCTATTCTATTCCGGCCCTCTGGAACGAACTGCCCCCCGAAATTAGAACAACGACGGACCTCCGCTCCTTCCGTCAAAAATTAAAAACGCACTTTTTCTGCTTGGCCGGCCTAGGTTAGTCATCTGTTTATTGCTTAATTGGGTTTTTAAGGGGTTAGTTTTTAGTATTTTGGGTTTTTAGCGCAGGGATAAATTGTTTAATCTTGATTTTATTTATATTTATGTATATTTATGTTTGTATATTTTAATTCCCCTGTGCACCGCTCCGAGTCCCTTCGGGGAGAGGGAGCGGTCTACAAATTAAATTAAATTAAATTATTATTATTATTATTATTATTATTATTATTATTATTATTATTATTATTATTATTATTATTATTATTATTATTATTATTATTATTATCATCATCATCATCATCATCATCATCATCATCATCATCATCATCATCATCATCATCTTTATTTATTTATTTATTTATTTATTTATTTATTTATTTATTTATTTATTTTATTTTTTTATTACATTTATATCCCGCCCTTCTCCGCAGAGGACCCAGGGCGGCGCACAGGAAATTTAAGAAACATACAAAATAGAACATAGATAAATAATTTAAAATATATATTAAATCCCAAACCTGTGCTAAAACCAATTATTAATTAAAAACCCAATTTAAAACTTTTCTAAAAGTCCCCATGGGAGGTTAGGCTAGGCCGGCTTGATGAAAAAAGTATGACTTTAGACATTGGCGGAAGAGGCGGAGGTCGGTGATGGTCCGGAGTTCAGGGGGTAGGTCGTTCCAAAGGGCAGGGCCCGCCACAGAGAAGGCTCTTCCCCTGGGTGTCACCAGTCAGCATTGTCCGGCCAGCGGCACCCTGAGAAGGCCCTCTCGGTGGGAGCGTATCGGTCTAAGGGATGTATGGGGCACGAGACGGTCTCACATATAACTAGGCCCCGAGCCATGGAGCACTTTAAAGATGGTCGTCAAAACCTTGAAGCGCACCCGAAAGACCACAGGAAGCCAATGCAGCTCGCGCAGGATTGGTGTTATATGGGAGCTTCTGGTAGCTCCCGTAATTACCCGCGCGGCTGCGTTTTGGACTAGCTGTAGCTTTCGAGTGCACCTCAAGGGAAGCCCCATGTAGAGAGCATTACAGTAGTCGAGACGGGACGTCACGAGAGCTTGAGTGACTGTGAGAAGGGCAGCCCGGTCCAGTAAGGGGCGCAATTGGCGCATCAGGCGTACCTGATGAAACGCCCCCCTGGCCACGGCTGCCACATGGTCCTCCAAGGACAGCCGGGAATCCAGGAGGACACCCAAATTGCGCGCCCTCTCCACGGGGGCCAGTGTTTCGCCCCCAATGGCCAGAGTTGGAGTAATCTGGCTGAACCGGGGTGCCGGAAACCACAGCCACTCAGTCTTGGCAGGGTTGAGCTTGAGTTTGTTACCACCCATCCAGATCCGTATGGCCTCCAAACACCGGGACAGCACTTCGACGGCATCGTTGGGGTGGTCTGGGGTGGATATGTACAACTGGGTGTCATCAGCATACAGATGGTACTCCACCCCAAAACCACGGATGATCTCACCCAGCGGCTTCATATATGTGTTGAAAAGGAGGGGCGAGAGGACCGGCCCCTGAGGAACCCCACATAGGAGGGGCCTCGAGGTCGACCTCTGCCCTCCCGTCAACACATATTGCGACCGACCAGAGAGGTAGGACGAGAACCACCGCAAAACGGTGCCTCCCAGCCCCAACCCCCCCAGTCGGTGCAATAGGATACCATGGTCGATGGTATCAAAAGCCGCTGAGAGGTCTAACAGGACTAGGATAGAGGAATAACCTCTATCCCGCGCCCTCCAGAGATCATCAACCAACGCGACCAATGCCGTCTCGGTACTGTGACCGGGTCGGAAGCCGGACTGGCGCGGGTCTAGATAATCAACTTCCTCCAGGTGTCGCGGAAACTGTTGGGCTACCACACTCTCAACAACCTTCACCAGAAAGTGAAGGTTGGAGACCGGACGATAGTTCTCTAATAAAGCTGGGTCCAGGGACGGCTTCTTGAGGAGGGGCCTCACTACCGCCTCTTTCAAGACGGAAGGTAAGGACCCCTCACTCAAAGATGCGTTCACAATGCACTGGAGCCAGCCTCGTGTCGTCTCCCAGGATGCCAGTACAAGCCAGGAGGGACACGGGTCCAATAAACATGTGGTCGCCCTACTTTTCCTTGACAGCCTGTCCATATCCTCGGTGGTAACAAAGTCAAACTCCTCCCAAGATGGAACCTCAAGACTAGTCTCGGACAGTCCCACAGGACCACTGTCGATGGAGGGTAGCTCATTCCGAATCCGAGTGATTTTCTCCTGCAGATAAATCCCAAATTCCTCTGCTCGCCCTTGTAGAGGGGCTTCACGCGGCCTCTGGTGAAGGAGGGAGCGGGTCACCCCAAACAGGGCGGCAGGGCGGTTATCTGCGGATGCAATTAGGGTGGCACAATACTCACGTTTGGCCACCTTTATCGCCACTAAGTAAGCCCTAATATGGGTTCTCACTAGTGCTCGGTCGGCTTCGGAGCGAGAGGATCTCCATCTGCTCTCTAGGCGTCTCTTGTGGTGTTTCATCCCCCGGAGCTCCTCAGTAAACCAAGGAGCCTGGGTGATTCGTCGCCGCAAGAGAGGCCGCAAGGGCGCGACTCGGTCCAAGGCCCCGCGGCCGCACTTAACCATGCGGCCACTAGGTCCTCAGTCGAGTCGCGAGGCAGGGTCACAGGAATTGGCCCAAGCTCCCTCTGGAACCTTTCCGGGTCCATTAGAAGCCTGGGGCGGAACCATATAGGAGTATCCGGTTCCGCCTCCCCGCGGTGAGGTGAAGCGATTGGAAAGTCCAGCCGGAGGAGAACGTGATCTGTCCATGACAAGGGAGTGATGACTAAATCCCCTATTCCCAGATCACAACTCCACTGTCCCGAGACAAAGATCATATCCAGTGTGTTTCCCCCCTCGTGAGTGGGGCCTAAAACTACCTGGGTCAGGTCCATGGCCGTCATGGAGGCCATGAACTCCCGAGCTGCTCCAGAGGCTTCGCCCGCCGACGGCAAGTTAAAGTCCCCCATGACTACCAGTCTGGGGGTCTCAACTGCCGCCTTGGCTATCACGTCTAGGAGCTTGGGCAGGGCTGTTGCTGTATAGCGAGGAGCCAGGTATACAACTAACACGCCCAACTGCCTCCCTGGGCCCCATCTCATGCAGAGAGATTCACACCCGGTTGTCTGAGGGACTGTGGTCTCCCTCGGCTCAAGACTGTGGTCTCCCTCGGCTTATTATTATTATTATTATTATTATTATTATTATTATTATTATTATTATTATTATTATTATTATTATTATTATTATTATTATTCTATTCCATCCCATCCCATCCCATCCCATTCCATACTTTTTCTTATTCTATTCTATTCTGTCCTGTCCTGTCCTATCCTATCTTATCCTATCCTATCCTATCCTATCCTATCCTATCCTATCCTATCCTATCCTTTCCTTTCCTTTCCTATCCTATCCTTTCCTATCCAATGCCTTTTCTTATTCTATTCTATCCTGTCCTGTCCTATCCTATCCCATCCCATCCCACCCCATCCCATCCCATCCCATCCCATCCTACCCTACCCTATCCTATCTCTTTTCTTGTCCTGTCCTGTCCTGTCCTGTCCTGTCCTGTCCTCTCCTGTCCTATCCTATCCTATCCTATCCTATCCTATCACCATTTTTCTTCTATCCTGTCCTGTCCTGTCCTCTCCTGTCCTGTAATGTCCTGTCCTGTCCTGTCCTGTCCGTTCCCGTTCCCTCCCGTCCCATCCCGTCCTGTCCTATTCATTTTCTTATCCTATCCTATCCTATCCTATCCTATCCTATCCTATCCTATCCTATCCTATCCCTTTGCTTATTCTGTCCTGTCCTGTCCTGAACTGTCCTTTCCTATCCTATCAGTTTTCTTATTCTGTTCTGTCCTGTCCTGTCCTGTCCTATCCTATCCTATCCGATCCCATCCCATCCCATCCCATCCCATCCTACCCTACCCTACCCTATCCTATCTCTGTTCTTGTCCTGTCCTGTCCTGTCCTGTTATTATTTTATTCTATTCTATTCTATTCTATTCTATTCTATTCTATTCTATTCTATTCTATTCTATTCTATTCTATTCTATTCTATTCTATTCTATTCTATTCTATTCTATTCCATCCCATCCCATCCCATCCCATCCCATTCCATACTTTTTCTTATTCTATTCTGTCCTGTCCTGTCCTGTCCTGTCCTGTCCTGTCCTGTCCTGTCCTATCCTATCCTATCCTATCCTATCCTATCCTATCCTATCCTATCCTATCCTATCCCCATTTTTCTTCTATCCTGTCCTGTCCTGTAATGTCCTGTCCTGTCCTGTCCGTTCCCGTTCCCTCCCGTCCCATCCCATCCTGTCCTATTCCCTTTCTTATCCTATCCTATCCTATCCTATCCTATCCTATCCTATCCTATCCTATCCTATCCTATCCTATCCTATCCCTTTTCTTATTCTGTCCTGTCCTGTCCTGAACTGTCCTTTCCAATCCTATCAGTTTTCTTATTCTGTCCTGTCCTGTCCTGTCCTATCCTATCCTATCCTATCCGATCCCATCCCATCCCATCCTATCCTACCCTACCCTACCCTATCCTGTCTCTTTTCTTGTCCTGTCCTGTCCTGTCCTATCCTCTCCTGTCCTATCCTATCCTATCCTATCCTATCCTATCCTATCCTATCCTATCCTATCCTATCCTATCACCATTTTTCTTCTATCCTGTCCTGTCCTGTCCTCTCCTGTCCTGTAATGTCCTGTCCTGTCCTGTCCGTTCCCGTTCCCTCCCGTCCCATCCCGTCCTGTCCTATTCTTTTTCTTATCCTATCCTATCCTATCCTATCCTATCCTATCCTATCCTATCCTATCCTATCCTATCCCTTTTCTTATTCTGTCCTGTCCTGTCCTGAACTGTCCTTTCCTATCCTATCAGTTATCTTATTCTGTCCTGTCCTGTCCTGTCCTATCCTATCCTATCCGATCCCATCCCATCCCATCCTATCCTACCCTACCCTATCCTATCTCTGTTCTTGTCCTGTCCTGTCCTGTCCTGTCCTGTCCTGTCCTGTCCTGTCCTGTCCTATCCTATCCTATCCTATCCTATCCTATCCTATCCTATCACCATTTTTCTTCTATCCTGTCCTGTCCTGTAATGTCCTGTCTGGTCCCGGTCCCTCCCATCCCATCCCGTCCTGTCCTGTCCTGTCCTGTCCTATTCCCTTTCTTATCCTATCCTATCCTATCCTATCCCTTTTCTTATTCTGTCCTGTCCTGTCCTGTCCTGTCCTGAACTGTCCTTTCCTATCCTATCAGTTTTCTTATTCTGTTCTGTCCTGTCCTGTCCTGTCCTATCCTATCCTATCCGATCCCATCCCATCCCATCCCATCCCATCCTACCCTACCCTACCCTATCCTATCTCTGTTCTTGTCCTGTCCTGTCCTGTCCTGTTATTATTTTATTCTATTCTATTCTATTCTATTCTATTCTATTCTATTCTATTCCATCCCATCCCATCCCATCCCATCCCATTCCATACTTTTTCTTATTCTATTCTGTCCTGTCCTGTCCTGTCCTGTCCTGTCCTGTCCTGTCCTATCCTATCCTATCCTATCCTATCCTATCCTATCCTATCCTATCCTATCCTATCCTATCCTATCCTATCCCCATTTTTCTTCTATCCTGTCCTGTCCTGTAATGTCCTGTCCTGTCCTGTCCGTTCCCGTTCCCTCCCGTCCCATCCCATCCTGTCCTATTCCCTTTCTTATCCTATCCTATCCTATCCTATCCTATCCTATCCTATCCTATCCTATCCTATCCTATCCTATCCTATCCTATCCCTTTTCTTATTCTGTCCTGTCCTGTCCTGAACTGTCCTTTCCAATCCTATCAGTTTTCTTATTCTGTCCTGTCCTGTCCTGTCCTATCCTATCCTATCCTATCCGATCCCATCCCATCCCATCCTATCCTACCCTACCCTACCCTATCCTGTCTCTTTTCTTGTCCTGTCCTGTCCTGTCCTATCCTCTCCTGTCCTATCCTATCCTATCCTATCCTATCCTATCCTATCCTATCCTATCCTATCCTATCCTATCCTATCACCATTTTTCTTCTATCCTGTCCTGTCCTGTCCTCTCCTGTCCTGTAATGTCCTGTCCTGTCCTGTCCGTTCCCGTTCCCTCCCGTCCCATCCCGTCCTGTCCTATTCTTTTTCTTATCCTATCCTATCCTATCCTATCCTATCCTATCCTATCCTATCCTATCCTATCCTATCCTATCCTATCCTATCCTATCCCTTTTCTTATTCTGTCCTGTCCTGTCCTGAACTGTCCTTTCCTATCCTATCAGTTATCTTATTCTGTCCTGTCCTGTCCTGTCCTATCCTATCCTATCCGATCCCATCCCATCCCATCCTATCCTACCCTACCCTATCCTATCTCTGTTCTTGTCCTGTCCTGTCCTGTCCTGTCCTGTCCTGTCCTGTCCTGTCCTATCCTATCCTATCCTATCCTATCCTATCCTATCCTATCACCATTTTTCTTCTATCCTGTCCTGTCCTGTAATGTCCTGTCTGGTCCCGGTCCCTCCCATCCCATCCCGTCCTGTCCTGTCCTGTCCTGTCCTATTCCCTTTCTTATCCTATCCTATCCTATCCTATCCCTTTTCTTATTCTGTCCTGTCCTGTCCTGTCCTGTCCTGAACTGTCCTTTCCTATACTATCAGTTTTCTTATTCTGTCCTGTCCTATCCTATCCTATCCTATCCTATCACTTTTCTTAATCTGTCCTGTCCTGTCCTATCCTATCCTATCCTATCCTATCCTATCCGATCCGATCCGCTCCCATCCCATCCCATCCCATCCTATCCTACCCTACCCTATCCTATCTCTTTTCCTGTCCTTTCCTGTCCTGTCCTGTCCTATCCTATCCTATCCTATCCTATCCTATCCTATCCCCATTTTTCTTCTATACTGTCCTGTCCTGTCCTGTCCTGTCCTGTAATGTCCTGTCCTGTCCGTTCCTGTTCCCTCCCGTCCCATCCCGTCCTGTCCTATCCTATTCACTTTCTTATCCTATCCTATCCTATCCTATCCTATCCTATCCTATCCTATCCTATCCTATCCTATCCTATCCTATCCTATCCTATCCTATCCTATCCTATCCCTTTTCTTATTCTGTCCTGTCCTGTCCTGAACTGTCCTTTCCTATCCTATCAGTTTTCTTATTCTGTCCTGTCCTGTCCTGTCCTGTCCTTTCCTATCCTATCCTATCCTATCACCATTTTTCTTCTATCCTGTCCTGTCCTGTCCTGTAATGTCCTGTCCTGTCCTGTCCGTTCCCGTTCCCTCCCATCCCATCCCGTCCTGTCCTGTCCTATTCCCTTTCTTATCCCATCCTATCCTATCCTATCCTATCCTATCCTATCCTATCCTATCCTGTCCTGTCCTATCCTATCCCTTTTCTTATTTTGTCCTGTCCTGTCCTATCCTATCCTATCCTTTCCTATCCTA
The DNA here is from genome assembly GCA_039707465.1 of Rhabdophis nuchalis. Taxonomy (NCBI): domain Eukaryota; kingdom Metazoa; phylum Chordata; class Lepidosauria; order Squamata; family Natricidae; genus Rhabdophis; species Rhabdophis nuchalis. Next base: position 48,828,964 of record CM077650.1, on the reverse strand, counting down.
TGCCTTTTCTTATTCTATTCTGTCCTGTCCTTTCGTATCCTATCCCATCCCATCCCATCCCACCCCATCCGATCCCATCCAATCCCATCCCATCCTATCCTACACTACCCTATCCTATCTCTTTTCTTGTCCTGTCCTGTCCTGTCCTATCCTATCCTATCCTATCCCCATTTTCATCTATCCTATTCGGTCCTTTCTGTCCTGTAATGTCCTGTCCTGTCCTGTCCTGTCCCGTCCCGTCCCATCCCGTCCCGTCCTGTCCTGTCCTGTCCTGTCCTGTCCTATTTCCTTTCTTATATTGAAAAAGTTTTATTGGTTTTACAGATTTTCAATAGGATAGGGTAAGGGATACAAAGAAATTTTGAGAGCATTCACGTCAAAGTCGTCGGCCCTACCGGGACATCAAAATAGATCATTAACAAAAAACATTCCGTACACTACAAAGTGAAAGCAAGTACATATTTCTAAGTTCTCAGTTCTATGCTGTCAGTCATTTACAAAAATCCAGATGCACATGTTATACAATATTATTCAAAAAATCAAGGCAAAGTTATTTTTTAGATCTAAGTCTCTTGGCAATTGTATCTTCTATCTCTCCTTCCAGGCCCCCAGCGGGCGGGGCCGTGGCCCCCCCTGCCCCCCCTGGATCTTCCCCCAGGACAGAGGAATGTATTTTAAGAAAGGCTTCCGCCTCAGCAACTGTTTTAATCCTCACTCTTCCTCCTTCCCAGAACACCAGCATCCCTTCGGGCGTCACCCACCTGAACCAGATCTTTCTTATCCTATCCTATCCTATCCTATCCTATGCCTTTTCTTATTCTATTCTGTCCTGTCCTTTCGTATCCTATCCCATCCCATCCCATCCCACCCCATCCGATCCCATCCAATCCCATCCCATCCTATCCTACACTACCCTATCCTATCTCTTTTCTTGTCCTGTCCTGTCCTGTCCTATCCTATCCTATCCTATCCTATCCCCATTTTCTTCTATCCTATTCGGTCCTTTCTGTCCTGTAATGTCCTGTCCTGTCCTGTCCTGTCCCGTCCCGTCCCATCCCGTCCCGTCCTGTCCTGTCCTGTCCTGTCCTGTCCTATTCCCTTTCTTATATTGAAAAAGTTTTATTGGTTTTACAGATTTTCAATAGGATAGGGTAAGGGATACAAAGAAATTTTGAGAGCATTCACGTCAAAGTCGTCGGCCCTACCGGGACATCAAAATAGATCATTAACAAAAAACATTCCGTACACTACAAAGTGAAAGCAAGTACATATTTCTAAGTTCTCAGTTCTATGCTGTCAGTCATTTACAAAAATCCAGATGCACATGTTATACAATATTATTCAAAAAATCAAGGCAAAGTTATTTTTTAGATCTAAGTCTCTTGGCAATTGTATCTTCTATCTCTCCTTCCAGGCCCCCAGCGGGCGGGGCCGTGGCCCCCCCTGCCCCCCCTGGATCTTCCCCCAGGACAGAGGAATGTATTTTAAGAAAGGCTTCCGCCTCAGCAACTGTTTTAATCCTCACTCTTCCTCCTTCCCAGAACACCAGCATCCCTTCGGGCGTCACCCACCTGAACCAGATCTTTCTTATCCTATCCTATCCTATCCTATCCTATCCTATCCTATCCTATCCTATCCTATCCTATCCTATCCTATCCTATCCTATCCTATTTCTTATCCCATCCTATCACTTTTCTTAATCTGTCCTGTCCTGTCCTGTCCTGTCCTGTCCTATCCTATCCTATCCTATCCTGTCCTGTCCTGTCCTGTCCTGTCCTGTCCTGTCCTGTCCTGTCCTGTCCTGTCCTATCCTATCCTATCCTATCCTATCCTTTCCTATCCTATGCCTTTTCTTATTCTATTCTATCCTGTCCTGTTGTATCCTATCCCATCCCATCCCATCCCATCCCACCCCACCCCATCCCATCCCATCCTATCCTACCCTACCCTACCCTATCCTATCTCTTTTCTTGTCCTGTCCTATCCTATCCCACCCCATCCCATCCCATCCCATCCCATCCCGTATCATCCCATCCCTTTTCTTATTCTGTCCTGTCCTGTCCTGTCCTATCCTATCCTATCCTATCCTATCCTACCCCTTTTCTTATTCTATTCTGTCCTGTCCTATCCTATCCTATCCCATTTCTTATCCTATCCTATCACTTTTCTTAATCTGTCCTGTCCTATCCTATCCTATCCATTCCTATCCTATCCTATCCTATCCTATCCTGTCCTGTCCTATCCTATCCTATCCTATCCCATTTCTTATCCCATTCCATCACTTTTCTTATTTATTTATTTATTTATTTTATTTATTTAAATTTATACCCCGCCCTTCTCCACAGAGGACCCAGGGCGGCGCACAGGAAATTTAAAAAACATACAAAAATACAATAAATATAATTTTAAAAAACTATTAAATAACCCCATCCTGCGCTAAAACCAAATTTTAAAACCCAATTTAAAACTATCTTAAGTCCCCAAGGGAGGTTAGGCTAGGCCGGCTTGTTGAAACAGATATGTCTTAAGACATTGGCGGAAGAGGCGGAGGTCGGTGATGGTACGTAATTCAGGGGGTAGGTCATTCCAAAGGGCTGGCCCCGCCACAGAGAAGGCTCTTCCCCTGGGCGTCGCCAGTCGGCATTGTCCGGCCGACGGTACCCTGAGGAGGCCCTCTCTGTGGGAGCGGATTGGTCTGAGGGATGTATGGGGCAGGAGGCGGTCTCGCATATAACTAGGTCCCGAGCCATGGAGCGCTTTAAAGATGGTAGTCAAAACCTTGAAGCGCACTCGAAAGGCCACAGGAAGCCAATGCAGCTCGCGCAGGATCGGTGTTAATGTGGGAGCATCTAGTGGCTCCCATAATCACCCGCGCGGCTGCGTTTTGGACTAGCTGTCTTGTCCTGTCCTATCCTATCCTATCCTATCCTATCCTATCCTTTCCTATCCTATGCGTTTTCTTATTCTATTCTGTCCTGTCCTTTCGTATCCTATCCCATCCCATCCCACCCCATCCCATCCCATCCAATCCCATCCCATCCTATCCTACACTACCCTATCCTATCTCTTTTCTTGTCCTGTCGTGTCCTATCCTGTCCTGACCTTTCCAATCTTATCCTATCCCTTTTTTTATTCTGTCTTGTCCCGTCCCGTCCTGTCCTGTCCCATCCCGTCCCATCCCATCCCATCCCTTTTCTTATTTTGTCCTGTCCTGTCCTGTCCTGTCCTGTCCTGTCCTGTCCTGTCCTGTCCTGTCCTGTCCTATCCTATCCTATCCTATCCTATCCTATCCTATCCTATCCCCATTCTTCTTCTATCCTCTCTTCTCCTCTCCTGTCCAGTCCTGTCATGTCCCGTCCCGTCCCGTCCCGTCCCGTCCCGTCCCGTCCTGTCCTGTCTTATTCCCTTTCTTGTTCTGTTCTGTTCTATTCTATTCTATTCTATTCTATTCTATTCTATTCTATTCCGGCCCTCTTGAACGACCTGCCCCCCGAAATTAAAACAACGACGGACCTCAGCTCCTTCCGTCAAAAATTAAAAACGGACTTCCGGTTCCGGCTCCAGCGGCGACGGGCGAGCCTAGGGCCTGTTCTGTCCTGTAATGTCCTGTCCTGTCCTGTCCTGTCAGGTCCCGTCCCATCCCATCCCGTCCTGTCCTGTCCTGCCCTGCCCTGCCCTGTCCTGTCCTGTCCTATTCCCTTTCTTATCCTATCCTATCCTATCCTATCCTATCCTAGCCTATCCTATCCTATCCCATTTCTTATCCCATCCTATCACTTTTCTTAATCTGTCTTGTCCTGTCCTGTCCTTTCCTGTCTTATCCTATCCTATCCTATCCTGTCCTGTCCTGTCCTGTCCTCTCCTGTCCTATCCTATCCTATCCTATCCTTTCCTATCCTATGCCTTTTCTTATCCTATTCTATCCTGTCCTGTTGTATCCTATCCCATCCCATCCCATCACACCCCAACCCACCCCACCCCATCCCATCCCATCCTATCCTACCCTACCCTACCCTATCCTATCTCTTTTCTTGTCCTGTCCTATCCTATCCCACCCCATCCCATCCCTTTTCTTATTCTGTCCTGTCCTGTCCTGTCCTGTCCTATCCTATCCTATCCCTTTTCTTATTCTATTCTGTCCTGTCCTATCCTATCCTATCCCATTTCTTATCCTATCCTATCACTTTTCTTAATCTGTCCTGTCCTGTCCTATCCTATCCTATCCATTCCTATCCTATCCTATCCTATCCTATCCTATCCTATCCTATCCTATCCTATCCCATTTCTTATCCCATTCTATCACTTTTCTTAATCTGTCTTGTCCTGTCCTATCCTATCCTATCCTATCCTATCATATCCTATCCTATCCTTTCCTATACTATGCGTTTTCTTATTCTATTCTGTCCTGTCCTTTCGTATCCTATCCCATCCCATCCCACCCCATTCCATCCCATCCAATCCCATCCCATCCTATCCTACACTACCCTATCCTATCTCTTTTCTTGTCCTGTCCTGTCCTGTCCTGTCCAGTCCTATCCTATCCTATCCTATCCCCATTTTTCTTCTATCCTATCCTGTCCTGTTCTGTTGTGTAATGTCCTGTCCTGTCCGGTCCGGTCCGGTCCCGTCCCGTACCATCCCATCCCGTCCTGTCCTGTCCTATTCCCTTTCTTATCCTATCCTATCCTATCCTATCCCATTTCTTATCCTATCCTATCACTTTTCTTAATCTGTCCTGTCCTGTCCTGTCCTGTCCTGTCCTATCCTATCCTATCCTATCCTATCCCATCCCATCCCATCCCATCCCATCCCATCCCATCCCATCCTATCCTATCCTATCCTATCCTATCCTATCCTATCCTTTTTCTTATTCTATCCTGTCCTGTCTTTCCTATTCTATTCTGTCCTGTCCTGTCCTGTCGTATCCTATCCCATCCCATCCCACCCGACCCAACCCCATACCATCCCATCCCATCCTATCCTACCCTACCCTACCCTATCCTATCTCTTTTCTTGTCCTGTCCTATCCTGTCCTGACCTTTCCTATGCCTTTTTTTATTCTGTCTTGTCCCGTCCCGTCCTGTCCCGTCCTGTCCCGTCACGTCCTGTCCCATCCCATCCCATCCCTTTTCTTATTCTGTCCTGTCCTGTCCTGTCCTATCCTATCCTATCCCCATTCTTCTTCTATCCTATCCTCTCCTGTCCGGTCCTGTCCCGTCCCGTCCCGTCCCGTCCTGTCCTGTCCTGTCCTGTCCGATTCCCTTTCTTGTTCTGTTCTGTTCTGTTCTGTTCTGTTCTGTTCTGTTCTATTCTATTCTATTCTATTCTATTCTATTCTATTCTATTCTATTCTATTCCATTCCATTCCATCCCATCCCATCCCATCACATCCCATCACATCCTTTTTCTTATTCTATCCTGTCCTGTCCTATCCTATCCCATCCCATCCCACCCCATCCCATACCATCCCATCCTATCCTATCCTACCCTACCCTATCCTATCTCTTTTCTTGTCCTGTCCTGTCCTGTCATGTCCTATCCTATCCTATCCTATCCTATCCTATCCTATCCTATCCGTTCCTATCCTATGCGTTTTCTTATTCTATTCTGTCCTGTCCTTTCGTATCCTATCCCATCCCATCCCACCCCATCCCATCCCATCCCATCCCATCCCATCCCATCCTACACTACCCTATCCTATCTCTTTTCTTATCCTATCCTATCCTATCCTATCCTATCCTATCCTATCCCATTTCTTATCCCATCCTATCACTTTTCTTAATCTGTCCTGTCCTGTCCTGTCCTGTCCTATCCTATCCTATCCTATCCTATCCTATCCTATCATATCCTATCCTGTCCTGTCCTGTCCTGTCCTGTCCTGTCCTGTCCTCTCCTGTCCTGTCCTATCCTATCCTATCCTATCCTATCCTATCCTATCCTATCCTATCCTATCCTATCCTATCCTATCCTATCCTATCCTATGCCTTTTCTTATTCTATTCTATCCTGTCCTGTTGTATCCTATCCCATCCCATCCCATCACACCCCAACCCACCCCACCCCATCCCATCCCATCCTATCCTACCCTACCCTACCCTATCCTATCTCTTTTCATGTCCTGTCCTATCCTATCCCACCCCATCCCATCCCATTCCTTTTCTTATTCTGTCCTGTCCTGTCCTATCCTATCCTATCACTTTTCTTAATCTGTCCTGTCCTGTCCTATCCTATCCTATCCATTCCTATCCTATCCTATCCTATCCTATCCTATCCCATTTCTTATCCCATTCTATCACTTTTCTTAATCTGTCTTGTCCTGTCCTATCCTATCCTATCCTATCCTATCCTATCCTATCCTTTCCTATCCTATGCGTTTTCTTATTCTATTCTGTCCTGTCCTTTCGTATCCTATCCCATCCCATCCCACCCCATCTCACCCCATCCAATCCCATCCCATCCTATCCTACACTACCCTATCCTATCTCTTTTCTTGTCCTGTCCTGTCCTGTCCTGTCCTGTCCAGTCCTATCCTATCCTATCCTATCCTATCCTATCCTATCCTATCCTATCATATCCCCATTTTTCTTCTATCCTATCCTGTCCTGTTCTGTCCTGTAATGTCCTGTCCTGTCCTGTCCGGTCCCGTCCCGTCCCGTCCCATCCCATCCCGTCCTGTCCTGTCCTATTCCCTTTCTTATCCTATCCTATCCTATCCTATCCTATCCCATTTCTTATCCTATCCTATCACTTTTCTTAATCTGTCCTGTCCTGTCCTGTCCTGTCCTATCCTATCCCATCCCATCCCATCCCATCCCATCCCATCCCATCCCATCCCATCCCATCCCATCCTATCCTATCCTATCCTATCCTATCCTATCCTATCCTTTTTCTTATTCTATCCTGTCCTGTCTTTTCCTATTCTATTCTGTCCTGTCCTGTCATATCCTATCCTATCCCATCCCATCCCACCCCACCCAACCCCATCCCATCCCATCCCATCCCATCCTACCCTACCCTACCCTACCCTATCCTATCTCTTTTCTTGTCCTGTCCTGTCCTATCCTGTCCTGACCTTTCCTATCTTATCCCATGCCTTTTTTTATTCTGTCTTGTCCCGTCCCGTCCTGTCCCGTCCTGTCCCGTCACGTCCTGTCCCATCCCATCCCATCCCATCCCATCCCTTTTCTTATTCTGTCCTGTCCTGTCCTGTCCTGTCCTGTCCTGTCCTGTCCTGTCCTGTCCTATCCTATCCTATCCCCATTCTTCTTCTATCCTATCCTCTCCTGTCCGGTCCTGTCCTGTCCCGTCCCGTCCCGTCCTGTCCTGTCCTGTCCTGTCCTGTCCTATTCCCTTTCTTGTTCTGTTCTGTTCTGTTCTGTTCTGTTCTATTCTATTCTATTCTATTCTATTCTATTCTATTCTATTCTATTCTATTCCATTCCATTCCATTCCATCCCATCCCATCCCATCCCATCCCATCCCATCCTTTTTCTTATTCTATCCTGTCCTGTCCTATCCTATCCCACCCCATCCCATACCATCCCATCCTATCCTACCCTACCCTATCCTATCTCTTTTCTTGTCCTGTCCTGTCATGTCCTATCCTATCCTATCCTATCCTATCCTATCCTTTCCTATCCTATGCGTTTTCTTATTCTATTCTGTCCTGTCCTTTCGTATCCTATCCCATCCCATCCCACCCCATCCCATCCCATCCAATCCCATCCCATCCCATCCCATCCTATCCTACACTACCCTATCCTATCTCTTTTCTTGTCCTGTCCTGTCCTGTCCTGTCCTATCCTATCCTATCCCCATTTTTCTTCTATCCTGTCCTGTCCTGTCCTGTCCTGTCCTGTAATGTCCTGTCCTGTCCTGTCCGTTCCCGTTCCCTCCCGTCCCATCCCGTCCTGTCCTATTCCCTTTCCTATCCTATCCTATCCTATCCTATCCTATCCTATCCTATCCTATCCTATCCTATCCTATCCTATCCCTTTTCTTATTCTGTCCTCTCCTGTCCTGAACTGTCCTTTCCTATCCTATGAGTTTTCTTATTCTGTCCTGTCCTGTCCTGTCCTATCCTATCCTATCCGATCCCATCCCATCCCATCCTATCCTACCCTAGCTTATCCTATCTCTTTTCTTGTCCTGTCCTGTCCTGTCCTGTCCTGTCCTATCCTCTCCTGTCCTATCCTCTCCTATCCTATCCTATCCTATCCTATCCTATCCTATCACCATTTTTCTTCTATCCTGTCCTGTCCTGCCCTGTCCTGTAATGTCCTGTCCTGTCCTGTCCGTTCCCGTTCCCTCCCATCCCATCCCGTCCTGTCCTGTCCTATTCCCTTTCTTATCCTATCCTATCCTATCCTATCCTATCCTATCCTTTCCTTTCCTTTCCTTTCCTATCCTATCCTATCCTATCCTATCCTATCCTATCCTATCCTATCCTATACTATCCTTTCCTATCCTATCCTATCCTATCCTATCCTATCCCTTTTCTTATCCCATCATATCACTTTTCTTAATCTGTCCTGTCCTATCCTGTCCTATCCTATCCTATCCTATCCTATCCTATCCCTTTTCTTATTCTGTCCTGTCCTGTCCTATCCTATCCTATCCGATCCGATCCCATCCCATCCCATCCCATCCCATCCCATTCCATTCCATCCCATCCTATCCTACCATACCCTATCCTATCTCTTTTCCTGTCCTATCCTGTCCTGTCCTGTCCTGTCCTGTCCTATCCTATCCTATCCTATCCTATCCTATCCTATCCTTTCCTTTCCTTTCCTTTCCTATCCTATCCTATCCTATCCTATCCTATACTATACTATACTATCCTTTCCTATCCTATCCTATCCTATCCTATCCTATCCCTTTTCTTATCCCATCATATCACTTTTCTTAATCTGTCCTGTCCTATCCTGTCCTATCCTATCCTATCCTATCCTATCCTATCCTATCCTATCCTATCCTATCCTTTCCTATCCTTTCCATTTTCTTATTCAGTCCTGTCCTGTCGTATCGTATCCCATCCCATCCCACCCCACCCCACCCCATCCCATCCCATCCCATCCCATCCCATCCCATCCTATCCTACACTACCCTATCCTATCTCTTTTCTTGTCCTGTCCTGTCCTGTCCTATCCTATCCTATCCTATCCCATCCCATCCGTTCCTATCCTATCCTTTCCGTTTTCTTATTCTGTCCTGTCCTGTCGTATCCTATCTCATCCCATCCCACCCTATCCCATCCCATCCCATCCCATCCCATCCTATCCTACACTACCCTATCCTATCCTATCCTTTCCGTTTTCTTATTCTGTCCTGTCCTGTCGTATCCTATCCCATTCCATCCCACCCTATCCCATCCCATCCCATCCCATCCCATCCTATCCTACACTACCCTACCCTATCTTTTTTCTTGTCCTGTCCTGTCCTGTCCTATCCTATCCTATCCTATCCCCATTTTTCTTCTATCCTGTCCTGTCCTGTCCTGTCCTGTCCTGTCCTGTCCTGTTCTGTTCTGTAATGTCCTGTCCTGTCCCGTCCCATCCCGTCCTGTCCTGTCCTGTCCTATTCCCTTTCTTATCCTATCCTATCCTATCCTATCCTATCCTATCCTATCCCATTTCTTATGCGATCCTATCACTTTTCTTAATCTGTCCTGTCCTGTCCTGTCCTGTCCTGTCCTGTCCTGTCCTATCCTATCCTATCCTATCCTATCCTATCCTATCCTATCCTATCCTATCCTATCCTATCCTATGCCTTTTCTTATTCTATTCTGTCCTGTACTTTCGTATCCTATCCCATCCCATCCTATCCTACACTACCCTACCCTACCCTATCTCTTTTCTTGTCCTGTCCTGTCCTGTCCTGTCCTGTCCTATCCTATCCTATCCTATCCTATCCTATCCTATCCTATCCTATCCTATCCTATCCTATCCTATCCTATCCCCATTTTTCTTCTATCCTATCCGGTCCTGTTCTGTCCTGTAATGTCCTGTCCTGTCCTGTCCGGTCCCGTCCCATCCCGTCCTGTCCTGTCCTATTCCCTTTCTTATCCTATCCTATCCTATCCTATCCTATCCTATCCTATCCTATCCTATCCTATCCTATCCCATTTCTTATCCTATCCTGTCACTTTTCTTAATCTGTCCTGTCCTGTCCTGTCCTTTCCTATCCTATCCTATCCTATCCTATCCTATCCTTTCCATTTTCTTATTCAGTCCTGTCCTGTCGTATCGTATCCCATCCCATCCCACCCCACCCCACCCCATCCCATCCCATCCCATCCCATCCCATCCCATCCTATCCTACACTACCCTATCCTATCTCTTTTCTTGTCCTGTCCTGTCCTGTCCTATCCTATCCTATCCTATCCCATCCCATCCGTTCCTATCCTATCCTTTCCGTTTTCTTATTCTGTCCTGTCCTGTCGTATCTTATCTCATCCCATCCCACCCTATCCCATCCCATCCCATCCCATCCCATCCTATCCTACACTACCCTATCCTATCCTATCCTTTCCGTTTTCTTATTCTGTCCTGTCCTGTCGTATCCTATCCCATTCCATCCCACCCTATCCCATCCCATCCCATCCCATCCTATCCTACACTACCCTACCCTATCTTTTTTCTTGTCCTGTCCTGTCCTGTCCTATCCTATCCTATCCTATCCCCATTTTTCTTCTATCCTGTCCTGTCCTGTCCTGTCCTGTCCTGTTCTGTTCTGTTCTGTTCTGTAATGTCCTGTCCTGTCCCGTCCCATCCCGTCCTGTCCTGTCCTGTCCTATTCCCTTTCTTATCCTATCCTATCCTATCCTATCCTATCCTATCCTATCCTATCCCATTTCTTATGCGATCCTATCACTTTTCTTAATCTGTCCTGTCCTGTCCTGTCCTGTCCTGTCCTATCCTATCCTATCCTATCCTATCCTATCCTATCCTATCCTATCCTATCCTATCCTATCCTATCCTATCCTATGCCTTTTCTTATTCTATTCTGTCCTGTACTTTCGTATCCTATCCCATCCCATCCCATCCCACCCCATCCCATCCCATCCCATCCTATCCTGTCCTGTCCTGTCCTGTCCTGTTCTGTTCTGTTCTGTAATGTCCTGTCCTGTCCCGTCCCATCCCGTCCTGTCCTGTCCTGTCCTATTCCCTTTCTTATCCTATCCTATCCTATCCTATCCTATCCTATCCTATCCTATCCTATCCTATCCTATCCTATCCCATTTCTTATGCGATCCTATCACTTTTCTTAATCTGTCCTGTCCTGTCCTGTCCTGTCCTGTCCTATCCTATCCTATCCTATCCTATCCTATCCTATCCTATCCTATCCTATCCTATCCTATCCTATCCTACCCTACCCTATCTCTTTTCTTGTCCTGTCCTGTCCTGTCCTGTCCTGTCCTATCCTATCCTATCCTATCCTATCACCATTTTTCTTCTATCCTGTCCTGTAATGTCCTGTCCTGTCCTGTCCGGTCCCGTCCCATCCCGTCCTGTCCTGTCCTATCCTATCCCATCCTATCCTATCCTATTCTATCCTATCCTATCCTATCCCATTTCTTATCCCATTCTATCACTTTTCTTAATCTGTCCTGTCCTGTCCTATTCCCTTTCTTATCCTATCCTATCCTATCCTATCCTATCCCTATTCTTATTCTATTCTGTCCTTTCCTATCCTATCCTATCCCATTTCTTATGCGATCCTATCACTTTTCTTAATCTGTCCTGTCCTGTCCTGTCCTGTCCTGTCCTGTCCTATCCTATCCTATCCTATCCTATCCTATCCTATCCTATCCTATCCTATCCTATCCTATCCTATCCTATGCCTTTTCTTATTCTATTCTGTCCTGTCCTTTCGTATCCTATCCCATCCCATTCCACCCCATCCCATCCCATCCCATCCAATCCCATCCCATCCTATCCTACACTACCCTATCCAATGTCTTTTCTTGTCCTGTCCTGTCCTGTCCTGTCCTATCCTATCCTATCCTATCCTATCCTATCCTATCCTATCCTATCCTATCCTATCCCGATTTTTCTTCTATCCTATCCGGTCCTGTTCTGTCCTGTCCTATTCCCTTTCCTATCCTATCCTATCCTATCCTATCCTATCCTATCCTATCCTATCCTATCCTATCCTATCCTATCCTATCCTATCCTATCCTATCCTATCCTATCACATTTCTTATCCCATCCTATCACTTTTCTTAATCTGTCCTGTCCTGTCCTGTCCTATCCTATCCTATCCTATCCTATCCTTTCCTATCCTATGCCTTTTCTTATTCTATCAGCTCCTGTCCTGTTCTGTCTTGTCCTGTCCTGTCCTATCCTACCCTACCCTACCCTACCCTATCCTGTCCTATGTCTTTTCTTATTCTATTCTGTCCTGTCCTGTTGTATCCTATCCCATCCCATCCCATCCCACCCCATCCCATCCCATCCCATCCCATCCCATCCTATCCTACACTACCCTATCCTATCTCTTTTCTTGTCCTGTCCTGTCCTGTCCTGTCCTGTCCTATCCTATCCTATCCCATCCCATCCGTTCCTATCCTATCCTTTCCGTTTTCTTATTCTGTCCTGTCCTGTCGTATCCTATCTCATCCCATCCCACCCTATCCCATCCCATCCCATCCCATCCCATCCCATCCTATCCTACACTACCCTATCCTATCCTATCCTATCCTTTCCGTTTTCTTATTCTGTCCTGTCCTGTCGTATCCTATCCCATTCCATCCCACCCTATCCCATCCCATCCCATCCCATCCCATCCTATCCTACACTACCCTACCCTATCTTTTTTCTTGTCCTGTCCTGTCCTGTCCTATCCTATCCTATCCTATCCCCATTTTTCTTCTATCCTGTCCTGTCCTGTCCTGTCCTGTCCTGTCCTGTCCTGTTCTGTTCTGTTCTGTAATGTCCTGTCCTGTCCCGTCCCATCCCGTCCTGTCCTGTCCTGTCCTATTCCCTTTCTTATCCTATCCTATCCTATCCTATCCTATCCTATCCTATCCTATCCTATCCTATCCCATCCCATTTCTTATGCGATCCTATCACTTTTCTTAATCTGTCCTGTCCTGTCCTGTCCTGTCCTGTCCTATCCTATCCTATCCTATCCTATCCTATCCTATCCTATCCTATCCTATCCTATCCTATCCTATCCTATCCTATCCTATCCTATGCCTTTTCTTATTCTATTCTGTCCTGTACTTTCGTATCCTATCCCATCCCATCCCATCCCACCCCATCCCATCCCATCCCATCCTATCCTACACTACCCTACCCTACCCTATCTCTTTTCTTGTCCTGTCCTGTCCTGTCCTGTCCTGTCCTATCCTATCCTATCCTATCCTATCCTATCCCCATTTTTCTTCTATCCTATCCGGTCCTGTTCTGTCCTGTAATGTCCTGTCCTGTCCTGTCCGGTCCCGTCCCATCCTGTCCTGTCCTGTCCTATTCCCTTTCTTATCCTATCCTATCCTATCCTATCCTATCCTATCCTATCCTATCCTATCCTATCCTATCCTATCCTATCCTATCCTATCCCATTTCTTATCCTATCCTGTCACTTTTCTTAATCTGTCCTGTCCTGTCCTGTCCTGTCCTGTCCTGTCCTGTCCTGTCCTATCCTATCCCATCCTATCCTATCCTATTCTATCCTATCCTATCCTATCCCATTTCTTATCCCATTCTATCACTTTTCTTAATCTGTCCTGTCCTGTCCTATTCCCTTTCTTATCCTATCCTATCCTATCCTATCCTATCCTATCCCTATTCTTATTCTATCCTATCCTATCCTATCCTATCCTATCCTATCCCATTTCTTATGCGATCCTATCACTTTTCTTAATCTGTCCTGTCCTGTCCTGTCCTGTCCTGTCCTATCCTATCCTATCCTATCCTATCCTATCCTATCCTATCCTATCCTATCCTATCCTACCCTACCCTATCTCTTTTCTTGTCCTGTCCTGTCCTGTCCTGTCCTGTCCTATCCTATCCTATCCTATCCTATCACCATTTTTCTTCTATCCTATCCGGTCCTGTTCTGTCCTGTAATGTCCTGTCCTGTCCTGTCCGGTCCCGTCCCATCCCGTCCTGTCCTGTCCTATCCTATCCCATCCTATCCTATCCTATTCTATCCTATCCTATCCTATCCCATTTCTTATCCCATTCTATCACTTTTCTTAATCTGTCCTGTCCTGTCCTATTCCCTTTCTTATCCTATCCTATCCTATCCTATCCTATCCCTATTCTTATTCTATTCTGTCCTTTCCTATCCTATCCTATCCCATTTCTTATGCGATCCTATCACTTTTCTTAATCTGTCCTGTCCTGTCCTGTCCTGTCCTGTCCTGTCCTATCCTATCCTATCCTATCCTATCCTATCCTATCCTATCCTATCCTATCCTATCCTATGCCTTTTCTTATTCTATTCTGTCCTGTCCTTTCGTATCCTATCCCATCCCATTCCACCCCATCCCATCCCATCCCATCCAATCCCATCCCACCCTATCCTACACTACCCTATCCAATGTCTTTTCTTGTCCTGTCCTGTCCTGTCCTGTCCTATCCTATCCTATCCTATCCTATCCTATCCTATCCTATCCTATCCTATCCTATCCTATCCTATCCTATCCTATCCTATCCTATCCCGATTTTTCTTCTATCCTATCCGGTCCTGTTCTGTCCTGTCCTGTCCTATTCCCTTTCCTATCCTATCCTATCCTATCCTATCCTATCCTATCCTATCCTATCCTATCCTATCCTATCCTATCCTATCCTATCACATTTCTTATCCCATCCTATCACTTTTCTTAATCTGTCCTGTCCTATCCTATCCTATCCTATCCTATCCTATCCTATCCTATCCTATCCTATCCTATCCTATCCTATCCTATGCCTTTTCTTATTCTATTCTGTCCTGTACTTTCGTATCCTATCCCATCCCATCCCATCCCACCCCATCCCATCCCATCCCATCCTATCCTACACTACCCTACCCTACCCTATCTCTTTTCTTGTCCTGTCCTGTCCTGTCCTGTCCTGTCCTATCCTATCCTATCCTATCCTATCCTATCCCCATTTTTCTTCTATCCTATCCGGTCCTGTTCTGTCCTGTAATGTCCTGTCCTGTCCTGTCCGGTCCCGTCCCATCCTGTCCTGTCCTGTCCTATTCCCTTTCTTATCCTATCCTATCCTATCCTATCCTATCCTATCCTATCCTATCCTATCCTATCCCATTTCTTATCCTATCCTGTCACTTTTCTTAATCTGTCCTGTCCTGTCCTGTCCTGTCCTGTCCTGTCCTGTCCTATCCTATCCCATCCTATCCTATCCTATTCTATCCTATCCTATCCTATCCCATTTCTTATCCCATTCTATCACTTTTCTTAATCTGTCCTGTCCTGTCCTATTCCCTTTCTTATCCTATCCTATCCTATCCTATCCTATCCTATCCTATCCCTATTCTTATTCTATTCTGTCCTTTCCTATCCTATCCTATCCCATTTCTTATGCGATCCTATCACTTTTCTTAATCTGTCCTGTCCTGTCCTGTCCTGTCCTGTCCTGTCCTGTCCTGTCCTGTCCTGTCCTGTCCTGTCCTATCCTATCCTATCCTATCCTATCCTATCCTATCCTATCCTATCCTATGCCTTTTCTTATTCTATTCTGTCCTGTCCTTTCGTATCCTATCCCATCCCATTCCACCCCATCCCATCCCATCCCATCCAATCCCATCCCATCCTATCCTACACTACCCTATCCAATGTCTTTTCTTGTCCTGTCCTGTCCTGTCCTGTCCTGTCCTATCCTATCCTATCCTATCCTATCCTATCCTATCCTATCCTATCCTATCCCGATTTTTCTTCTATCCTATCCGGTCCTGTTCTGTCCTGTCCTGTCCTATTCCCTTTCCTATCCTATCCTATCCTATCCTATCCTATCCTATCCTATCCTATCCTATCAAATTTCTTATCCCATCCTATCACTTTTCTTAATCTGTCCTGTCCTGTCCTGTCCTATCCTATCCTATCCTATCCTATCCTATCCTATCCTTTCCTATCCTATGCCTTTTCTTATTCTATCAGCTCCTGTCCTGTTCTGTCTTGTCCTGTCCTGTCCTATCCTATCCTATCCTATCCTATCCTATCCTATCCTATCCTATCCTATCCTATCCTATCCTATCCTATCCTATGCCTTTTCTTATTCTATCCTGTCCTGTTGTATCCTATCCCATCCCATCCCATCACACCCCAACCCACCCCACCCCATCCCATCCCATCCTATCCTACCCTACCCTACCCTATCCTATCTCTTTTCATGTCCTGTCCTATCCTATCCCACCCCATCCCATCCCATTCCTTTTCTTATTCTGTCCTGTCCTGTCCTGTCCTATCCTATCCTATCACTTTTCTTAATCTGTCCTGTCCTGTCCTATCCTATCCTATCCATTCCTATCCTATCCTATCCTATCCTATCCTATCCCATTTCTTATCCCACTTTTCTTAATCTGTCTTGTCCTGTCCTATCCTATCCTATCCTATCCTATCCTATCCTATCCTTTCCTATCCTATGCGTTTTCTTATTCTATTCTGTCCTGTCCTTTCGTATCCTATCCCATCCCATCCCACCCCATCTCACCCCATCCAATCCCATCCCATCCTATCCTACACTACCCTATCCTATCTCTTTTCTTGTCCTGTCCTGTCCTGTCCTGTCCTGTCCAGTCCTATCCTATCCTATCCTATCCTATCCCCATTTTTCTTCTATCCTATCCTGTCCTGTTCTGTCCTGTAATGTCCTGTCCTGTCCTGTCCGGTCCCGTCCCGTCCCGTCCCATCCCATCCCGTCCTGTCCTGTCCTATTCCCTTTCTTATCCTATCCTATCCTATCCTATCCTATCCTATCCTATCCTATCCCATTTCTTATCCTATCCTATCACTTTTCTTAATCTGTCCTGTCCTGTCCTGTCCTGTCCTATCCTATCCCATCCCATCCCATCCCATCCCATCCCATCCCATCCCATCCCATCCCATCCCATCCTATCCTATCCTATCCTATCCTATCCTATCCTTTTTCTTATTCTATCCTGTCCTGTCTTTTCCTATTCTATTCTGTCCTGTCCTGTCATATCCTATCCTATCCCATCCCATCCCACCCCACCCAACCCCATACCATCCCATCCCATCCCATCCTATCCTATCTCTTTTCTTGTCCTGTCCTGTCCTATCCTGTCCTGACCTTTCCTATCTTATCCCATGCCTTTTTTTATTCTGTCTTGTCCCGTCCCGTCCTGTCCCGTCCTGTCCCGTCACGTCCTGTCCCATCCCATCCCATCCCTTTTCTTATTCTGTCCTGTCCTGTCCTGTCCTGTCCTGTCCTGTCCTGTCCTGTCCTGTCCTGTCCTATCCTATCCTATCCCCATTCTTCTTCTATCCTATCCTCTCCTGTCCGGTCCTGTCCTGTCCCGTCCCGTCCCGTCCCGTCCTGTCCTGTCCTGTCCTGTCCTATTCCCTTTCTTGTTCTGTTCTGTTCTGTTCTGTTCTGTTCTATTCTATTCTATTCTATTCTATTCCATTCCATTCCATTCCATCCCATCCCATCCCATCCCATCCCATCCTTTTTCTTATTCTATCCTGTCCTGTCCTATCCTATCCCACCCCATCCCATCCCATCCCATCCTATCCTACCCTACCCTATCCTATCTCTTTTCTTGTCCTGTCCTGTCATGTCCTATCCTATCCTATCCTTTCCTATCCTATGCGTTTTCTTATTCTATTCTGTCCTGTCCTTTCGTATCCTATCCCATCCCATCCCACCCCATCCCATCCCATCCAATCCCATCCCATCCCATCCCATCCTATCCTACACTACCCTATCCTATCTCTTTTCTTGTCCTGTCCTATCCTATCCCACCCCATCCCATCCCTTTTCTTATTCTGTCCTGTCCTGTCCTGTCCTGTCCTATCCTATCCTATCCCTTTTCTTATTCTATTCTGTCCTGTCCTATCCTATCCTATCCCATTTCTTATCCTATCCTATCACTTTTCTTAATCTGTCCTGTCCTGTCCTATCCTATCCTATCCATTCCTATCCTATCCTATCCTATCCTATCCTATCCTATCCTATCCTATCCCATTTCTTATCCCATTCTATCACTTTTCTTAATCTGTCTTGTCCTGTCCTATCCTATCCTATCCTATCCTATCATATCCTATCCTATCCTTTCCTATACTATGCGTTTTCTTATTCTATTCTGTCCTGTCCTTTCGTATCCTATCCCATCCCATCCCACCCCATTCCATCCCATCCAATCCCATCCCATCCTATCCTACACTACCCTATCCTATCTCTTTTCTTGTCCTGTCCTGTCCTGTCCTGTCCAGTCCTATCCTATCCTATCCTATCCCCATTTTTCTTCTATCCTATCCTGTCCTGTTCTGTCGTGTAATGTCCTGTCCTGTCCGGTCCGGTCCGGTCCCGTCCCGTACCATCCCATCCCGTCCTGTCCTGTCCTATTCCCTTTCTTATCCTATCCTATCCTATCCTATCCCATTTCTTATCCTATCCTATCACTTTTCTTAATCTGTCCTGTCCTGTCCTGTCCTGTCCTATCCTATCCTATCCCATCCCATCCCATCCCATCCCATCCCATCCTATCCTATCCTATCCTATCCTATCCTATCCTATCCTATCCTATCCTATCCTTTTTCTTATTCTATCCTGTCCTGTCTTTCCTATTCTATTCTGTCCTGTCCTGTCGTATCCTATCCCATCCCATCCCACCCGACCCAACCCCATACCATCCCATCCCATCCTATCCTACCCTACCCTACCCTATCCTATCTCTTTTCTTGTCCTGTCCTATCCTGTCCTGACCTTTCCTATGCCTTTTTTTATTCTGTCTTGTCCCGTCCCGTCCTGTCCCGTCCTGTCCCGTCACGTCCTGTCCCATCCCATCCCATCCCTTTTCTTATTCTGTCATGTCCTGTCCTGTCCTGTCCTATCCTATCCTATCCTATCCTATCCCCATTCTTCTTCTATCCTATCCTCTCCTGTCCGGTCCTGTCCCGTCCCGTCCCGTCCTGTCCCGTCCTGTCCTGTCCTGTCCTGTCCGATTCCCTTTCTTGTTCTGTTCTGTTCTGTTCTGTTCTGTTCTGTTCTATTCTATTCTATTCTATTCTATTCTATTCTATTCTATTCTATTCTATTCTATTCTATTCCATTCCATTCCATCCCATGCCATCCCATCACATCACATCCTTTTTCTTATTCTATCCTGTCCTGTCCTATCCTATCCCATCCCATCCCACCCCATCCCATACCATCCCATCCTATCCTACCCTACCCTATCCTATCTCTTTTCTTGTCCTGTCCTGTCCTGTCCTGTCATGTCCTATCCTATCCTATCCTATCCTATCCTATCCTATCCTATCCTATCCTATCCTATCCTATCCTATCCTATCCGTTCCTATCCTATGCGTTTTCTTATTCTACCCTATCCTATCTCTTTTCCTGTCCTATCCTGTCCTGTCCTGTCCTGTCCTGTCCTGTCCTGTCCTATCCTATCCTATCCTATCCTATCCTATCCTTTCCTTTCCTTTCCTTTCCTATCCTATCCTATCCTATCCTATCCTATCCTATACTATCCTTTCCTATCCTATCCTATCCTATCCTATCCTATCCTATCCCTTTTCTTATCCCATCATATCACTTTTCTTAATCTGTCCTGTCCTATCCTGTCCTATCCTATCCTATCCTATCCTATCCTATCCTATCCCTTTTCTTATTCTGTCCTGTCCTGTCCTATCCTATCCTATCCGATCCGATCCCATCCCATCCCATCCCATTCCATTCCATCCCATCCTATCCTACCATACCCTATCCTATCTCTTTTCCTGTCCTATCCTGTCCTGTCCTGTCCTGTCCTGTCCTGTCCTATCCTATCCTATCCTATCCTATCCTATCCTATCCCCATTTTTCTTCTATCCTGTCCTGTTCTGTCCTGTCCTGTAATGTCCTGTCCTATCCTGTCCGTTCCTGTTCCCTCCCGTCCCATCCCGTCCTGTCCTGTCCTATTCCCTTTCTTATCCTATCCTATCCTATCCTATCCTATCCTATCCTATCCTATCCTATCCTATCCTATCCCTTTTCTTATTCTGTCCTGTCCTGTCCTGTCCTGTCCTATCCTATCCTATCCTATCACCATTTTTCTTCTATCCTGTCCTGTCCTCTCCTGTCCTCTCCTGTCCTGTTATGTCCTGTCCTGTCCTGTCCGGTCCCGTTCCCTCCCATCCCATCCCGTCTTGTCCTGTCCTATTCCCTTTCTTATCCTATCCTATCCTATCCTATCCTATCCTATCCTATCCTATCCTATCCTATCCTGTCCTGTCCTGTCCTGTCCTGTCCTATCCTATCCCTTTTCTTATTCTGTCCTGTCCTGTTGTCAGGCCTGCTTCTTCGTTGACTTAGGAAAGACCACACTTAGACATTATTTTGAAATGAATAAGGCTCCTTTTACTAAGTAACAAAAGTGTACAGACCAAGTAAAGCTGAGAATGAATAGTTTAGGCGCGAGCAGAAAGTATTAAGCTTAAGCCCATCCCAATCCCCAAACCCCCCCTTTGCACTGTCCAATATGCTTCCATCTCCAACATCAGGTGGGCAGGTCTTCACCATCCTGGAATGCAGGTCCGTTAACCAAGAGATAACACGAACCATCAACATTGTCCACCAGCAGAACACACTCATCCCAACGCCCCCCACCCTCCCCGTTTCCATGGCAGCGAAGCAGGAACTAGCGAGACTGACATCCGGACCTCCTCCAGGAACAGCGGGAAATCCGGGGCAGCAATCGGAACACGATAGGCTACACCTGAAAGACAAGGAAGGACAGACAAACAACAGATAGGAGAAGGGAAAAAAGTCAAGGTTTGTGTGGATATTTGGCATAAAACTGGCGTACCAGTTTAGGAGCTTTGAGATGCTCTTTATCCACCCATTCGTTGTGAGAAGGGGGAAAATCTTTCCACATGACCAGGAACTGAGTCTTATTCCTGCGGATTCTGGAGTCCAAAATATCGCGGACCTCATAATGCTGGTGACCATCCACCATGGTAGGCGCAGGTGTATCAGGCAACTGTTTGCGGAGATGGGAGGTACGAGCAGGTTTCAGCAAGTGAACATGGAATACAGGGTATAGTCGCCGGTAGGTCTTTGGGAGATCCAAACGGACCGACACAGAGCTGATAATCTTGGTTATTTTGAAAGGACCAATAAATTTGGGACCCAACTTCTTGCATTTCTGGGGGCTATCTAAATTTTTGGTAGATACATAAACTTGATCGCCAACTTTGTAGGAGGGAGGGACTGCCCGTTTCCTGTCAGCGTACAATTTGTGCGAATCATGGGCATCGTTCAAAGTTTTCCGGAGAACTGGCCAAACAGAAGACAGTCTAGAGGTCCATTCAGTTAATGAGGGAACTGTCGGCGAGTCATGAGGCAGTTCGGGGATGGGTACAAAGTCCTGCCCGTAGATGATTTTAAAGGGGGTCATATTTGTACTGGAGTGAACAGAGTTATTATATGCCACTTCGGCATGTATGAGAAGATCAGCCCAATCATCCTGTTGAAAATTAATAAAGCAACGTAAGTACTGTTCCAGAACGGAATTAACCCTTTCACAAGATCCATTCGTCTGAGGGTGGTAGGCGGAGCTTAAGCTCTGGGCGGAGCCAATCAGTCTCAAAAATTCTTTCCAAAAAAGGGAAGTAAACTGGGTCCCCCTATCGGAGATGATGCGTTGCGGGACGCCATGAAAACGATAGATATGAGAAACGAATAGTCGAGCCAGAGATTTGGAAGAAGGAATTTTAGCACAGGGGACAAAATGAACTTGTTTAGAAAAAAGATCGGTAACTACCCAGATAACGGTATAGCCCTGACTGGGTGGAAGATCAACTATAAAGTCCATTGAAATTTCCTTCCAAGGTCTCTCCGGCGTAGCTACAGACTGGAGAAGACCCTGTGGCTTACCCGGCGCACGTTTGGAAGCCGCACATACGGGGCAACTGGCAATATACGATTCAACATCTTTTTTCAAGGAGGGCCACCAGAACTGTCGTTTGACAAGGTGCACAGTTTTAACGAAGCCGAAATGACCAGCTAAACGTGAGTCGTGTGCGCGTTGCAAGACAAAAGGACGTAATGTAGCAGGAACATAGATCTTCGAGCCAATCCAGGGAAGATCGTCTCTGGTAGTGCAATCACCAGAATGTGCTGAATACCAATCATCAGTAAGTAGTTCGTCCTTAATACGAGCAATCAGGTCAGTAGGTGGAGTAGTTTGGACAGTTGCATGGCCCTTAGCAGATACTGGAGAAGCTGGCAAAGTGAGGGGCATGATGGGTTGTACTATAGTGAGTTTGGAAACATCATACTGTGGCAATCTGGAAAGCGCATCAGCCATGAAATTTTTGCCTCCTGGAATATATTTAAGGTGGAAATTGAAACGATGAAAATAGTGAGCCCAACGAAGTTGCCTTGGGGACAATTTCCGAGAGGAGGTAAGAGCTTCCAAATTTTTATGGTCCGTCCAAACTTCGAAAGGATGGGGGGCACCTTCAAGGAAATGACGCCAAGTCATGAGAGCCCACCGAACAGCAAAAGCCTCTTTCTCCCAAATCGCCCAACCACGTTCGGACGTAGTGAGTTTCCGAGAGGTGTAGGCACAGGGTTGCAATTGGCCACGTTGATTGAGTTGTAACAAGACCGCTCCCACAGCGACATCACTGGCATCCGCCTGAATTACAAACGGGGAATTTACATCGGGGTGTTTAAGAATAGGTTCAGCCGCAAACAAACGTTTAAGCTTCTCGAAAGCGGCTTGACATTCCATTGTCCATTTAAATGGGGATCCTGGACGAGGCTTTCCTTCTCCTTTTGTTTTTAGAAGGTTTGTAATGGGTAAGGCAATATCAGCGAATGACGGAATAAATTGGCGGTAAAAATTTGCAAATCCCAAAAAACTCTGTAGTTGTTTACGAGTACGGGGAGGGGCCCACTCCGTCACAGCCTTGACTTTAGCAGGATCCATTTCAACTCCCTCAGAAGAGATACGGTAGCCCAAATAGTCAATTTGTTCCTGGTGAAACTCACACTTAGAGAGCTTGGCATAAAGTTCTGCGGAACGCAGTTTGTTTAACACGGAGCGTACCAGTTTAACGTGCTCGTCGTGAGTTTGTGAGTAAACCATTATGTCATCAATGTAAACAATAACTCCCTTGTAAAGGTGCTCGTGGAGAACCTCATTTATCAGTTGCATAAATACTGAAGGGGCACCTTGAAGACCGAACGGGAGGACTTTAAATTGAAAACATCCTAGCGGGCAGTTAAAAGCTGTTTTCCATTCGTCGCCCTCCTTGATTCTGACCCTGTAATAGGCTTCACGTAAGTCCAATTTCGTAAAAATCTTACCGGTAGCCAGGTGAGCCAGCATGTCCTTCATGAGCGGAAGGGGGTAGATATTGTGTTCACAAATGGTGTTGAGATAGGAGTAGTCTTGTATTAATCTTAGAGTACCATCTTTTTTCTCCCTAAACATAACTGGTGCAGCTACACGCGGTCTAGCTGGTTCAATGAAACCCCGTTGAAGATTTTTATCGATGAATTTACGTAATTCCTCCATCTCCCGTGGGGTCATGGAGTACATGCGAGGTTTGGGCAATTGAACCCCAGGGAGGAAATCAATTGAACAGTCAGTAGCTCTATGAGGAGGGAGGGAATCACAAGATCTTTCACTGAAAGCATCCTTTAGGTCCCAATATTCCCTGGGAATTTTCTCTTCGCCTGGTATGACTTCAGGTGATGGGAAATCCAATAAAGGTGCAGCAGATTCAAAAAGGGGAGGTGGGTGATTTTGCGGGGGTTGATTATTCTCTGACGGAAGAGAGGTATGTTCCGGGAGAGATAAAGGTATGCGTACCCAACCTTCCTTCCAGTTTATCAGAGGATTCCATTTACGAAGCCAATTGACCCCCAAAATTACAGCATTATCGGCAATGGCAGTTACAATAAAGTTGATGGTCTCAGTATGGCCTGTGCCTATAGAAACATGAATTGGTTCGGTGATAAAAGATGCTGGGGTTCCCCCAGCTACAGAACCATCCATTTGGCAAAAGGCTATGGGAGTTTTCAGGGTCTTAAGGTGAAAACCCATCGAAGACACGATGTCTTGGCTTATGAGACATTTTGAGCACCCAGAGTCAATGAGAGCCTGCACATCGCATGTACGGCCAGTAGATGGAGCTAAAAGCTTTAAATTAATATAAAGGGGCCCGGAGCGATGACTCACCAGATTGTCGTCAGAAGAGTCTGAAGACGCCTCCCAATCATCAGGGCCAGCGGTGGGCTGGTCAGCAGAGAGGTTGATGGGCTCCACCCCACTCATAGCTGGTTTGGTGCGCGCGATTGGCGTCTTAGGATGTTTCCGGTCCGAGGAAGAAGGAGGGCGTGGAGGTGGTCTTGATCGGCATTTGTCTGCCCAGTGCCCCTCCTTTCCACAGCGATAACAGCTGCCTGAGCGAGGCTGGGTTGTTCTCCCCTCCCCCCTTTGCATGCGTACATCTTTCGCAGGGGGGTGAGATTTGGGGCTATCTTCCTGTGGTTTTTTCTCCAAACGGACTGGATCCTGTAAGTGGGCTTGATCCAATCCAATTCAACATCTGAAGCTAGATTTATCCATTCATTCAAAGTCTCGGGGCGAAATCTGTTCACACATGTTTGATAAATGTCTTTATTCAGCCCTTCAACATAAATGTCCATTAGGGCCTGTTCACTATAACCAACCATAAACACTGATAACTCCTGAAAAATTTGCGTGTAAGCCTGAACAGACATGCCCCCCTGCTGTAAGGTTTTTAGTTTCATCTTTGCTTGCGTTCCGCCTCCCTCCCCCAGATTTTTTCCAGGGCCATTCTTTTCTCATCTGCCTGGCGGAGTAAATCCTGAGCCATATCTTTTAATGACCTTCTTTGGGGAAAGTCGACGCCTGGAGACGTTTACCCCACTCATTCCTACCCCTTCGGACCAACGTTTTGGTTTGACTGATTCTTCAGCTGGCAGATTTAGATCTAGGCCAGCCAAGCAGTCCATCACTGACCTGGTCTCTTCAGATTGAACAGGAGGATGCGATGCTTCAGCTCCCAAAATTGGTTCAGGCAGGACCTCCACCAACGGAGGCTCCTCTTGTGAAGGTTCCGACATCAGGTCAGGGTTTTTTGTGATTCTCAGCTTAATGTCAGGCCTGCTTCTTCGTTGACTTAGGAAAGACCACGCTTAGACATTATTTTGAAATGAATAAGGCTCCTTTTACTAAGTAACAAAAGTGTACAGACCAAGTAAAGCTGAGAATGAATAGTTTAGGCGCGAGCAGAAAGTATTAAGCTTAAGCCCATCCCAATCCCCAAACCCCCCCTTTGCACTGTCCAATATGCTTCCATCTCCAACATCAGGTGGGCAGGTCTTCACCATCCTGGAATGCAGGTCCGTTAACCAAGAGATAACACGAACCATCAACATTGTCCACCAGCAGAACACACTCATCCCAACGCCCCCCACCCTCCCAGTTTCCATGGCAGCGAAGCAGGAACTAGCGAGACTGACACCTGTCCTGTCCAGTCCTATCCTATCGTATCCCCATTTTTCTTCTATCCTGTCCTGTCCTGTCCTGTCCTGTCCTGTAATGTCCTGTCCTGTCCTGTCCTGTCCGTTCCCATTCCCTCCCGTCCCATCCCGTCCTGTCCTATTCCCTTTCCTTTCCTATCCTATCCTATCCTATCCTATCCTATCCTATCCTATCCCTTTTCTTATTCTGTCCTGTCCTGTCCTGAACTGTCCTTTCCTATCCCAACAGTTTTCTTATTCTGTCCTGTCCTGTCCTGTCCTATCCTATCCTATCCTATCCGATCCCATCCCATCCCATCCCATCCTATCCTACCCTACTCTATCCTATCTCTTTTTTTGTCCTGTCCTGTCCTGTCCTGTCCTGTCCTGTCCTATCCTATCCTATCCTATCCTATCCTATCCTATCCTATCACCATTTTTCTTCTATCCTGTCCTGTCCTGTAATGTCCTGTAATGTCCTGTCCTGTCCGGTCCGTTCCCGTTCCCTCCCATCCCATCCCATCCCGTCCTGTCCTGTCCTATTCCATTTCTTATCCTATCCTATCCTATCCTATCCTATCCTATCCTATCCTATACTATCCTATCCTATACTATCCTTTCCTATCCTATCCTATCCTATCCTATCCCTTTTCTTATCCCATCGTATCACTTTTCTTAATCTGTCCTGTCCTATCCTGTCCTATCCTATCCTATCCTATCCTATCCTATCCTATCCTATCCTATCCCTTTTCTTATTCTGTCCTGTCCTATCCTATCCTATCCGATCCGATCCCATCCCATCCCATCCCATCCCATTCCATCCCATCCTATCCTACCCTACCCTATCCTATCTCTTTTCCTGTCCTATCCTGTCCTGTCCTGTCCTGTCCTATCCTATCCTATCCTATCCCCATTTTTCTTCTATCCTGTCCTGTCCTGTCCTGTCCTGTAATGTCCTGTCGTGTCCTGTCCATTCCTGTTCCCTCCCGTCCCATCCCGTCCTGTCCTGTCCTATTCCCTTTCTTATCCTATCCTATCCTATCCTATCCTATCCTATCCTATCCTATCCTATCCTATCCTATCCCTTTTCTTATTCTGTCCTGTCCTGTTGTCAGGGTCCGTTTCTTCAAGTACTCAAGAAAGACCACACTTAAACATTGTTTGGAATGAATAAGGTTACTTTTACTAAATACCAAAAAATAACAGACCAAGGTGAAGCAGGAAGTAACTAGTTTAGGCGCGAACAATGAGTATTAAAGCTTAAGCCCACCCCAATAGCCCTAACCCCCCCTAACAGTGTCCAATGTACTTTCTTCTCCGACATCAGGTGGGCAGGTCATCACCAGCATGGAATGTGAGACCGTTAGACCAAAGATAACACCGGCCGGCAACATCTTCCACCAATCTTCCACCAGCTTTCATAATTGAAACCCCAGCGCCCCACCCTCCCCGTTTCCATGGCAGCCAAGCAGCATAAGAAGAAACAAGAAGCGAAGGCTGACATCCGGACCTCCTCCAGCAGCAGGCAGGACCCCCGGACTCCCCTGAGAAGCAGGGATGTTAGATCTGCAAAACAGACAAGAAAAGACAAAACAACATAGAAGAGAGAGGGAAGGGGTTATGGTTTGTGTGGATACTTGGCATAAAACTGGCGTATAAGCTTCGGGGCCTTGAGATGCTCTCTATCCACCCATTCATTGTGAGAAGGAGGAAAGTCTTTCCACATGACCAAGAACTGAGTCTTATTCCTATGGACTCTGGAGTCCAAAATGTCACGGACTTCATAGTGTTGGTGACCATCTACCATCATCGGTACAGGGGTATCAGGATGGGGTTTGCGGAGATGCGAAGTGCGTTCAGGCTTCAACAGGTGAACATGGAACACTGGGTACAAACGACGGTAGGTTTTAGGGAGATCCAAACGGACGGAAACCGAACTGATTATCTTAGTTATAGTGAACGGGCCAACAAATTTGGGGCCCAATTTCTTGCATTTTTGAGGGCTATCCAAATGTTTAGTAGAAACGAAAACTCTATCACCAACCTTGTAAGCTGGAGGAGCCGCTCGCTTTTTATCAGCATATAACTTATGTGATTGATGCGCATCCTTAAAAGTTTTCTGTATGACAGGCCACACTGAAGACAGTTTGGCGGACCAATCAGCTAGGGATGGAACTGCAGGCGAGTCGTGAGGTAATTCAGGGATGGGTACAAAGTCCTGACCATAGATGATTTTAAAAGGGGTCATATTTGTACTGGAATGAACAGAGTTATTATAAGCCACTTCAGCGTGTATCAGAAGGTCAGCCCAGTCGTCCTGTTGAAAATTTATAAAGCAACGTAGGTATTGTTCCAAAACGGAATTGGCCCTCTCACAAGCACCGTTCGTCTGCGGATGGTAGGAGGAGCTTAGGCCCTGGGAGGAGCCTATCAATTTCAAAAATTCCCTCCAAAAGTGCGAGGTAAATTGAGTACCTCTATCCGAGATGATACGTTTAGGGACACCGTGGAAACGGTAAATATGGTTCAGGAACAACTTAGCTAGTGATTTGGAGGACGGAATTCTGGAACAAGGTACAAAGTGGACTTGCTTGGAGAAAAGATCCATAACCACCCAAATGACGGTATAGCCCTGGCTGCTCGGAAGGTCAACAATAAAGTCCATTGAAATCTCCTTCCAAGGAGCCTCCGGCTTCGCCACAGATTGTAGGAGGCCTTGGGGCTTCCCAGGAGTACGTTTCGAAGCAGTACAAACAGGACAACTGGCGATATATGACTCAACGTCCTTCTTGAGGGAAGGCCACCAAAATTGGCGCTTAACTAGATGTATAGTTTTAACAAATCCGAAGTTGTCCCGCCAATCGTGAGTCGTGTGCCCGTTGCAACACAAACGGCCGTATGGTAGCAGGGACATAAATTTTTGAACCAATCCAAGGGAGATCATCCCTGATAGTGCAATCACCGGAGTGTGCGGAATACCATTCATCAGTAAGCAGTTCAGACTTAATTCGAGAAATCAGTTCAACGGGTGGGTTAGCCTGTACAGCGGATTGACTCCTGGTCGAAACAGGAGAAGCTGGCAAAGTAAGTGGAATCATGGGTTGCACAACTGTAAGTTTAGATACATCATATTGGGGTAGTCTGGAGAGTGCATCAGCCATGAAATCTTTTCCTCCAGGAATATATTTGAGACGAAAGTTGAACCGATGGAAGTAATGCGCCCAACGTAGTTGCCTTGGGGATAATTTGCGGGACGAAGTGAGAGCTTCCAGGTTTTTGTGGTCTGTCCAAACCTCAAATGGATGTGGGGCACCCTCAAGAAAATGACGCCAAGTCATGAGGGCCCAACGGACAGCAAATGCTTCCTTCTCCCAAATAGCCCATCCACTTTCAGTAGTGGATAACTTACGAGAAGTGTAGGCACACGGTTGCAGTTGGCCCTGTTGGTTGAGTTGTAGTAAAACAGCTCCTACAGCGACATCGCTGGCATCAGCCTGAACTACAAACGGGGAGTTGACATCGGGATGCTTGAGGACGGGCTCGGCCGCAAATAAACGTTTAAGTTTCTCGAAAGCAGCCTGGCACTCCATGGTCCAGTTCAGGGGGGTACTAGGTCGAGGTTTACCCTCACCCTTTGTTTTGAGAAGATTTATAATGGGCAACGCAATACTAGCGAATGAAGGTATAAATTGACGGTAAAGGTTGGCGAAACCCAAAAAACTTTGCAGTTGTTTACGAGTGCGTGGAGGTGCCCATTCCGTGACAGCTTTCACTTTAGCAGGATCCATTTCAATTCCTTCCGAGGAAATACGATAACCCAAATAATCAATCTTGTCCTGGTGAAACTCACATTTAGATAATTTAGCGTAAAGCTCGGCGGAGCGGAGCTTTTGAAGAACGGAACGGACAAGCTTAACATGTTCATCACGTGTTTGCGAATACACGACTATGTCATCAAGATAAACAATGACCCCCTTGTACAGGTGGTCGTGGAGAACTTCATTGATCAGTTGCATAAATACAGAAGGAGCTCCCTGAAGACCAAAAGGCAAAACTTTAAACTGGAAACATCCCAGCGGACAGTTGAAAGCCGTCTTCCATTCGTCACCCTCTTTAATTCTTACTCTATAATAAGCTTCACGTAAATCCAGTTTCGTAAAAATCTTGCCTGTGGCAAGGTGAGCTAACATGTCTTTCATAAGTGGAAGTGGGTAGACATTGTGTTCACAAATGGTGTTAAGGTAAGAGTAGTCCTGAACTAAGCGCAGAGTGCCATCTTTCTTTTCCCTAAACATCACTGGTGCGGCCACGCGTGGCCTAGCAGGTTCAATGAACCCCCGTTTCAGATTCTTATCAATAAATTTGCGTAGCTCATCCATTTCACGTGGTGTCATAGAGTAAAGGCGAGGTTTAGGTAGTTGGACTCCAGGGAGAAAGTCGATCGAGCAATCGGTAGCTCTGTGAGGAGGAAGTGAATCACAAGACTTTTCGCTAAAAGTGTCTTTAAGGTCCCAATATTCGTCAGGAATCTTCTCCTCCCCAGGAATGATTTCGGGTGGAGGAAGAGCTAATGTGGGGCCTGCAGGCTCTCTAACAGGAGCCAGATCAAGGGGAGATTCATGATTGTGACTTGAAAGTGTAAAGGCATGTTCAGGTAGCAGTAAAGGTATTCGCACCCATCCCTCTTTCCAGTTAATAAGAGGATTCCATTTACGTAGCCAGTTGATCCCCAAAATGACAGCATTATCAGCTATGGGAGCCACGATAAAATTAATAGTTTCATTATGAGTCTCACCAATAGAAACTTGAAGGGGCTCAGTAACAAAAGATGCAGGAATTCCCCCCGCTACAGAACCATCCATTTGGCAAAAAGCGATAGGTACTTTTAAATTCTTTAAGTGAAATCCCATGGCGTAAACAAGATCTTGACTGATCAGACAACGGGAGCAACCGGAATCAATGAGAGCTTGTGCGTTGCAGCTACGGCCGCTAGATGGAGCTAAAAGCTTTAAATGAATATAAAGGGGCCCGGAGCGGCGACTTACCAAATTATCGTCAGAGGAGGCGGAGCCTCCCTCCCAGTCATCGGGCTGGGCCTCAGGTTGGTCAGCGGAAAGGTCAAGCGGCTCCATCCCAGTCATCACCGGCCTACTGCGCATGCTTGGAGTTTTAGTTGGCCTTCTAGCCTCAGTAGAAGAATGTGGGCGTGGCGGTTGTTTTGATCTGCAGTTATTTGCCCAGTGCCCCTCCTTCCCACAGCGAAAACAAGAGCCTGGGCGCGCTGGAGTCGATCTGCGCCCGCCCCTCTGCCTGTGGGGATCTTTATCAGGGGATCGGGGCCTGGGGCTTTCAAATAGTTTTTTCTTTTCAAAACGGGCTGGATCTTGTGAATGGGCCTGGTCCAGCTCCACATCTCCGGCTAACTGAATCCAATCATCTAGGGAATCGGGGCGGTATCTGTTCACGGATGTTTGATAAATATCCTTATTTAGCCCCTCTGTGTAGAGATCCATTAACGCCCTGTCACTATAGCCCACCATAAAACAGAAAGTTCTTGAAAAATTTGGGTGTATTCCTGCACAGACATATCCCCCTGGCGCAAATCTCTCATCTTTATTCTAGCTTTGCGTTCAATTCGGGGGTCTTCGAATCGTCTTCTAAGCGCAGTCATAAAGCGTTCAAAGTCCCGCAACAAGGGTGAGTATTATGCAGAGAAACCAGCCATTTGGCAGCTTTGTTCTCCAAGGCCAAAGAGACAATTCTAATTTTAACATCGTCTTCAAAATCATCCGCGTAGTGCTTAACAAAATCACTAACGTGAAGCAGAAAAAATGCTAAACCTTCGGGATCACCATCAAACTTAATGCCCAGGGGAGGGAGTTTAGCAGGCCGGCGGGGGGGGGGGGGGGGCGGGACGAATTTCCCTCTGTAATTCTCTGCTGGCTTGTGCAGGAGGGGGAGGGGCTGTTCCTCTGATCTCCTGGGCAGCAGCCGTTGCTGTTTCTTTTAACTGTTCGCCTTCCAGATAATGCCCCCCCCCCAGAGTTTATCCAGGGTTTCCCTCTTGTCGCTTGCCTGGCGGAGTAATTCATCAGCCATCTCCTTTAATTCCCTTTCTTCCCTTAAAAGCTCCGATATGGATGGCTTGGGAGAGGAGCGGCGGCGTCTGGTTGTATTGACCCCCGAGCCTATGTCTCCCGACATCCCCACCCCTTTTGACCAGCGATGAGGTTTAGCTGATTCTTCGGCTGCCAGGTTTAAATCTAGGCCGGCTAAAAAGTCCAACACTGACCTCGAGTCATCTTTTGGAGCAGGTATATTGGATGCAGTCTCTCCCATAACTTGGGCTGGCAAATCCTCCAAAGCCGGAGGCTCCTCTTTGGCAGAATCCGACATCAGGTTGTGATTTTTAGTGACTTCCTGCTTAAATGTCAGGGTCCGTTTCTTCAAGTACTCAAGAAAGACCACACTTAAACATTGTTTGGAATGAATAAGGTTACTTTTACTAAATACCAAAGAATAACAGACCAAGGTGAAGCAGGAAGTAACTAGTTTAGGCGCGAACAATGAGTATTAAAGCTTAAGCCCACCCCAATAGCCCTAACCCCCCCTAACAGTGTCCAATGTACTTTCTTCTCCGACATCAGGTGGGCAGGTCATCACCAGCATGGAATGTGAGACCGTTAGACCAAAGATAACACCGGCCGGCAACATCTTCCACCAATCTTCCACCAGCTTTCATAATTGAAACCCCAGCGCCCCACCCTCCCCGTTTCCATGGCAGCCAAGCAGCATAAGAAGAAACAAGAAGCGAAGGCTGACACCTGTCCTGTCCTGTCCTATCCTATCCTATCACCATTTTTCTTCTATCCTGTCCTGTCCTGTCCTCTTGTCAGCCTCGCTAGTTTCTGCTTAGCTGCCATGGAAACGGGGAGGGTGGGGGGCGTTGGGATGAGTATGTTCTGCTGGTGGACAATGTTGATGGTTGGTGTTATCTCTTGGTTAACGGACCTGCATTCCAGGATGGTGAAGACCTGCCCACCTGATGGTGGAGACGAAAGCATATTGGACAATGCAAAGGGGGGGTTTGGGGATTGGGATGGGCTTAAGCTTAATACTTTCTGTTCGCGCCTAAACTATTCACTCTCAGCTTTATTTGGTCTGTAAGCTATTGTTACTTAGTAAAAGGAGCCTTATTCATTTCAAAACAATGTCTAAGTGTGGTCTTTCCTAAGCCAACGAAGAAGCAGGCCTGACAGAAAGCTGAGAGTCACAAAATCCGTGACCTGATGTCGGACCCTTCACAAGAGGAGCCTCCGTTGGTGGAGGTCCTGCCTGAAACTATTATGGGAGCAGAAGCATCGCACCCTCCTGTTCAATCTGAAGAGACCAGGTCAGTGATGGACTGTTTGGCTGGCCTAGATCTTAATCTGCCAGCCGAAGATTCAGTCAAACCAAAACGTTGGTCCGAAGGGGTAGGAATGACTGGGGTAACCGTCTCCAGGCGTCGTCTTTCCCCCAAGAGGGTCATTCCGGAGCTCTTAAGAGAAGAAAGGGAGTTGAAAGAAATGGCCCAAGATTTGCTCCGCCAGGCAGACGAGAAGCGGGAGGCCCTGGAAAAAATCTGGGGGAGGGAGGCGGAACGTAAACAGTTAAAAGAATCACATTCAGCTACTGCCAGACAGAGCAGGAGTTCAACACCATCCCCCCCTCCCCGGGCCAGCAGGGAATTGCGGAGAGAAGTCAATCCCACTTCCCCCCGCCGACTTGCAAAACTTCCTCCTTTGGGTGTAAAATACGACGGTAGTGCCGACAAACTGGCGTTTTTTCTAATTCACGTCGATAATTTCATGCAGTTTTACGCAGCTGATTTGGACGATGAAATCAAAATCAGAATTGTTTCTATGACCTTAGAAGAACAAGCTTCTAAGTGGCTGGTTTCATTGCATAATTGCCGCTCACCCGCGCTGCGGGATTTCGATCGCTTTATGAATGCTCTTAGAAGGCGTTTCGAAGACCCCCGTGTTGAAAGGAAAGCTAAAATGAAATTGAAAACCTTACAACAGGGGGACATGACTGTCCAGGCTTACACGCAGATTTTCCAGGAGTTATCGGTGTTTATGACTGGTTATAGTGACCAAGCTCTGATGGACATTTATGTTGAAGGGCTAAATAAGGACATTTATCAAACATGTGTGAACAGATTTCGCCCCGAAACCTTAAATGAATGGATAGATCTCGCTTCAGATGTTGAGTTGGATCAAGCCCACTTGCAGGATCCAGTCCTTCCTGAGAAAAAACCACAGAAAGACAGCCCCAAATCTCACTCCCCTGAGAAGGATGCCCACTTGCAAAGGGGGGGCGGGAAAACAACTCAGCCTCGCTCAGGCAGTTGTTATCGCTGTGGAAAGGAGGGGCACTGGGCTGACAAATGCAGATCAAGGCAACCTCCACGCCCACCCTCCTCCTCGGACCGGAAGCATCCAAAGACACCGACCGTGCGCACTAAACCGGCCATGAGTGGGGTGGAGCCTCTCAATCTCTCTACTGACCAGCCCAGCACTCAACCTGATGACTGGGAGGCGTCTTCAGACTCTTCTGACGACAATCTGGTGAGTCACCGCTCCGGGCCCCTTTATGTTAATTTAAAGCTTTTGGCTCCATCTACTGGTCGTACGTGCAATGTGCAGGCCCTAATTGATTCTGGTTGTTCAAAATGTCTCATAAGCCAAGATATAGTATCCTCAATGGGTTTTCACCTAAAGACCTTAAAAACTCCCATAGCCTTTTGCCAAATGGATGGTTCTGTAGCAGGGGGAACCCCAGCATCTTTTATCACCGAACCAATTCAGGTTTCTATTGGCACTGGTCATACTGAGACCATCAACTTTATTGTAACTGCCATTGCCGAAAATGCTGTAATTTTGGGAGTAAATTGGCTTCGGAAATGGAATCCTCTAATCAACTGGAAGGAAGGTTGGGTACGCATACCTTTATCCCTGCCTGAACATACCTCTCTACCATCAGAAGTTGATCAACCCCCACCCAGTAACCCACTTCTTTTAATTGAATCTGCTGCACCTTTGCTGGACTTTCCGTCACCTGAAGTCATACCAGGCGAGGAGAAAATTCCCAAAGAATATTGGGACCTAAAGGATGTTTTCAGTGAGAGATCTTGTGATTCCCTTCCCCCTCATAGAGCTACTGACTGTTCAATTGACTTCCTCCCTGGGGTTCAATTACCTAAACCCCGCTTGTACTCCATGACCCCACGGGAGATGGAGGAATTGCGTAAATTCATCGATAAAAACCTTCAAAGGGGTTTCATTGAACCAGCTAGGCCGCGTGTAGCTGCGCCAGTTATGTTTAGAGAAAAAAAAGATGGCACTCTGAGATTAGTACAAGACTACTCCTATCTAAACACCATTTGTGAACACAATGTCTACCCCCTTCCACTTATGAAGGACATGCTTGCTCACCTGGCTACCGGAAAAATCTTTACTAAACTAGACTTGCGTGAGGCCTATTACAGGGTCAGAATTAAGGAGGGGGACGAATGGAAAACCGCTTTTAACTGCCCACTTGGATGTTTTCAATTTAAAGTCCTCCCTTTTGGTCTTCAAGGTGCTCCTTCTGTGTTTATGCAACTAATAAATGAGGTTCTCCACGAGCACCTTTACAAGGGAGTTATTGTCTACATTGATGACATAGTTGTTTACTCACAAACACATGACGAGCATGTTAAACTGGTACGTTCTGTATTAAACAAACTACGTTCCGCTGAACTTTACGCCAAGCTCTCTAAATGTGAGTTTCACCAGGAAACAATTGACTATTTGGGTTACCGCATCTCTTCTGAGGGGATTGAAATGGATCCTGCTAAAGTCAAGGCGGTGACGGAGTGGGCTCCTCCACGAACTCGTAAACAACTACAGAGCTTTTTGGGATTTGCAAACTTTTACAGGCAATTTATTCCGTCATTTGCAAACATTGCCTTACCCATTACAAACCTACTAAAAACAAAAGGAGAGGGTAAGCCTCGTCCAGGATCCCCACTTAAATGGACCATGGAATGTCAGGCCGCTTTCGAGAAGCTTAAACGTTTGTTTGCGGCTGAACCTGTTCTTAAACACCCGGATGTAAATTCCCCGTTTGTAATTCAAGCGGATGCCAGTGATGTCGCTGTGGGAGCGGTCTTATTACAACTCAACCACCGTGGCCAATTACAACCCTGTGCCTACACATCTCGAAAACTCACTATGTCCGAACGTGGATGGGCGATTTGGGAAAAAGAAGCTTTTGCTGTTCGTTGGGCTCTCATGACTTGGCGTCATTTTCTTGAGGGTGCTCCCCATCCATTTGAGGTCTGGACGGATCATAAAAACTTGGAAGCTCTTACCTCCTCTCGAAAATTGTCCCCCAGACAACTTCGCTGGGCTCACTACTTCCATCGTTTCAATTTCCATCTTAAATATATTCCTGGTGGCAAGAATTTCATGGCTGATGCTCTTTCCAGATTACCACAATATGATGTTTCTAAACTCACTATTGTACAGCCCATCATGCCACTCACTTTACCGGCTTCTCCAGTATCTACTAGAAGCCATGCTACAGTCCAAACTACTCCGCCTGCAGACCTGATTGCTCGTATTAAGGATGAACTACTTACTGATGATTGGTATTCCGCACATTCTGGTGACTGTACTATTAGAGACGATCTTCCCTGGATCGGTTCAAAGATTTATGTACCTGGTACATTACGTCCTTTTGTCTTGCAACGTGCACACGACTCACGTCTGGCCGGCCATTTCGGCTTCGTTAAAACTGTTCATCTTGTCAAAAGACAGTTCTGGTGGCCCTCGCTGAAGAAAGATGTTGAATCATATATTGCCAGTTGCCCTGTTTGTGCGGCTTCCAAACGTGCGCCGGGGAAGCCACATGGACTTCTCCAGTCCGTAGCTACGCCAGAGAGACCTTGGAAGGAAATTTCAATGGACTTTATAGTTGACCTTCCGCCTAGTCAGGGCTATACCGTTATTTGGGTCGTTACCGATCTTTTCTCCAAACAAGTTCATTTTGTCCCCTGTACAAAAATTCCTTCTTCCAAATCTCTGGCTCGATTATTTGTTTCCCATATCTATCGTTTTCATGGAGTCCCGCAACGCATCATTTCTGATAGGGGCACTCAGTTTACATCTCTTTTTTGGAAAGAATTTTTGAGACTGATTGGCTCCGCCCAAAGCTTAAGCTCCGCCTACCACCCTCAGACGAATGGCTCTTGTGAAAGGGTTAATTCCGTTTTGGAACAATACCTACGTTGCTTTATTAATTTTCAACAGGATGATTGGGCTGATCTACTCATACATGCCGAAGTGGCATATAATAACTCCGTTCACTCCAGTACGAATATGACCCCCTTTAAAATCATCTACGGACAAGACTTTGTACCCATCCCCGAACTGCCTCATGACTCGCCAACAGTCCCCTCGTTAGCCGAATGGTCCTCTAGGCTGTCTTCTGTTTGGCCGGTTCTCCGAAAGACTTTGAACGATGCCCATGATTCGCACAAATTGTACGCTGACAGGAAACGGGCGGTTCCCCCCTCTTACAAAGTTGGTGATCAAGTTTATGTGTCTACAAAGAATTTGGATAGCCCTCAGAAATGCAGGAAGCTGGGTCCCAAGTTTGTTGGTCCTTTCACAATAATCAAGATCATCAGCTCTGTGTCGGTCCGTTTGGATCTCCCAAAGACCTACCGGCGCTTGTACCCTGTGTTCCATGTTCACTTGCTGAAACCTGCGCGTACCTCGCATCTCCGCAAACCTTTGCCTGATACCCCTGCGCCTACCATGGTGGACGGTCACCAACATTATGAAGTCCGTGATATTTTGGACTCCAGAATCCGCAGAAATAAGACTCAGTTCCTAGTCATGTGGAAAGATTTTCCCCCTTCTCACAACGAATGGGTGGATAAAGAGCATCTCAAAGCTCCTAAACTGGTACGCCAGTTTTATGCCAAGTATCCGCACAAACCTTGACTTTTTCCCCCTCTCCTATCTGTTGTTTTGTCTGTCCTTCTTTGTCTTTCAGGTGTAGCCTTTCGTGTTCCGCATGCTGTCCCGGATTTCCCGCTGTTCCTGGAGGAGGTCCGGATGTCAGCCTCGCTAGTTTCTGCTTAGCTGCCATGGAAACGGGGAGGGTGGGGGGCGTTGGGATGAGTATGTTCTGCTGGTGGACAATGTTGATGGTTGGTGTTATCTCTTGGTTAACGGACCTGCATTCCAGGATGGTGAAGACCTGCCCACCTGATGGTGGAGACGAAAGCATATTGGACAATGCAAAGGGGGGGTTTGGGGATTGGGATGGTCTTAAGCTTAATACTTTCTGTTCGCGCCTAAACTATTCACTCTCAGCTTTATTTGGTCTGTAAGCTATTGTTACTTAGTAAAAGGAGCCTTATTCATTTCAAAACAATGTCTAAGTGTGGTCTTTCCTAAGCCAACGAAGAAGCAGGCCTGACACCTCTCCTCTCCTGTCCTGTAATGTCCTGTCCTGTCCTGTCCGGTCCCGGTCCCTCCCATCCCATCCAGTCCTGTCCTGTCCTGTCCTATTCCCTTTCTTATCCTATCCTATCCTATCCTATCCTATCCTATCCTATCCTATCCTGTCCTGTCCTGTCCTGTCCTATCCTATCCCTTTTTGTTATTCTGTCCTGTCCTGTCCTATCCTATCCTTTCCTATCCTATGCCTTTTCTCATTCTATTCTGTCCTGTCCTTTCGTATCCTGTCCCATCCCATCCCACCCCATCCCATCCCATCCAATCCCATCCCATCCTATCCTACACTACCCTATCCGATCTCTTTTCTTGTCCTGTCCTGTCCTGTCCTATCCTATCCTGTCCTATCCTATCCCCATTTTTCTTCTATCCTATCCGGTCCTGTTCTGTCCTGTAATGTACTGTCCTGTCCTGTCTGGTCCCGTCCCATCCCATCCCGCCCTGTCCTGTCCTGCCCTGTCCTGTCCTGTCCTGTCCTATTCCCTTTCTTATCCTATCCTATCCTATCCTATCCTATCCCATTTCTTATCCCATCCTATCACTTTTCTTAATCTGTCCTGTCCTGTCCTATCCTATCCTGTCCTGTCCTGTCCTGTCCTGTCCTATCCTATCCTATCCTATCCTATCCTATCCTATCCTATCCTATCCTTTCCTATCCTATGCCTTTTCTTATTCTATTCTATCCTGTCCTGTTGTATCCTATCCCATCCCATCCCATCACACCCCACCCCACCCCACCCCATCCCATCCCATCCTATCCTACCCTACCCTACCCTACCCTATCCTATCTCTTTTCTTGTCCTGTCCTATCCTATCCCACCCCATCCCATCCCATCCCTTTTCTTATTCTGTCCTGTCCTGTCCTGTCCTATCCTATCCTATCCCTTTTCTTATTCTATTCTGTCCTGTCCTATCCTATCCTATCCCATTTCTTATCCTATCCTATCACTTTTCTTAATCTGTCCTGTCCTGTCCTATCCTATCCTATCCATTCCTATCCTATCCTATCCTATCCTATCCCATCCCATTTCTTATCCCATTCTATCACTTTTCTTAATCTGTCCTGTCCTATCCTATCCTATCCATTCCTATCCTATCCTATCCTATCCTATCCTATCCTATCCTATCCTATCCTATCCTATCCTATCCTTTCCTATCCTATGCGTTTTCTTATTCTATTCTGTCCTGTCCTTTTGTATCCTATCCCATCCCATCCCACCCCATCCCATCCCATCCAATCCCATCCCATCCTATCCTACACTACCCTATCCTATCTCTTTTCTTGTCCTGTCGTGTCCTATCCTGTCCTGACCTTTCCAATCTTTTTTTTTTTGTATTGAAAAAGTTTTATTGGTTTTACATTTTTCTATAGGGTAGGGTAAGGGATACAAAGAAATTTTGAGAGCATTCACGTCAGAGTCGTCGGCCCTTCCGAGACCTCAAAATACACAATAAAAAGATTTAAAAAAAACATTTTTCATAACACTACAAGGTAAAAGCAAGTACATATACCTAAATTCTCAGTTCCATGCTGTCAGACATTTACAAAAAATCCAGATACAGATATTATGCAAAATTGTTCAGAAAAATCAAGGCAAATTTATTTTTTCGATCTAAGTCTTTTGGCTATTGTATCTTCTTTTTCTCCTCCCTGGCCCCCAGCGGGCGGGGCCGTGGCCCCCTCCGTCCCCCCTGGATCTTCCCCCAGGGCAGAGGAATGTTTTTTAAGAAAGGCTTCCGCCTCAGCAACTGTTTTAATCCTCACTCTTCCTCCTTCCCAGAACACCAGCATCCCTTCGGGTGTCACCCACTTGAACCAAATCCCATGATCAAACAATGTTTTAGACAAGAAGGAAAGTTTCCTCCTTGCTTCTCGAATTTTTCTAGGAATCTGCTTCAAGATAGTGACCGTTTTTTGTTGGTAAATTAAAGGGTTCTCTCTCTGCGCCCTCAGGATTACCTCTCTGGTTGACCTTCTAACAAATTTCACATGTATCTCTCTAGGCACTTCATTTATCCTGGCATATGCTGAGTTAATTCTATAGGCTAGGTCAATGTCCCCCCTGATCTCATCTTTAGGTTTTTGTAAATAGTCTGCTAAAATTGTACTCATGAGATCAGGAAGGCATTCACCAGATTCCTCAAGAACGTTCTGAAATCTCAAAAAATATGTCATTCTTTCCATATCAATCCTAGACACATGCCCATCTATTTCCCCAACCTCTTTAGTAACATTTTTAATCTCTCCCTTAACCCCCACCAACCCCCCTTCCAATTCTTCAGTCTTCTGTGTGTTTTCCAGCACCTGCTTCCTTGTATCCAATAGCTCCTTCTTGAAATTGATGTTTTCAGCCCTCTGGGCCTGAATTTCGTTTACCAAAGTTTGTATAACAGTTTCAAGAGAAGCCATCCGTTGTTCTAAACTTGCCAGTGCTGTTTCTTGATCCATGATTAACTGTTAAAGTCAATGCCAGCCAAAATGGCGTTTTCAGGGTGGGGTTGGTGAGACTAACCGGGAGCCAAAAGTTCAGATCAAGGTTGAAACGTTGTAAAATTCAGGAACCAAGAGAGAGACAATTTTCCAGCTCAATAGTTATAATAACGAAGGTAATCCAGAAAGGAATCACAAATCCAACAAGAAAAAAAATTCTTCATTAATATCCAGAGAGAGTCCCACTTGTAAAGAGACGCTGGGAATTTTCCATAGTTAAAATAGTCAGGCAGGGACAAAGAAAAGCCACTTTCCACCGCCCATCTCAGAGCCCAGAGGAGAGAGTAGAAAAATAAAAAAATTTTTAACCAGCCAGACCTAGACACAATGTTGCAAGTAGCCGCATACCACTTTCCCTTGTTAGAGACCATCCGGATTTAAGATTTCCGCTTTCTCTGCCAGAGAAGCCATTTTCAAGTGCCGCTTAAGTCCGAGGGGGGGGTTTTGGAAACAAACACCCCCCTCCCAGTCCATTCAGCCCGGCTGGCAGCAAGAAAAAAAAAGTCTTTTTAAAACTCACTCTCCCTCGCAGCTGAAGCCTCGGCAAACCTTCCGATCTCTTCCGTTCAGCCCTCTACATTGCTGTGAATGGCGCCGACAGCCGTTGGCGAAGGGAGAACCCCCTGCAGCATGTTCCTCCTCACCTAGGTCGCGGAGGGGATCGCTCTCCCCACCGCCGTGAGGAGAAACGTCTCCTCCGAGCCGACCCTACGGGAGACCTCTGGTAACCGGATGTCTCGCCCCCATGGGGGGGCAGAAAAGGCAACAAAGCGGCGAGCGAGCCCCAGGCTCGCCCGTCGCCGCTGGAGCCGGAATCTCTTTTCTTTTCTTGTCCTGTCCTGTCCTGTCCTGTCTTGTCCTGTCCTGTCCTATCCTATCCTATCCTATCCTATCCCCATTTTTCTTCTATCCTGGCCTGTCATGTTCTGTCCTGTTCTGTTCTGTAACGTCCTGTCCTGTCCTGTCCGTTCCTGTTCCCTCCCGTCCCATCCCGTCCTGTCCTGTCCTGTCCTATTCCCCTTCTTATCCTATCCTATCCTATCCTATCCTATCCTATCCTATCCTATCCTATCCTATCCTATCCTATCCTATCCTATCCTATCCTATCCTATCCTATCCCTTTTCTTATTCTGTCCTGTCCTGTCCTGTCCTGAACTGTCCTTTCCTATCCTATCAGTTTTCTTATTCTGTCCTGTCCTGTCCTGTCCTGTCCTTTCCTATCCTATCCTATCCTATCCTATCACCATTTTTCTTCTATCCTGTCCTGTCCTGTCCTGTCCTGTCCTGTCCTGTCCTGTAATGTCCTGTCCGGTCCGTTCCCGTTCCCTCCCATCCCATCCCATCCTGTCCTGTCCTATTCCCTTTCTTATCCTATCCTATCCTATCCTATCCTATCCTATCCTATCCTATCCTATCCTATCCTATCCTATCCTATCCTATCCTATCCTATCCTATTCTATCCTATCCTATCCTATCCGTATTCTTAGTCTATTCTGTCCTTTCCTATCCTATCCTATCCTATCCTATCCTATCCTATCCTATCCTATCCTATCCTATCCTATTCTTTCCATTTTCTTATTCAGTCCTGTCCTGTCGTATCCTATCCCATCCCATCCCACCCCACCCCACCCCACCCCATCCCATCCCACCCCATCCCATCCCATCCCATCCTATCCTACACTACCCTATCCTATCTCTTTTCTTGTCCTGTCCTGTCCTGTCCTGTCCTATCCTATCCCCATTTTTCTTCTATCCTGTCCTGTCCTGTAATGTCCTGTCCTGTCCGGTCCCGTCCCATCCCGTCCTGTCCTGTACTGTCCTATTCCCTTTCTTATCCTATCCTATCCTATCCTATCCTATCCTATCCTATCCTATCCTATCCTATCCTATCCGTATTCTTATTCTATTCTGTCCTTTCCTATCCTATCGTATCCTATCCTATCCTTTCCGTTTTCTTATTCTGTCCTGTCCTGTCGTATCCTATCCCATCCCATCCCACCCTATCCCATCCCATCCCATCCTATCCTACACTACCCTATCCTATCTCTTTTCTTGTCCTGTCCTGTCCTGTCCTGTCCTGTCCTGTCCTATCCCATCCCATCCCACCCCACCCCACCCCATCCCATCCCATCCCATCCCATCCCATCCTATCCTACATTACCCTATCCTATCTCTTTTCTTGTCCTGTCCTGTCCTGTCCTGTCCTGTCCTATCCTATCCCCATTTTTCTTCTATCCTGTCCTGTCCTGTTCTGTCCTGTAATGTCCTGTCCTTTCCGGTCCCGTCCCATCCCGTTTTGTCCTGTCCTGTCCTATTCCCTTTCTTATCCTATCCTATCCTATCCTATCCTATCCTATCCTATCCTATCCTATCCTATCCTATCCCATTTCTTATCGAATCCTATCACTTTTCTTAATCTGTCCTGTCCTGTCCTGTCCTGTCCTATCCTGTCCTATCCTGTCCTGTCCTATCCTATCCTATCCTATCCTATCCTATCCTATCCTATCCTATCCTATCCTATCCTATCCTATCCTATCCTATCCCTTTTCTTATTCTATTCTGCCCTTTCTTTTCCTATCCTATCCCATTTCTTATCCTATCCTATCACTTTTCTTAATCTGTCCTGTCCTGTCCTGTCCTGTCCTGTCCTGTCCTATCCTATCCTATCCTATCCTATCCTATCCTATCCTATCCTATCCTATCCTATCCTATCCTTTCCATTTTCTTATTCAGTCCTGTCCTGTCGTATCCTATCCCATCCCACCCCACCCCACCCCATCCCATCCCATCCAATCCCATCCCATCCCATCCCATCCCATCCCATCCCATCCTATCCTACATTACCCTATCCTATCTCTTTTCTTGTCCTGTCCTGTCCTGTCCTATCCTATCCCCATTTTTCTTCTATCCTGTCCTGTCCTGTTCTGTCCTGTAATATCCTGTCCTGTCCGGTCCCGTCCCATCCCGTTTTGTCCTGTCCTGTCCTATTCCCTTTCTTATCCTATCCTATCCTATCCTATCCTATCCCATTTCTTATCCAATCCTATCACTTTTCTTAATCTGTCCTGTCCTGTCCTGTCCTGTCCTATCCTGTCCTATCCTGTCCTGTCCTGTCCTATCCTATCCTATCCGTTTTCTTATTCTGTCCTGTC
This sequence comes from Rhabdophis nuchalis, assembly GCA_039707465.1. Taxonomy (NCBI): domain Eukaryota; kingdom Metazoa; phylum Chordata; class Lepidosauria; order Squamata; family Natricidae; genus Rhabdophis; species Rhabdophis nuchalis. The sequence continues at coordinate 48,785,086 of CM077650.1, read as the reverse complement.
CTGTCGTATCCTATCCCATCCCATCCCACCCTATCCTACACTACCCTATCCTATCTCTTTTCTTTTCTTGTCCTGTCCTCTCCTGTCCTGTCCTGTCCTATCCCCATTTTTCTTCTATCCTGTCCTGTCCTGTTCTGTTCTGTAATGTCCTGTCCTGTCCTGTCCCATCCCGTCCTGTCCTGTCCTATTCCCTTTCTTATCCTATCCTATCCTATCCGTTTTCTTATTCTGTCCTGTCCTGTTCTATCCTATCCTATCCCTTTTCTTATTCTATTCTGTCCTGTCCTATCCTATCCCATTCCATTTCTTAATCTGTCCTGTCCTGTCCTGTCCTGTCCTGTCCTGTCCTGTCCTATCCTATCCTATCCTATCCTATCCTATCCTATCCTTTCCATTTTCTTATTCAGTCCTGTCCTGTCGTATCGTATCCCATCCCATCCCACCCCACCCCATCCCATCCCATCCCATCCCATCCCATCCCATCCCATCCTATCCTACACTACCCTATCCTATCTCTTTTCTTGTCCTGTCCTGTCCTGTCCTGTCCTGTCCTATCCTATCCTATCCTATCCCATCCCATCCGTTCCTATCCTATCCTTTCCGTTTTCTTATTCTGTCCTGTCCTGTCGTATCCTATCTCATCCCATCCCACCCTATCCTATCCCATCCCATCCCATCCCATCCCATCCCATCCTATCCTACACTACCCTATCCTATCCTATCCTATCCTATCCTTTCCGTTTTCTTATTCTGTCCTGTCCTGTCGTATCCTATCCCATTCCATCCCACCCTATCCCATCCCATCCCATCCCATCCTATCCTACACTACCCTACCCTATCTTTTTTCTTGTCCTGTCCTGTCCTGTCCTATCCTATCCTATCCTATCCCCATTTTTCTTCTATCCTGTCCTGTCCTGTCCTGTCCTGTCCTGTCCTGTTCTGTTCTGTAATGTCCTGTCCTGTCCCGTCCCATCCCGTCCTGTCCTGTCCTGTCCTATTCCCTTTCTTATCCTATCCTATCCTATCCTATCCTATCCTATCCTATCCCATTTCTTATGCGATCCTATCACTTTTCTTAATCTGTCCTGTCCTGTCCTGTCCTGTCCTGTCCTATCCTATCCTATCCTATCCTATCCTATCCTATCCTATCCTATCCTATCCTATCCTATCCTATCCTATCCTATCCTATCCTATCCTATGCCTTTTCTTATTCTATTCTGTCCTGTACTTTCGTATCCTATCCCATCCCATCCCATCCCACCCCATCCCATCCCATCCCATCCTATCCTACACTACCCTACCCTACCCTATCTCTTTTCTTGTCCTGTCCTGTCCTGTCCTGTCCTGTCCTATCCTATCCTATCCTATCCTATCCTATCCTATCCCCATTTTTCTTCTATCCTATCCGGTCCTGTTCTGTCCTGTAATGTCCTGTCCTGTCCGGTCCCGTCCCATCCCGTCCTGTCCTGTCCTATTCCCTTTCTTATCCTATCCTATCCTATCCTATCCTATCCTATCCTATCCCATTTCTTATCCTATCCTGTCACTTTTCTTAATCTGTCCTGTCCTGTCCTGTCCTGTCCTGTCCTGTCCTGTCCTATCCTATCCCATCCTATCCTATCCTATTCTATCCTATCCTATCCTATCCCATTTCTTATCCCATTCTATCACTTTTCTTAATCTGTCCTGTCCTGTCCTATTCCCTTTCTTATCCTATCCTATCCTATCCTATCCTATCCTATCCCTATTCTTATTCTATTCTGTCCTTTCCTATCCTATCCTATCCCATTTCTTATGCGATCCTATCACTTTTCTTAATCTGTCCTGTCCTGTCCTGTCCTGTCCTATCCTATCCTATCCTATCCTATCCTATCCTATCCTATCCTATCCTATCCTATCCTATCCTATCCTATCCTATCCTATCCTATCCTATCCTATGCCTTTTCTTATTCTATTCTGTCCTGTCCTTTCGTATCCTATCCCATCCCATTCCACCCCATCCCATCCCATCCCATCCAATCCCATCCCATCCTATCCTACACTACCCTATCCAATGTCTTTTCTTGTCCTGTCCTGTCCTGTCCTGTCCTATCCTATCCTATCCTATCCTATCCTATCCTATCCTATCCTATCCCGATTTTTCTTCTATCCTATCCGGTCCTGTTCTGTCCTGTCCTGTCCTATTCCCTTTCCTATCCTATCCTATCCTATCCTATCCTATCCTATCCTATCACATTTCTTATCCCATCCTATCACTTTTCTTAATCTGTCCTGTCCTGTCCTGTCCTATCCTATCCTATCCTATCCTATCCTTTCCTATCCTATGCCTTTTCTTATTCTATCAGCTCCTGTCCTGTTCTGTCTTGTCCTGTCCTGTCCTATCCTACCCTACCCTACCCTACCCTATCCTGTCCTATGTCTTTTCTTATTCTATTCTGTCCTGTCCTGTTGTATCCTATCCCATCCCATCCCATCCCACCTCAACCCACCCCATCCCATCCCATCCCATCCCATCCTATCCTACCCTACCCTACCCTACCCTATCTTATCTCTTTTCTTGTCCTGTCCTGTCTTGTTCTGTCCTGTCCTGACCTTTCCTATCTTATCCTATCCCTTTTTTTATTCTGTCCCTTCCCGTCCCGTCCCGTCCCGTCCTGTCCTGTCCTGTCCTATCCTATCCTATCCTATCCTATCCTATCCTATCCTATCCTATCCTATCCTATCCTATCCTATCCTATCCTATCCTATCCCATTTCTTATCCCATACTATCACTTTTCTTAATCTGTCCTGTCCTGTCCTATCCTATCCTATCCTATCCTATCCTATCCTATGCCTTTTCTTATTCTATTCTGTCCTGTCCTTTCGTATCCTATCCCATCCCATCCAATCCCATCCCATCCAATCCCATCCCATCCCATCCTATCCTAAACTACCCTATCTTATCTCTTTTCTTGTCCTGTCCTATCCTATCCTATCCTATCCCCATTTTTCTTCTATCCTATCCTGTCCTGTTCTGTCCTGTTCTGTCCTTTCCTGTCCAGTCTGGTCCCATCCCGTCCCGTCCTGTCCCATCCCATACTATCACTTTTCTTAATCTGTCCTGTCCTGTCCTATCCTATCCTATCCTATCCTATCCTATCCTATCCTATCCTTTCCTATCCTATGCCTTTTTTTTTTTTTTAATTGAAAAAGTTTTATTGGTTTTACATTTTTTAACAGGATAGGGTAATGGTTACAAAGAAATTTTGAGAGCATTCACGTCAGAGTCGTCGGACCTTCCGAGACCTCAAAATACACATTAAAAAAGTTAACATAGAAAACATTTTCCATACCACTACAAGATGAAAGCAAGTACATTTACCTAAATTCTCCCTTCCATGCTGTCAGACATTTACAAAAAGTCCGGATAGAAATATTATACAAAATTGTTCAAGAAAAATCAAGGCAAAGTTATTTTTTTTGATCTAAGTCTTTTGGCTATTGTATCTTCTTTCTCTCCTCCCTGGCCCCCCGTGGGCGGGGCCGTGACCCCCTCCGTCCCCCCTGGATCTTCCCCCAGGGCAGAGGAATGTTTTTTAAGAAAGGCTTGCGCCTCAGCAACTGTTTTAATCCTCACTCTTCCTCCTTCCCAGAACACCAGCATCCCTTCAGGTGTCATCCACTTGAACCAAATCCCGTGGTCAAACAAGGTTTTAGACAAGAAGGAAAATTTCCTTCTTGAATCTCTAATTTTTCTAGGGATCTGCTTCAAGATAGTGACCGTTTCTCGTTGATAAGTTAAAGGTTTCTCTCTCTGCGCTTTCAGGATTTCCTCTCTGGTTGACCTTCTAACAAATTTCACATGTATCTCTCTAGGCACTTCATTCATCCTGGCATATGCAGAATTAATTCTATAGGCTAGGTCAATGTCCCCCCTGATCTCATCCTTAGGTTTTTGTAAATAGTCTGCTAAAATTGTACTCATAAGATCAGGTAGGCATTCACCAGATTCCTCAAGAACATTCTGAAATCTCAAAAAATATGTCATTCTTTCCATATCTATCCTAGACACATGCCCATTTATTTCCCCCACCTCATTAGAAACATTTTTAATCTCTCCCTTAGCCCCCTCCAACCCTCCTTCCAATTCTTCATTCTTCTGTGTATTCTCCAACACTTGCTTCCGGGTATCCAATAGTTCCTTTTTGAAAGTACTATTTTCAGCCCTCTGGGCCTTTATTTCTGATATCAAAGTTTGCATAGAGGTTTCAAGAGAAGCCATCCTTTGTTCCAAATTTACAAGTGCTGCTTCTTGTGCCATGGTTAAAAGTTAGAGTCACTGCCACCAAGATGGCGTTTTCCGGGTGGGGCTGGTGGGGCAGATCAGGAGCTCAGTTCAGTTCAGGGCTGTGAAGTTGCAAACAATTCAGAAACCAAAAGAGACACAATTTCCCAAATCAGCAAATAGTAATAACGAAGGTATTCCAGAGAAGAAGTCACAAATCCATCAAAAGAAATTTTTTTTCAAAAATCCAGAGAGAGTCCTGCTTTCAAAGAGACGCTGGAAATTTTCCTTAGTTGAAATAGTCAGGCAGGGACAAAGAGAAGCCACTTCCACCGCTCATCTCAGAGCCAGAGGGAGAGAGTAGCAAAAAAAAAGAATTTTTTAAACTCAGCCAGACCTAGAAACAATGTTGCAGAAAGTCACAATCCACTTTCCCTTGTTAAAGACCGTCCGGAGTGAAAGTTTCCGCTTTCTCTTTGCAGAGAAGCCATTTTGACGTGCCGCTTAAATCCGAGGGGGGTTTTTTTAAAAATAAACACCCCCCTCCCAGTCCGTTCAGCCTGGCTGGCAGCAGAAAAAAAGTTTTTTTAAAAACTCACTCTCTCCTCGCAGCTGAAGCCTCAGGAGCCCTTCCGACTGAGCCGATCAGCCCTCCTCATTGTTGTGAATGGCGCCGTCTTCCTTAGGCGAAGGGAGAACCCCCCGCTAGCATGTTCTCCCTCACCTGAGCCGCGCCGGGAGCCACTTCCTCCACCGCCGTGGGGGGGGGCGCCCCCCGACGAGCCGGCCCTACGGGAGACCCTCAAAAAAGAGGAGTCTCGCCCCCGTTGGGGGGCAGAAGAAGAAACAAAGCGGCGAGCGAGCGCTAGGCTCGCCCGTCGCCGCAGGAGCCGGAACCGGAAGCCCTATCCTATGCCTTTTCTTATTCTATTCTGTCCTGTCCTTTCGTATCCTATCCCATCCCACCCCATCCCATCCCATCCAATCCAATCCCATCCCATCCTATCCTATCTCTTTTCTTGTCCTGTCCTGTCCTGTCCTGTCCAGTCCTATCCTATCCCCATTTTTCTTCTATCCTATCCTGTCCTGTTCTGTCCTGTAATGTCCTTTCCTGTCCGGTCCCGTCCCGTCCCGTCCCATCCCATCGCATCCCATCCCGTCCCGTCCTGTCCCGTCCCGTCCCGTCCCATCCCATCTCTTTTCTTATTATGTCCAGTCCTGTCCTGTTCTGTCCTATCCTATCCTATCCTATCCTATCCTATCCTATCCTATCCTATCCTATCCTATCCCTTTTCTTATTCTATTGTGTCCTGTCCTATCCTATCCTATCCCATTTCTTATCCTATCCTATCTTTTTTCTTAATCTGTCCTGTCCTGTCCTGTCCTGTCCTGTCCTATCCTATCCTATCCTATCCTATCCTATCCTATCCTATCCCATTTCTTATCCCATTCTATCACTTTTCTTAATCTGTTCTGTCCTGTCCTATCCTGTCCTATCCTATCCTATCCTATCCTATCCTATCCTATCCTTTCCTATCCTATGCCTTTTCTTATTCTATTCTGTCCTGTCCTTTCGTATCCTATCCCATCCCATCCCACCCCACATCCCATCCAATCCCATCCCATCCCATCCTATCCTATCTCTTTTCTTGTCCTGTCCTGTCCTGTCCTGTCCAGTCCTATCCTATCCTATCCTATCCTATCCCCATTTTTCTTCTATCCTATCCTGTCCTGTTCTGTCCTGTAATGTCCTGTCCTGTCCGGTCCGGTCCCGTCCCATCCCATCCCGTCCTGTCCTGTCTTGTCCTGTCCTATTCCCTTTCTTATACTATCCCATCCTATCCTCTCCTATCCCATTTCTTATCCTATACTATCACTTTTCTTAATCTGTCCTGTCCTGTCCTGTCCTGTCGTGTCGTGTCGTGTCCCATCCCATCCCATCCCATCCCATCCCATCCCATCCCATCCCATCCTATCCTAACCTATCCTATCCTTTTTCTTATTCTGTCCTGTCCTGTCGTATCCTATCCCTTCCCATCCCACCCAACCCCATCCCATCCCATCCCATCCCATCCTATCCTATCCTACCCTACCCTATCCTATCTCTTTTCTTGTCCTGTCCTGTCCTGTCCTGTCCTGACCTTTCCTATTTTATCCTATGCCTTTTTTTATTCTGTCTTGTCCCGTCCCGTCCCGTCCTGTCCCGTCCTGTCCCGTCCCATCCCATTCCATCCTCTTTTCTTATTCTGTACTGTCCTGTCCTGTCCTGTCGTATCCTATCCCGTCCTGTCCTATCCTATCCTATCCTATCCTATCCTATCCATTTTCTTATTCTATTCTGTCCTATCCTATCCCATTCCATTTCTTATTCTGTCCTGTTCTTTCCTGTCCTATCCTATCCTATCCTATCCTATCCTATCCTATCCTATCCTATCCCTATTCTTATTCTATTCTGTCCTTTCCTATCCTATCCTATCCCATTTCTTATCCTATCCTATCACTTTCCTGTCCTGTCCTGTCCTATCGTATCCTTTCCGTTTTCTTATTCTGTCCTGTCCTGATGTATGCTATCCCATCCCATCCCACCCCATCCCATCCCATCCCATCCTATCCTACACTACCCTATTCTATCTCTTTTCTTGTCCTGTTCTGTCCTGTCCTGTCCTATCCCCATTTTTCTTCTATCCTGTCCTGTCCTGTTCTGTCAGTTATGTCCTGTCCTGTCCGGTCCGGTCCCGTCCCATCCCGTCCTGTCCTGTCCTGTCCTATTCCCTTTCTTATCCTATCCTTTCCTATCTTATCCTATCCTATCCCATTTCTTATCCTATCCTATCCCATTTCTTATCCCATCCTATCACTTTTCTTAATCTGTCCTGTCCTGTCCTGTCCTGTCCTGTCCTGTCCTATCCTATCCTATCCTATCCTATCCTATCCTATCCTATCCCATTTCTTATCCCATTCTATCACTTTTCTTAATCTGTTCTGTCCTGTCCTATCCTGTCCTATCCTATCCTATCCTATCCTTTCCTATCCTATGCCTTTTCTTATCCTATTCTGTCCTGTCCTTTCGTATCCTATCCCATCCCATCCCACCCCATCCCATCCCATCCCATCCCATCCTATCCTACACTACCCTACCCTATCTCTTTTCTTGTCCTGTCCTGTCCTGTCCTGTCCTGTCCTGTCCTGTCCTGTCCTATCCTATCCTATCCCCATTTTTCTTCTATCCTATCCGGTCCTGTTCTGTCCTGTAATGTCCTGTCCTGTCCTGTCCGGTCCCGTCCCATCCCGTCCTGTCCTGTCCTATTCCCTTTCTTATCCTATCCTATCCTATCCTATCCTATCCTATCCTATCCTATCCTATCCTATCCTATCCTATCCTATCCTATCCTATCCTATCCTATCCTATCCCATTTCTTATCCTATCCTGTCACTTTTCTTAATCTGTCCTGTCCTGTCCTGTCCTGTCCTATCCTATCCTATCCTATCCTTTCCTATCCTATGCCTTTTCTTATTCTATCAGCTCCTGTCCTGTTCTGTCTTGTCCTGTCCTGTCCTATCCTACCCTACCCTACCCTACCCTATCCTGTCCTATGTCTTTTCTTATTCTATTCTGTCCTGTCCTGTTGTATCCTATCCCATCCCATCCCATCCCACCTCAACCCACCCCATCCCATCCCATCCCATCCCATCCTATCCTACCCTACCCTACCCTATCTTATCTCTTTTCTTGTCCTGTCCTGTCTTGTTCTGTCCTGTCCTGACCTTTCCTATCTTATCCTATCCCTTTTTTTATTCTGTCCCTTCCCGTCCCGTCCCGTCCCGTCCCGTCCTGTCCTGTCCTATCCTATCCTATCCTATCCTATCCTATCCTATCCTATCCTATCCTATCCTATCCTATCCTATCCCATTTCTTATCCCATACTATCACTTTTCTTAATCTGTCCTGTCCTGTCCTATCCTATCCTATCCTATCCTATCCTATCCTATCCTATCCTATGCCTTTTCTTATTCTATTCTGTCCTGTCCTTTCGTATCCTATCCCATCCCATCCAATCCCATCCCATCCAATCCCATCCCATCCCATCCTATCCTAAACTACCCTATCTTATCTCTTTTCTTGTCCTGTCCTATCCTATCCTATCCTATCCCCATTTTTCTTCTATCCTATCCTGTCCTGTTCTGTCCTGTTCTGTCCTTTCCTGTCCAGTCTGGTCCCATCCCGTCCCGTCCTGTCCCATCCCATACTATCACTTTTCTTAATCTGTCCTGTCCTGTCCTATCCTATCCTATCCTATCCTATCCTATCCTATCCTTTCCTATCCTATGCCTTTTTTTTTTTTTTAATTGAAAAAGTTTTATTGGTTTTACATTTTTTAACAGGATAGGGTAATGGTTACAAAGAAATTTTGAGAGCATTCACGTCAGAGTCGTCGGACCTTCCGAGACCTCAAAATACACATTAAAAAAGTTAACATAGAAAACATTTTCCATACCACTACAAGATGAAAGCAAGTACATTTACCTAAATTCTCCCTTCCATGCTGTCAGACATTTACAAAAAGTCCGGATAGAAATATTATACAAAATTGTTCAAGAAAAATCAAGGCAAAGTTATTTTTTTTGATCTAAGTCTTTTGGCTATTGTATCTTCTTTCTCTCCTCCCTGGCCCCCCGTGGGCGGGGCCGTGACCCCCTCCGTCCCCCCTGGATCTTCCCCCAGGGCAGAGGAATGTTTTTTAAGAAAGGCTTGCGCCTCAGCAACTGTTTTAATCCTCACTCTTCCTCCTTCCCAGAACACCAGCATCCCTTCAGGTGTCATCCACTTGAACCAAATCCCGTGGTCAAACAAGGTTTTAGACAAGAAGGAAAATTTCCTTCTTGAATCTCTAATTTTTCTAGGGATCTGCTTCAAGATAGTGACCGTTTCTCGTTGATAAGTTAAAGGTTTCTCTCTCTGCGCTTTCAGGATTTCCTCTCTGGTTGACCTTCTAACAAATTTCACATGTATCTCTCTAGGCACTTCATTCATCCTGGCATATGCAGAATTAATTCTATAGGCTAGGTCAATGTCCCCCCTGATCTCATCCTTAGGTTTTTGTAAATAGTCTGCTAAAATTGTACTCATAAGATCAGGTAGGCATTCACCAGATTCCTCAAGAACATTCTGAAATCTCAAAAAATATGTCATTCTTTCCATATCTATCCTAGACACATGCCCATTTATTTCCCCCACCTCATTAGAAACATTTTTAATCTCTCCCTTAGCCCCCTCCAACCCTCCTTCCAATTCTTCATTCTTCTGTGTATTCTCCAACACTTGCTTCCGGGTATCCAATAGTTCCTTTTTGAAAGTACTATTTTCAGCCCTCTGGGCCTTTATTTCTGATATCAAAGTTTGCATAGAGGTTTCAAGAGAAGCCATCCTTTGTTCCAAATTTACAAGTGCTGCTTCTTGTGCCATGGTTAAAAGTTAGAGTCACTGCCACCAAGATGGCGTTTTCCGGGTGGGGCTGGTGGGGCAGATCAGGAGCTCAGTTCAGTTCAGGGCTGTGAAGTTGCAAACAATTCAGAAACCAAAAGAGACACAATTTCCCAAATCAGCAAATAGTAATAACGAAGGTATTCCAGAGAAGAAGTCACAAATCCATCAAAAGAAATTTTTTTTCAAAAATCCAGAGAGAGTCCTGCTTTCAAAGAGACGCTGGAAATTTTCCTTAGTTGAAATAGTCAGGCAGGGACAAAGAGAAGCCACTTCCACCGCTCATCTCAGAGCCAGAGGGAGAGAGTAGCAAAAAAAAAGAATTTTTTAAACTCAGCCAGACCTAGAAACAATGTTGCAGAAAGTCACAATCCACTTTCCCTTGTTAAAGACCGTCCGGAGTGAAAGTTTCCGCTTTCTCTTTGCAGAGAAGCCATTTTGACGTGCCGCTTAAATCCGAGGGGTTTTTTTTTAAAAATAAACACCCCCCTCCCAGTCCGTTCAGCCTGGCTGGCAGCAGAAAAAAAGTTTTTTTAAAAACTCACTCTCTCCTCGCAGCTGAAGCCTCAGGAGCCCTTCCGACTGAGCCGATCAGCCCTCCTCATTGTTGTGAATGGCGCCGTCTTCCTTAGGCGAAGGGAGAACCCCCCGCTAGCATGTTCTCCCTCACCTGAGCCGCGCCGGGAGCCACTTCCTCCACCGCCGTGGGGGGGGGCGCCCCCCGACGAGCCGGCCCTACGGGAGACCCTCAAAAAAGAGGAGTCTCGCCCCCGTTGGGGGGCAGAAGAAGAAACAAAGCGGCGAGCGAGCGCTAGGCTCGCCCGTCGCCGCAGGAGCCGGAACCGGAAGCCCTATCCTATGCCTTTTCTTATTCTATTCTGTCCTGTCCTTTCGTATCCTATCCCATCCCACCCCATCCCATCCCATCCAATCCAATCCCATCCCATCCTATCCTATCTCTTTTCTTGTCCTGTCCTGTCCTGTCCTGTCCAGTCCTATCCTATCCCCATTTTTCTTCTATCCTATCCTGTCCTGTTCTGTCCTGTAATGTCCTTTCCTGTCCGGTCCCGTCCCGTCCCGTCCCATCCCATCGCATCCCATCCCGTCCCGTCCTGTCCCGTCCCGTCCCGTCCCATCCCATCTCTTTTCTTATTATGTCCAGTCCTGTCCTGTTCTGTCCTATCCTATCCTATCCTATCCTATCCTATCCTATCCTATCCTATCCTATCCCTTTTCTTATTCTATTGTGTCCTGTCCTATCCTATCCTATCCCATTTCTTATCCTATCCTATCTTTTTTCTTAATCTGTCCTGTCCTGTCCTGTCCTGTCCTGTCCTATCCTATCCTATCCTATCCTATCCTATCCTATCCTATCCTATCCCATTTCTTATCCCATTCTATCACTTTTCTTAATCTGTTCTGTCCTGTCCTATCCTGTCCTATCCTATCCTATCCTATCCTATCCTATCCTATCCTTTCCTATCCTATGCCTTTTCTTATTCTATTCTGTCCTGTCCTTTCGTATCCTATCCCATCCCATCCCACCCCACATCCCATCCAATCCCATCCCATCCCATCCTATCCTATCTCTTTTCTTGTCCTGTCCTGTCCTGTCCTGTCCAGTCCTATCCTATCCTATCCTATCCTATCCCCATTTTTCTTCTATCCTATCCTGTCCTGTTCTGTCCTGTAATGTCCTGTCCTGTCCGGTCCGGTCCCGTCCCATCCCATCCCGTCCTGTCCTGTCTTGTCCTGTCCTATTCCCTTTCTTATACTATCCCATCCTATCCTCTCCTATCCCATTTCTTATCCTATACTATCACTTTTCTTAATCTGTCCTGTCCTGTCCTGTCCTGTCGTGTCGTGTCGTGTCCCATCCCATCCCATCCCATCCCATCCCATCCCATCCCATCCCATCCTATCCTAACCTATCCTATCCTTTTTCTTATTCTGTCCTGTCCTGTCGTATCCTATCCCTTCCCATCCCACCCAACCCCATCCCATCCCATCCCATCCCATCCTATCCTATCCTACCCTACCCTATCCTATCTCTTTTCTTGTCCTGTCCTGTCCTGTCCTGTCCTGACCTTTCCTATTTTATCCTATGCCTTTTTTTATTCTGTCTTGTCCCGTCCCGTCCCGTCCTGTCCCGTCCTGTCCCGTCCCATCCCATTCCATCCTCTTTTCTTATTCTGTACTGTCCTGTCCTGTCCTGTCGTATCCTATCCCGTCCTGTCCTATCCTATCCTATCCTATCCTATCCATTTTCTTATTCTATTCTGTCCTATCCTATCCCATTCCATTTCTTATTCTGTCCTGTTCTTTCCTGTCCTATCCTATCCTATCCTATCCTATCCTATCCTATCCTATCCTATCCCTATTCTTATTCTATTCTGTCCTTTCCTATCCTATCCTATCCCATTTCTTATCCTATCCTATCACTTTCCTGTCCTGTCCTGTCCTATCGTATCCTTTCCGTTTTCTTATTCTGTCCTGTCCTGATGTATGCTATCCCATCCCATCCCACCCCATCCCATCCCATCCCATCCTATCCTACACTACCCTATTCTATCTCTTTTCTTGTCCTGTTCTGTCCTGTCCTGTCCTATCCCCATTTTTCTTCTATCCTGTCCTGTCCTGTTCTGTCAGTTATGTCCTGTCCTGTCCGGTCCGGTCCCGTCCCATCCCGTCCTGTCCTGTCCTGTCCTATTCCCTTTCTTATCCTATCCTTTCCTATCTTATCCTATCCTATCCCATTTCTTATCCTATCCTATCCCATTTCTTATCCCATCCTATCACTTTTCTTAATCTGTCCTGTCCTGTCCTGTCCTGTCCTGTCCTGTCCTATCCTATCCTATCCTATCCTATCCTATCCTATCCCATTTCTTATCCCATTCTATCACTTTTCTTAATCTGTTCTGTCCTGTCCTATCCTGTCCTATCCTATCCTATCCTATCCTATCCTTTCCTATCCTATGCCTTTTCTTATCCTATTCTGTCCTGTCCTTTCGTATCCTATCCCATCCCATCCCACCCCATCCCATCCCATCCCATCCCATCCCATCCTATCCTACACTACCCTACCCTATCTCTTTTCTTGTCCTGTCCTGTCCTGTCCTGTCCTGTCCTGTCCTGTCCTGTCCTATCCTATCCTATCCCCATTTTTCTTCTATCCTATCCGGTCCTGTTCTGTCCTGTAATGTCCTGTCCTGTCCTGTCCGGTCCCGTCCCATCCCGTCCTGTCCTGTCCTATTCCCTTTCTTATCCTATCCTATCCTATCCTATCCTATCCTATCCTATCCTATCCTATCCTATCCTATCCTATCCTATCCTATCCTATCCTATCCTATCCCATTTCTTATCCTATCCTGTCACTTTTCTTAATCTGTCCTGTCCTGTCCTGTCCTGTCCTGTCCTGTCCTGTCCTATCCTATCCTATCCTATCCTATCCTATCCTATCCTATCCCATTTCTTATCCCATTCTATCACTTTTCTTAATCTGTCCTGTCGTATCCTATCCCATCCCATCCCATCCTATCCCATCCCATCCCATCCCATCCCATCCCATCCTATCCTACACTACCCTACCCTATCTCTTTTCTTGTCCTGTCCTGTCCTGTCCTGTCCTATCCTATCCTATCCTATCCTATCCTATCCCCATTTTTCTTCTATCCTGTCCTGTCCTGTCCTGTCATGTTCTGTTCTGTAATGTCCTGTCCTGTCCCGTCCCATCCCGTCCTGTCCTGTCCTGTCCTATTCCCTTTCTTATCCTATCCTATCCTATCCTATCCTATCCTATCCTATCCTATCCTATCCTATCCCATTTCTTATGCGATCCTATCACTTTTCTTAATCTGTCCTGTCCTGTCCTGTCCTGTCCTGTCCTGTCCTATCCTATCCTATCCTATCCTATCCTATCCTATCCTATCCTATCCTATCCTATCCTATCCTATCCTATCCTATCCTATGCCTTTTCTTATTCTATTCTGTCCTGTCCTTTCGTATCCTATCCCATCCCATCCCACCCCATCCCATCCCATCCCATCCTATCCTACACTACCCTACCCTATCTCTTTTCTTGTCCTGTCCTGTCCTGTCCTATCCTATCCTATCCTATCCTATCCTATCCTATCCTATCCCCATTTTTCTTCTATCCTATCCGGTCCTGTTCTGTCCTGTAATGTCCTGTCCTGTCCTGTCCGGTCCCGTCCCATCCCGTCCTGTCCTGTCCTATTCCCTTTCTTATCCTATCCTATCCTATCCTATCCTATCCTATCCTATCCTATCCTATCCTATCCTATCCCATTTCTTATCCTATCCTGTCACTTTTCTTAATCTGTCCTGTCCTGTCCTGTCCTGTCCTGTCCTGTCCTGTCCTGTCCTGTCCTATCCTATCCTATCCTATCCTATCCTATCCTATCCCATTTCTTATCCCATTCTATCACTTTTCTTAATCTGTCCTGTCCTGTCCTATTCCCTTTCTTATCCTATCCTATCCTATCCTATCCTATCCTATCCTATCCTATCCTATCCTATCCTATCCTATCCCTATTCTTATTCTATTCTGTCCTTTCCTATCCTATCCTATCCTATCCCATTTCTTATGCGATCCTATCACTTTTCTTAATCTGTCCTGTCCTGTCCTGTCCTGTCCTGTCCTGTCCTATCCTATCCTATCCTATCCTATCCTATCCTATCCTATCCTATCCTATCCTATCCTATGCCTTTTCTTATTCTATTCTGTCCTGTCCTTTCGTATCCTATCCCATCCCATTCCACCCCATCCCATCCCATCCCATCCAATCCCATCCCATCCTATCCTACACTACCCTATCCTATGTCTTTTCTTGTCCTGTCCTGTCCTGTCCTGTCCTATCCTATCCTATCCTATCCTATCCTATCCTATCCTATCCCGATTTTTCTTCTATCCTATCCGGTCCTGTTCTGTCCTGTAATGTCCTGTCCTGTCCGGTCCCGTCCCATCCCATCCCGTCCTGTCCTGTCCTGTCCTATTCCCTTTCCTATCCTATCCTATCCTATCCTATCCTATCCTATCCTATCCTATCCTATCACATTTCTTATCCCATCCAATCACTTTTCTTAATCTGTCCTGTCCTGTCCTGTCCTGTCCTGTCCTGTCCTATCCTATCCTATCCTATCCTATCCTATCCTATCCGTATTCTTATTCTATTCTGTCCTTTCCTATCCTATCGTATCCTATCCTATCCTTTCCGTTTTCTTATTCTGTCCTGTCCTGTCGTATCCTATCCCATCCCATCCCACCCTATCCCATCCCATCCCATCCTATCCTACACTACCCTATCCTATCTCTTTTCTTGTCCTGTCCTGTCCTGTCCTGTCCTGTCCTATCCTATCCTATCCTATCCTATCCTATCCTATCCTTTCCATTTTCTTATTCAGTCCTGTCCTGTCGTATCCTATCCCATCCCATCCCACCCCACCCCACCCCACCCCATCCCATCCAATCCCATCCCATCCCATCCCATCCCATCCTATCCTACATTACCCTATCCTATCTCTTTTCTTGTCCTGTCCTGTCCTGTCCTGTCCTATCCTATCCCCATTTTTCTTCTATCCTGTCCTGTCCTGTTCTGTCCTGTAATATCCTGTCCTGTCCGGTCCCGTCCCATCCCGTTTTGTCCTGTCCTGTCCTATTCCCTTTCTTATCCTATCCTATCCTATCCTATCCTATCCTATCCTATCCTATCCCATTTCTTATCCAATCCTATCACTTTTCTTAATCTGTCCTGTCCTGTCCTGTCCTGTCCTATTCCCTTTCTTATCCTATCCTATCCTATCCTATCCTATCCTATCCTATCCTATCCTATCCTATCCTATCCTATCCCATTTCTTATCCTATCCTGTCACTTTTCTTAATCTGTCCTGTCCTGTCCTATCCTATCCTATCCTATCCTATCCTATCCTATCCCATTTCTTATCCCATTCTATCACTTTTCTTAATCTGTCCTGTCGTATCCTATCCCATCCCATCCCATCCCATCCCATCCTATCCTACACTACCCTACCCTATCTCTTTTCTTGTCCTGTCCTGTCCTGTCCTGTCCTGTCCTATCCTATCCTATCCTATCCTATCCCCATTTTTCTTCTATCCTGTCCTGTCCTGTCCTTTCCTGTCCTGTTCTGTTCTGTTCTGTAATGTCCTGTCCTGTCCCGTCCCATCCCGTCCTGTCCTGTCCTGTCCTATTCCCTTTCTTATCCTATCCTATCCTATCCTATCCTATCCTATCCTATCCTATCCTATCCTATCCCATTTCTTATGCGATCCTATCACTTTTCTTAATCTGTCCTGTCCTCTCCTGTCCTGTCCTGTCCTGTCCTATCCTATCCTATCCTATCCTATCCTATCCTATCCTATCCTATCCTATCCTATCCTATCCTATCCTATCCTATGCCTTTTCTTATTCTATTCTGTCCTGTCCTTTCGTATCCTATCCCATCCCATCCCACCCCATCCCATCCCATCCCATCCTATCCTACACTACCCTACCCTATCTCTTTTCTTGTCCTGTCCTGTCCTGTCCTATCCTATCCTATCCTATCCTATCCTATCCCCATTTTTCTTCTATCCTATCCGGTCCTGTTCTGTCCTGTAATGTCCTGTCCTGTCCTGTCCGGTCCCGTCCCATCCCGTCCTGTCCTGTCCTGTCCTATTCCCTTTCTTATCCTATCCTATCCTATCCTATCCTATCCTATCCTATCCTATCCCATTTCTTATCCTATCCTGTCACTTTTCTTAATCTGTCCTGTCCTGTCCTGTCCTGTCCTGTCCTGTCCTATCCTATCCTATCCTATCCTATCCTATCCTATCCTATCCTATCCCATTTCTTATCCCATTCTATCACTTTTCTTAATCTGTCCTGTCCTGTCCTATTCCCTTTCTTATCCTATCCTATCCTATCCTATCCTATCCTATCCTATCCTATCCCTATTCTTATTCTATTCTGTCCTTTCCTATCCTATCCTATCCTATCCCATTTCTTATGCGATCCTATCACTTTTCTTAATCTGTCCTGTCCTGTCCTGTCCTGTCCTGTCCTGTCCTATCCTATCCTATCCTATCCTATCCTATCCTATCCTATCCTATCCTATGCCTTTTCTTATTCTATTCTGTCCTGTCCTTTCGTATCCTATCCCATCCCATTCCACCCCATCCCATCCCATCCAATCCCATCCCATCCTATCCTACACTACCCTATCCTATGTCTTTTCTTGTCCTGTCCTGTCCTGTCCTGTCCTGTCCTGTCCTATCCTATCCTATCCTATCCTATCCTATCCTATCCTATCCCGATTTTTCTTCTATCCTATCCGGTCCTGTTCTGTCCTGTAATGTCCTGTCCTGTCCGGTCCCGTCCCATCCCATCCCGTCCTGTCCTGTCCTGTCCTGTCCTATTCCCTTTCCTATCCTATCCTATCCTATCCTATCCTATCACATTTCTTATCCTATCCTATCACTTTTCTTAATCAGTCCTGTCCTGTCCTGTCCTGTCCTGTCCTATCCTATCCTATCCTATCCTATCCTATCCTATCCTATCCTATCCTATCCTATCCTATCCTATCCTATCCTATCCGTTTTCTTATTCTGTCCTGTCCTGTCGTATCCTATCCCATCCCATCCCACCCTATCCCATCCCATCCCATCCCATCCTATCCTACACTACCCTATCCTCTCTCTTTTCTTTTCTTGTCCTGTCCTCTCCTGTCCTGTCCTGTCCTATCCCCATTTTTCTTCTATCCTGTCCTGTCCTGTCCTGTTCTGTTCTGTAATGTCCTGTCCTGTCCTGTCCCATCCCGTCCTGTCCTGTCCTGTCCTGTCCTATTCCCTTTCTTATCCTATCCTATCCGTTTTCTTATTCTGTCCTGTCCTGTTCTATCCTATCCTATCCCTTTTCTTATTCTATTCTGTCCTGTCCTATCCTATCCCATCCCATTTCTTATTCTGTCCCGTTCTGTCCCGTCCTGTCCTGTCCTGTCCTGTCCTATCCTATCCTATCCTATCCTATCCTATCCTATCCTATCCTATCCTATCCTATCCTATCCTATCCTATCCTATCCTATCCTATCCTATCCTATCCTATCCTATCTTATTCTTTCCATTTTCTTATTCAGTCCTGTCCTGTCGTATCGTATCCCATCCCATCCCACCCCACCCCATCCCATCCCATCCCATCCCATCCCATCCTATCCTACACTACCCTATCCTATCTCTTTTCTTGTCCTGTCCTGTCCTGTCCTATCCTATCCTATCCTATCCTATCCTATCCTATCCTATCCTATCCTATCCTATCCTATCCCATCCCATCCATTCCTATCCTATCGTTTCCGTTTTCTTATTCTGTCCTGTCCTGTCGTATCCTATCTCATCCCATCCCACCCTATCCCATCCCATCCCATCCCATCCCATCCTATCCTACACTACCCTATCCTATCCTATCCTTTCCGTTTTCTTATTCTGTCCTGTCCTGTCGTATCCTATCCCATCCCATCCCACCCTATCCCATCCCATCCCATCCCATCCTATCCTACACTACCCTACCCTATCTCTTTTCTTGTCCTGTCCTGTCCTGTCCTGTCCTATCCTATCCTATCCTATCCTATCCTATCCTATTCACATTTTTCTTCTATCCTGTCCTGTCCTGTCCTGTTCTGTTCTGTTCTGTTCTGTAATGTCCTGTCCTGTCCCGTCCCATCCCGTCCTGTCCTGTCCTGTCCTATTCCCTTTCTTATCCTATCCTATCCTATCCTATCCTATCCTATCCTATCCCATTTCTTATCCTATCCTGTCACTTTTCTTAATCTGTCCTGTCCTGTCCTGTCCTGTCCTGTCCTATCCTATCCTATCCTATCCTATCCTATCCTATCCTATCCTATCCTATCCTATCCTATCCTATCCCATTTCTTATCCCATTCTATCACTTTTCTTAATCTGTCCTGTCCTGTCCTATTCCCTTTCTTATCCTATCCTATCCTATCCTATCCTATCCTATCCCTATTCTTATTCTATTCTGTCCTTTCCTATCCTATCCTATCCCATTTCTTATGCGATCCTATCACTTTTCTTAATCTGTCCTGTCCTGTCCTGTCCTGTCCTGTCCTGTCCTATCCTATCCTATCCTATCCTATCCTATCCTATCCTATCCTATCCTATCCTATCCTATCCTATCCTATGCCTTTTCTTATTCTATTCTGTCCTGTCCTTTCGTATCCTATCCCATCCCATTCCACCCCATCCCATCCCATCCCATCCAATCCCATCCCATCCTATCCTACACTACCCTATCCTATGTCTTTTCTTGTCCTGTCCTGTCCTGTCCTGTCCTATCCTATCCTATCCTTTCCTATCCCGATTTTTCTTCTATCCTATCCGGTCCTGTTCTGTCCTGTAATGTCCTGTCCTGTCCGGTCCCGTCCCATCCCATCCCGTCCCGTCCTGTCCTGTCCTGTCCTGTCCTGTCCTGTCCTATTCCCTTTCCTATCCTATCCTATCCTATCCTATCCTATCCTATCCTATCCTATCCTATCCTATCACATTTCTTATCCCATCCTATCACTTTTCTTAATCTGTCCTGTCCTGTCCTGTCCTGTCCTATCCTATCCTATCCTATCCTATCCTATCCTATCCTTTCCTATCCTATGCCTTTTCTTATTCTATCAGCTCCTGTCCTGTTCTGTCTTGTCCTGTCCTGTCCTATCTTATCCTATCCCTTTTTTTATTCTGTCTTGTCCCGTCCCGTCCCGTCCCGTCCCGTCCCGTCCCGTCCTGTCCTGTCCTGTCCCGTCCCGTCCCATCCCATCCCTTTTCTTATTCTGTCCTGTCCTGTCCTGTCCTGTCCTGTCCTATCCTATCCTATCCTATCCTATCCTATCCTATCCCTTTTCTTATCCCATACTATCACTTTTCTTAATCTGTCCTGTCCTGTCCTGTCCTATCCTATCCCATCCCATCCTATCCTAAACTACCCTATCTTATCTCTTTTCTTGTCCTGTCCTATCCTATCCTATCCTATCCCCATTTTTCTTCTATCCTATCCTGTCCTGTTCTGTCCTGTAATGTCCTTTCCTGTCCGGTCCGGTCCGGTCCGGTCCCATCCCATCCCATCCCGTCCCATCCCGTCCTGTCCCGTCCCGTCCCGTCCGGTCCCATCCCATCCCTTTTCTTATTATGTCCAGTCCTGTCCTGTCCTGTCCTGTCCTATCCTATCCTATCCTATCCTATCCTATCCTATCCTATCCTTTCCTATCCTATGCCTTTTCTTATTCTATCAGCTCCTGTCCTGTTCTGTCTTGTCCTGTCCTGTCCTATCTTATCCTATCCCTTTTTTTATTCTGTCCCGTCCCGTCCCGTCCTGTCCTGTCCTGTCCCGTCCCGTCCCATCCCATCCCTTTTCTTATTCTGTCCTGTCCTGTCCTGTCCTGTCCTGTCCTATCCTATCCTATCCTATCCTATCCTATCCTATCCCATTTCTTATCCCATACTATCACTTTTCTTAATCTGTCCTGTCCTGTCCTGTCCTATCCTATCCTATCCTATCCTATCCTATCCTATCCTATCCTTTCCTTTCCTATCCTATGCCTTTTCTTATTCTATTCTGTCCTGTCCTTTAGTATCCTATCCCATCCCACCCCATCCCATCCCATCCAATCCCATCCCATCCTATCCTAAACTACCCTATCTTATCTCTTTTCTTGTCCTGTCCTATCCTATCCTATCCTATCCCCATTTTTCTTCTATCCTATCCTGTCCTGTTCTGTCCTGTAATGTCCTTTCCTGTCCGGTCCGGTCCGGTCCGGTCCCATCCCATCCCATCCCGTCCCATCCCGTCCTGTCCCGTCCCGTCCCGTCCGGTCCCATCCCATCCCTTTTCTTATTATGTCCAGTCCTGTCCTGTCCTGTCCTGTCCTGTCCTGTCCTATCCTATCCTATCCTATCCTATCCTATCCTATCCTATCCTATCCTATCCTATCCTATCCTATCCTATCCCATTTCTTATCCCATTCTATCACTTTTCTTAATCTGTTCTGTCCTGTCCTGTCCTATCCTGTCCTATCCTATCCTATCCTATCCTATCCTATCCTATCCTTTCCTATCCTATGCCTTTTCTTATTCTATTCTGTCCTGTCCTTTCGTATCCTATCCCATCCCATCCCACCCCATCCCATCCCATCCAATCCCATCCCATCCTATCCTATCTCTTTTCTTGTCCTGTCCTGTCCTGTCCTGTCCAGTCCTATCCTATCCTATCTCCATTTTTCTTCTATCCTATCCTGTCCTGTTCTGTCCTGTAATGTCCTGCCCTGTCCGGTCCGGTCCCGTCCCATCCCATCCCGTCCTGTCCTGTCTTGTCCTGTCCTGTCCTATTCCCTTTCTTATACTATCCCATCCTATCCTCTCCTATCCCATTTCTTATCCTATACTATCACTTTCCTTAATCTGTCCTGTCCTGTCCTGTCGTGTCGTGTCCCATCCCATCCCATCCCATCCCATCCAATCCTATCCTATCCTAACCTATCCTATCCTTTTTCTTATTCTGTCCTGTCCTGTCTTTTCCTATTCTATTCTGTCCTGTCCTGTCCTATCCTATCCTATCCTATCCTATCCTATCCTGTCCTATCCTATGCCTTTTCTTATTCTATTCTGTCCTGTACTTTCGTATCCTATCCCATCCCATCCCACCCCATCCCATCCCATCCCATCCCATCCTATCCTACACTACCCTACCCTATCTCTTTTCTTGTCCTGTCCTGTCCTATTCCCTTTCTTATCCTATCCTATCCTATCCTATCCTATCCCATTTCTTATCCCATACTATCACTTTTCTTAATCTGCCCTGTCCTGTCCTGTCCTGTCCTATCCTATCCTATCCTATCCTATCCTATCCTATCCTATCCTATCCTTTCCTATCCTATGCCTTTTCTTATTCTATTCTGTCCTGTCCTTTCGTATCCTATCCCATCCCATCCAATCCCATCCCATCCAATCCCATCCCATCCCATCCTATCCTAAACTACCCTATCTTATCTCTTTTCTTGTCCTGTCCTATCCTATCCTATCCTATCCCCATTTTTCTTCTATCCTATCCTGTCCTGTTCTGTCCTGTAATGTCCTTTCCTGTCCGGTCCGGTCCGGTCCCGTCCCATCCCATCCCATCCCGTCCCGTCCCGTCCCGTCCCGTCCCATCCCATCTCTTTTCTTATTATGTCCAGTCCTGTCCTGTCCTGTCCTGTCCTGTCCTATCTTATCCTATCCTATCCTATCCTATCCTATCCTATCCTATCCTATCCCTTTTCTTATTCTATTGTGTCCTGTCCTATCCTATCCTATCCCATTTCTTATCCTATCCTATCACTTTTCTTAATCTGTCCTGTCCTGTCCTATCCTATCCTATCCTATCCTATCCTATCCTATCCTATCCTATCCTATCCTATCCTATCCTATCCTATCCTATCCTATCCCATTTCTTATCCCATACTATCACTTTTCTTAATCTGTCCTGTCCTGTCCTATCCTATCCTATCCTATCCTATCCTATCCTATCCTTTCCTATCCTATGCCTTATCTTATTCTATTCTGTCCTGTCCTTTCGTATCCTATCCCATCCCACCCCATCCCATCCCATCCAATCCCATCCCATCCCATCCTATCCTATCTCTTTTCTTGTCCTGTCCTGTCCTGTCCTGTCCAGTCCTATCCTATCCCCATTTTTCTTCTATCCTATCCTGTCCTGTTCTGTCCTGTAATGTCCTTTCCTGTCCGGTCCCGTCCCTTCCCGTCCCATCCCATCGCATCCCGTCCCGTCCCGTCCTGTCCCGTCCCATCCCATCTCTTTTCTTATTATGTCCAGTCCTGTCCTGTCCTGTCCTATCCTATCCTATCCTATCCTATCCTATCCTATCCTATCCCTTTTCTTATTCTATTGTGTCCTGTCCTATCCTATCCTATCCCATTTCTTATCCTATCCTATCACTTTTCTTAATCTGTCCTGTCCTGTCCTGTCCTGTCCTGTCCTGTCCTATCCTATCCTATCCTATCCTATCCTATCCTATCCCATTTCTTATCCCATTCTATCACTTTTCTTAATCTGTTCTGTCCTGTCCTATCCTATCCTATCCTATCCTATCCTATCCTATCCTATCCTATCCTTTCCTATCCTATGCCTTTTCTTATTCTATTCTGTCCTGTCCTTTCGTATCCTATCCCATCCCATCCCATCCCACCCCATCCCATCCCATCCAATCCCATCCCATCCTATCTTATCTCTTTTCTTGTCCTGTCCTGTCCTGTCCTGTCCAGTCCTATCCTATCCTATCCTATCCTATCCCCATTTTTCTTCTATCCTATCCTGTCCTGTTCTGTCTTGTAATGTCCTGTCCTGTCTGGTCCGGTCCCGTCCCATCCCATCCCATCCCGTCCTGTCCTGTCCTGTCTTGTCCTGTCCTATTCCCTTTCTTATACTATCCCATCCTATCCTCTCCTATCCCATTTCTTATCCTATACTATCACTTTTCTTAATCTGTCCTGTCCTGTCGTGTCGTGTCCCGTCCCGTCCCATCCCATCCCATCCCATCCCATCCCATCCCATCCCATCCCATCCTAACCTATCCTATCCTATCCTTTTTCTTATTCTGTCCTGTCCTGTCTTTTCCTATTCTATTCTGTCCTGTCCTGTCGTATCGAAATACCATGTCATATAACCTAACACTTATAAAACTTAAACCATATATCCTAGCTCAAGTTTACATCCTTCCTGATTCAAAAGGTTTACTATTTTTCCCCTCTCCATTTGCTTAATTGCCCACTTAACAACACAAAAAAAAAATGTAAAGATTACTCTAATATTTGAAAAAAGCAAAGTTACTTCTCTCTTCACAAAGGAAACAGAAATAGTATAGGAAAATTTCAGATCCTATCACAAGAAGGATACAGCAGATTGCAAGAAAATTTCAAAGTTCGGCCCAAGTTTTTTCCCAGAACACTAACATAATATTAGTCCTTTCCGCGTCAATGTTCATAAGTCCAACTCTTCAGGTCTCCTTCCATTCCATCCATAGCTGTTTGTAATACCAGTTTAAGCAGCTGCCCCCATAAATAACAAGAAAAAAACCCTTTACATAGGTAACCCCCGAGTGACTTTTCATCAGGATTATAAAGTTCCAAGATCGTGATAGGGTAACAACCAGATCCACTGCAAATGCTCCGGTTCCAGTTTTCAACCCTGAAAAAGTTTCCACATCCAAGAGGACCAGCATTGCAGAGATCTGTATATTTTTATCTAGATTGATTAATTGCTTCGTCCTTTAATCCTTTTGTCTTTCTTAACTCGCCGAGATTGAGACCTCCTCTGCTTCTGCGGTTTCTGGATTTGTCTGGTACTAGACCTGGCTTCACATTGCTCATCTGATTTACGTATTGGCATTCCAACAGATCCCCCTATAGCAGTCTTCGACATTTCCTCCAGAGTAGGGCTTAAAAAAAGCCCAGGGGAATCCAACTGAGTATGTTCTTCCATCTCTTTTCCAAATTGTTTCTGCTCCATCTCAATATCTTGTTCTGAACCATCCAGATCTACTAGTGTTGGTATAGATATACGTGGGGGCGTTGCACTTTTCTTCAGTATTTCATAATAAAAATCTCTTGCCTTATCTATAGTATTCAAACAATACCGCGCCCCTTCATATCTGAATATAACACCCATTGGAGCATCCCACCTGTACTGTATCCCTCTTTTCTTCAGCTCTGCCACCAAAAAACCAAAATCCCTTCTAAGCTTCAGGATAGTTGATGGAAGTTCCTTAAAGACACCAATCCGTTTTCCAGCTATGTGGAGAGAGGAGTGAAAAGACTTCTGCAGAATATCATTTCTGAGGTTTCTCTCAGTAAAATATATCACAACATCTCTCGGTAGTTGCCTTTGTAATGCTATACGTGAGTTTGCTCTGTAAATTTTATCAATCTTAGCATAAATTTCACCAGGATTCATTTTTACTAATATAGCCAAAGCATCGGCAGAAACTTTTCTTAAGTCTTCTCTAGGATTTTCTGATAATCCTCTCAGTCTCCTGTCCTGTCCTGTCCTGTCCTATCCTATCCTATCCTATCCTATCCTATCCTATCCTATCCTATCCTATCCTTTCCTATCCTATGCCTTTTCTTATTCTATTCTGTCCTGTCCTTTCGTATCCTATCCCATCCCATCCAATCCCATCCCATCCAATCCCATCCCATCCCATCCTATCCTAAACTACCCTATCTTATCTCTTTTCTTGTCCTGTCCTATCCTATCCTATCCTATCCCCATTTTTCTTCTATCCTATCCTGTCCTGTTCTGTCCTGTAATGTCCTTTCCTGTCCGGTCCGGTCCGGTCCCGTCCCATCCCATCCCATCCCATCCCGTCCCGTCCCGTCCCGTCCCGTCCCATCCCATCTCTTTTCTTATTATGTCCAGTCCTGTCCTGTCCTGTCCTGTCCTATCCTATCCTATCCTATCCTATCCTATCCTATCCTATCCTATCCTATCCTATCCTATCCTATCCCTTTTCTTATTCTATTGTGTCCTGTCCTATCCTATCCTATCCCATTTCTTATCCTATCCTATCACTTTTCTTAATCTGTCCTGTCCTGTCCTATCCTATCCTATCCTATCCTATCCTATCCTATCCTATCCTATCCTATCCTATCCTATCCCATTTCTTATCCCATACTATCACTTTTCTTAATCTGTCCTGTCCTGTCCTATCCTATCCTATCCTATCCTATCCTATCCTATCCTATCCTTTCCTATCCTATGCCTTTTCTTATTCTATTCTGTCCTGTCCTTTCGTATCCTATCCCATCCCATCCCATCCCACCCCATCCCATCCCATCCAATCCCATCCCATCCTATCTTATCTCTTTTCTTGTCCTGTCCTGTCCTGTCCTGTCCAGTCCTATCCTATCCTATCCTATCCTATCCCCATTTTTCTTCTATCCTATCCTGTCCTGTTCTGTCTTGTAATGTCCTGTCCTGTCTGGTCCGGTCCCGTCCCATCCCATCCCGTCCTGTCCTGTCCTGTCTTGTCCTGTCCTATTCCCTTTCTTATACTATCCCATCCTATCCTCTCCTATCCCATTTCTTATCCTATACTATCACTTTTCTTAATCTGTCCTGTCCTGTCGTGTCGTGTCCCGTCCCGTCCCATCCCATCCCATCCCATCCCATCCCATCCCATCCCATCCCATCCTAACCTATCCTATCCTATCCTTTTTCTTATTCTGTCCTGTCCTGTCTTTTCCTATTCTATTCTGTCCTGTCCTGTCGTATCGAAATACCATGTCATATAACCTAACACTTATAAAACTTAAACCATATATCCTAGCTCAAGTTTACATCCTTCCTGATTCAAAAGGTTTACTATTTTTCCCCTCTCCATTTGCTTAATTGCCCACTTAACAACACAAAAAAAAAATGTAAAGATTACTCTAATATTTGAAAAAAGCAAAGTTACTTCTCTCTTCACAAAGGAAACAGAAATAGTATAGGAAAATTTCAGATCCTATCACAAGAAGGATACAGCAGATTGCAAGAAAATTTCAAAGTTCGGCCCAAGTTTTTTCCCAGAACACTAACATAATATTAGTCCTTTCCGCGTCAATGTTCATAAGTCCAACTCTTCAGGTCTCCTTCCATTCCATCCATAGCTGTTTGTAATACCAGTTTAAGCAGCTGCCCCCATAAATAACAAGAAAAAAACCCTTTACATAGGTAACCCCCGAGTGACTTTTCATCAGGATTATAAAGTTCCAAGATCGTGATAGGGTAACAACCAGATCCACTGCAAATGCTCCGGTTCCAGTTTTCAACCCTGAAAAAGTTTCCACATCCAAGAGGACCAGCATTGCAGAGATCTGTATATTTTTATCTAGATTGATTAATTGCTTCGTCCTTTAATCCTTTTGTCTTTCTTAACTCGCCGAGATTGAGACCTCCTCTGCTTCTGCGGTTTCTGGATTTGTCTGGTACTAGACCTGGCTTCACATTGCTCATCTGATTTACGTATTGGCATTCCAACAGATCCCCCTATAGCAGTCTTCGACATTTCCTCCAGAGTAGGGCTTAAAAAAAGCCCAGGGGAATCCAACTGAGTATGTTCTTCCATCTCTTTTCCAAATTGTTTCTGCTCCATCTCAATATCTTGTTCTGAACCATCCAGATCTACTAGTGTTGGTATAGATATACGTGGGGGCGTTGCACTTTTCTTCAGTATTTCATAATAAAAATCTCTTGCCTTATCTATAGTATTCAAACAATACCGCGCCCCTTCATATCTGAATATAACACCCATTGGAGCATCCCACCTGTACTGTATCCCTCTTTTCTTCAGCTCTGCCACCAAAAAACCAAAATCCCTTCTAAGCTTCAGGATAGTTGATGGAAGTTCCTTAAAGACACCAATCCGTTTTCCAGCTATGTGGAGAGAGGAGTGAAAAGACTTCTGCAGAATATCATTTCTGAGGTTTCTCTCAGTAAAATATATCACAACATCTCTCGGTAGTTGCCTTTGTAATGCTATACGTGAGTTTGCTCTGTAAATTTTATCAATCTTAGCATAAATTTCACCAGGATTCATTTTTACTAATATAGCCAAAGCATCGGCAGAAACTTTTCTTAAGTCTTCTCTAGGATTTTCTGATAATCCTCTCAGTCTCCTGTCCTGTCCTGTCCTGTCCTATCCTATCCTATCCTATCCTATCCTATCCTATCCTATCCTATCCTATCCTTTCCTATCCTATGCCTTTTCTTATTCTATTCTGTCCTGTCCTTTCGTATCCTATCCCATCCCATCCAATCCCATCCCATCCAATCCCATCCCATCCCATCCTATCCTAAACTACCCTATCTTATCTCTTTTCTTGTCCTGTCCTATCCTATCCTATCCTATCCCCATTTTTCTTCTATCCTATCCTGTCCTGTTCTGTCCTGTAATGTCCTTTCCTGTCCGGTCCGGTCCGGTCCCGTCCCATCCCATCCCATCCCATCCCGTCCCGTCCCGTCCCGTCCCGTCCCATCCCATCTCTTTTCTTATTATGTCCAGTCCTGTCCTGTCCTGTCCTGTCCTATCCTATCCTATCCTATCCTATCCTATCCTATCCTATCCTATCCTATCCTATCCTATCCTATCCCTTTTCTTATTCTATTGTGTCCTGTCCTATCCTATCCTATCCCATTTCTTATCCTATCCTATCACTTTTCTTAATCTGTCCTGTCCTGTCCTATCCTATCCTATCCTATCCTATCCTATCCTATCCTATCCTATCCTATCCTATCCTATCCCATTTCTTATCCCATACTATCACTTTTCTTAATCTGTCCTGTCCTGTCCTATCCTATCCTATCCTATCCTATCCTATCCTATCCTTTCCTATCCTATGCCTTTTCTTATTCTATTCTGTCCTGTCCTTTCGTATCCTATCCCATCCCACCCCATCCCATCCCATCCAATCCCATCCCATCCCATCCTATCCTATCTCTTTTCTTGTCCTGTCCTGTCCTGTCCTGTCCAGTCCTATCCTATCCCCATTTTTCTTCTATCCTATCCTGTCCTGTTCTGTCCTGTAATGTCCTTTCCTGTCCGGTCCCGTCCCTTCCCGTCCCATCCCATCGCATCCCGTCCCATCCCGTCCTGTCCCGTCCCATCCCATCTCTTTTCTTATTATGTCCAGTCCTGGTCGATGGTATCGAAAGCCGCTGAGAGGTCTAATAGGACCAGGATGGAGGAACATCCCCCATCTCTGGCCCTCCAGAGATCATCTACCAACGCGACCAATGCCGTCTCGGTGCTATGCCCGGGCCGAAAGCCGGACTGGCGCGGATCTAGATAGTCAACTTCCTCCAGGTGACGGGGAAACTGTTGTGCCACCACACTCTCAACAACCTTCGCCAAGAAGGGAAGGTTGGAGACTGGACGGTAGTTGTTCAAAAGAGCTGGGTCCAAAGAGGGCTTCTTGAGGAGGGGCCTCACCATAGCCTCTTTTAGGGAGGCAGGCAAGGAACCCTCACTCAAGGATGCGTTGATAACCTCTTGGAGCCAGCCTCGTGTCACCTCCCAGGATGCCAGTACAAGCCAGGAGGGGCACGGGTCCAATGAACATGTGGTGGCTCGCAGTCGCCCACGTAGCCTGTCCATATCCTCGGAAGTAACGGGGTCAAACTCCTCCCAAACAAGATCTCTCTCGTGGCATCCCACTGGGCCATGAATGGGAGCTAGCTCACTCTGTATCTGGGCGGTTTTCTCCTGCAGAAAAATCACAAATTCCTCTGCTCTACCCTGTAGCGGGGCTTCCCGCTCCCTCTGTTGAAGGAGGGAACGGGTCACCCTAAACAGGGCGGCAGGGCGGTTTTCTGCGGATGCTATGAGGGTGGCACAATGATGGCGTTTGGCCACTCTCAGCGCCACAATGTAAGTCCGTAAATGGGCTCTTACCTGTGTCCGGTCAGATTCAGAGCGGCTAGCCCTCCATCTTCTCTCTAGGCATCTCTTGCGGCGTTTCATCACCCGCAGCCCCTCAGTAAACCAAGGAGCCAGGGTGGTTCGCCGCCGCGAGAGAGGCCGCAAGGGCGCGACCCGATCTAAGGCTCCCACGGCCGCACTATTCCATGCGGCCGTGAGGTCCTCCATCGGGGCGCGGGTCAGGGATACAGGAAATGGCCCAAGCGCTGTCTGGAACCCATCCGGGTCCATCAAGCGCCTGGGGCGGTACCAGATTGGTAACTCTGGTTCCGCCTCCCCGCGGAGGGGAGCAGCGGTCGGAAAGTCGAGTCGGAGAAGTGAGTGGTCTGACCATGACAAGGGTGTGATGACTATGTCCCCTGTACCCAGATCACTCTTCCATTGGCCTGAGACGAAGATGAGGTCCGGCGTATGTCCACCCTCATGGGTGGGGCCTTGAATTACTTGGGTCAGGTCCATGGCCGTCATGGAAGCCATGAACTCCCGAGCTACCACGGATGATTCGCCCAACGATGGCAGGTTAAAGTCCCCCATGACTATAAGTCTGGGGGTCTCCACTGCCACCGTAGCGATCACCTCCAGGAGCTCGGGCAGGGCTGCTGCTACATAGCGGGGAGCCAGGTATACAACCAGCAAGCCCAACTGCCTCCCTAGGCCCCACTTCATGCAGAGGGACTCACAGCCGGAGGTCTGAGGCACAATGGTCTCTCTTGGCTCCAGGCCTTCCTTAATAATGACCGCTACCCCACCACCCCTGCCTAGGGCCCGCGGCTGATGAAATGCGCGGTAGCCTGGTGGGCACATTTCAACGAGGGGATGACCTCCCTCGTGGCCCAACCAGGTCTCCGCAATTCCTACCAGGTCCGGCTCCCCCTCTGACACAAGGTCACTAATGAGGGGGGCTTTGTTGACAACGGACCTGGCGTTGCAAAACATCAGCCGCAGACCCTGGCTCTGTATTCCCTGGCCACCTAGCCTGCGAGGGTTGTGGCACCCAACCGTTTGTAACCAACGGCTGCGTGCCACCAACCGGGAGGATGAAAATTGTCTCCCCTCGGTCCTGCCCCTCCCCACGACCCTCTGAATTGGTATGCCCTCCTGAGGAACGACTCGAGTATCCCCCTTCCTTTCGCCTTCCGCTCCCCGCCGTCGACTGCTATCCTGGTCCTTACTACTAATCGCTGTTTCAATCTCCATCTGTCTATATCTACCCCCCTCCCTTGAACCCCCTAAAAAAGATAATTTAAATAAATTAAAAACTAAAAATCCCCTAAGGCCGCGCTTCGCCCATCTCTTCGGATTTACAATACCATCATCGAGATGGGCCCTGGATAAATCAAGGGGCCATACCTGCGAGAGCGGGGACTCTCGCAGCGATAGCAGGCTTGCTCTGGAATACATTGTTAAATAGATAATTAAAATTCAATAATTATATATATAAAACTCGGGTGGGTTTTGGAATAAATACAGATGTTAAAAAATACAGATGTTAAAAGTCGTTGGCAATTGATTAAAACGATTCACTCAAGTCAATTCATAGTTGGTAACATGAAATCAGGTGAAAAAAGTGCAAGATGGGTAAACCAAGATAAATCAGTTGGTAAATAGTTAGTTCGCAATGATGACCATTGGGGCGACCATAATTGGTTGCTGCCACATGTTCTTTAGGACAGTCAGTTCTTCCGGGCCTATTAAGGCCTTGGTGACGTAATTCTCCCAAACTTGGGAGGGTGACCATGGGGGAAAATGAAATTACGACTGGTCAGCGGTCGTCCACGTCCACCTCGGCGCTCCCACCGCCGCAATCCCCGCGTCACCGCCTTCGCCAGTGGCCTCTCGGCGCTCCCACCGCCGTCAGCCTGGCCTCCAGCAGCCGCCTCTCCACTCTGCCACCGCATGGCTCTCTCACAGCCACCACCTTCCAACCTTTCTCCAGCCAGCTCCTCTGTCGCCGCCTTCGACTCTCGCCTCCCGGCGCTCCCACCGCCGTCGACTCGGCCTCCAGCGGCAACCTCTCCCCTCCGCACTCTCTCTCTCCACCTTCCTCACTCCAACAAACCAGCATCTCCGCCTCCTCCGCCATCTTTCCTCCACGCCTCTCACCACTTCCCGCTGGCCACCGGTGCTCTCACCACCGCTTCACCCCACGGCACGCCACCAATTCAGCTTTCCGGAGCTCTTCGGTGCAGCCGGCCTCTCTCCGCCCTGTTAAAACGTCCGGGCGGCGGCCTCTGCACTGGCCTCCGTTGCGACAGTTCCCACCCCGGCGCTCACACCGCCGAGCGTTCCGGTCGCCGGCGCTCCGTCCGCTCTTCCCCCGATGTTGCGAACCCCACCCTAAGGTGTCCGGGTGGGTCCCTCATCCTCCCATGCCCTCCAAGATCACAAACGAGGGCAGGGGGCACTCAAAAATGCCAACGGCCTCCGCAGCCCACGGAGCTCCAGAGCTACCCCGCCATCTTCGCGCAAGCGCAGTTCAGCAATCTATTATTCTATTCTGTCCTATCCTATCCCATCCCATTTCTTATTCTGTCCTGTTCTTTCCTGTCCTGTCCTATCCTATCCTATCCTACCCTATCCTATCCTATCCTATCCTATCCTATCCTATCCTATCCTATCCTATCCTATCCCATGTCTTATCCCATCCTATCACTTTTCTTAATCTGTCCTGTCCTGTCCTGTCCTGTCCTATCCTATCCTATCCTATCCTATCCTATCCTATCCTTTCCTATCCTATGCCTTTTCTTATTCTATTCTATCCTGTCCTGTTGTATCCTATCCCATCAGATCCCATCCCACCCCAACCCACCCCATCCCATCCCATCCCATCCTATCCTACCCTACCCTACCCTACCCTACCCTACCCTACCCTACCCTATCCTATCTCTTTTCTTGTCCTGTCCTGTCCTGTTCTGTCCTGTCCTGTCCTGACCTTTCCTATCTTATCCTATCCCTTTTTTTATTCTGTCTTGTCCCGTCTCGTCCCGTCCTGTCCTGTCCCGTCCCGTCCCGTCCCATCCCGTCCCGTCCCATCCCATCCCTTGTCTTATTCTGTCCTGTCCTGTCCTGTCCTATCCTATCCTATCCTATCCTATCCTATCCTATCCTATCCCTTTTCTTATTCTATTCTATCCTGTCCTATCCTAATCTATCCCATTTCTTATCCTATCCTATCACTTTTCTTAATCTGTCCTGTCCTGTCGTGTCCTATCCTATCCTATCCTATCCAGTCCTATCCTATCCTATCCTATCCTATCCTATCCTATCCTATCCCATTTCTTATCCCATTCTATCACTTTTCTTAATCTGTCCTGTCCTGTCCTGTCCTATCCTATCCTATCCTATCCTATCCTATCCTATCCTATGCCTTTTCTTATTCTATTCTGTCCTGTCCTTTCGTATCCTATCCCATCCCATCCCACCCCATCCCATCCCATCCCATCCACTCCCATCCCATCCTATCCTAAACTACCCTATCCTATCTCTTTTCTTGTCCTGTCCTGTCCTATCCAGTCCTATCCTATCCTATCCCCATTTTTCTTCTATCCTATCCTGTCCTGTTCTGTCCTGTAATGTCCTGTCCTGTCCGGTCCCGTCCCGTCCCGTCCCGTCCCATCCCATCCCATCCCATCCCGTCCTGTCCTGTCCTGTCCTATTCCCTTTCTTATCCTATCCTATCCCATTTCTTATCCTATCCTATCACTTTTCTTAATCTGTCCTGTCCTGTTGTGTCCTGTCCTATCCTATCCTATCCTATCCCATCCCATCCCATCCCATCCTCTCCTATCCTATCCTATCCTATCCTATCCTATCCTATCCTATCCTACCCTTTTTCTTATTCTGTCCTGTCCTGTCGTATCCTATCCTATCCCATCCCACCCAACCCCATCCCATCCCATCCTATCGTACCCTACTCTATCCTATCTCTTTTCTTGTCCTGTCCTGACATTTCCTATCTTATCCTATCCCTTTTTTTATTCTGTCTTGTCCCATCCCGTCCTGTCCCGTCCTGTCCCGTCCTGTCCCATCCCATCCCATCCCTCTTCTTATTCTGTCCTGTCCTGTCCTGTCCTGTCCTGTCCTGTCCTGTCCTATCCTATCCTATCCCCATTCTTCTTCTATCCTATCCTCTCCTGTCCGGTCCTGTCCTGTCCCGTCCCGTCCCGTCCCGTCCCGTCCCGTCCTGTCCTGTCCTGTCCTATTCCCTTATTTTTTTTTATTGAAAAAGTTTTATTCAAACAGATTTTTCCCCTTTTTACCCACCCAACATATAATATAAATCACATACAAATACTATACCCCCTCCCCTCCCCCCGTCTTAAAATAAATTTCTCATTCAGATATTATACCCCCTCTCCCAACAAACATAATATAAATTTCTCTTAATGTAACAATATCCCATTAACCCCATCTTCTAAATTAATTGAACATATATAAAACATAATATAATATAAGTCCTGTCCTGTCCTGTCCTATTCCCTTTCTTGTTCTGTTCTGTTCTGTTCTGTTCTGTTCTGTTCTGTTCTATTCTATTCTATTCTATTCTATTCTATGCTATGCTATCCCATCCCATCCCATCCCATCCTTTTTCTTATTCTATTCTGTCCTGTCCTGTCCTCTGCCTTTTCTTATTCTATTCTGTCCTGTCCTATCCTATCCCATCCCATCCCGTCCCATCCTGTCCCATCCCATCCCATCCCACCCTATCCCTTTTCTTGTCCTGTCCTGTCCTGTCCTGTCCTGCCCTGCCCTGCCCTGCCCTGCCCTGCCCTGCCCTGCCCTGCCCTTTCCTGTCCTATCCTATCCTATCCTATCCCTTTTCTTATTCTTTTTTTTTTATATTGAAAAAGTTTTATTGGTTTTTACAATTTTCCAAAAGGGTAGGGTAAGGGATACAGAAACATTTTAAGAACTTTCGCGTCGGGATCATTGGCCCTTCCAGGGCTTCATAATAAAACATAAAAAAAAACATTTTTCAAAAATACTACAAGGTGAAAATAAGTACATGTTTCCTAAATTCTCAATTCTATGCTGGCAGTTGTGTACAAACATCCAGATATAAAGGTTATACAATGTTAATAAAAAAGCAAAGTTATTTTTTCGATCTAAGTCTCTTGGCAATTGTATCTTCTTTTTCTCCTTCCTGGCCCCCAGCGGGCGGGGCCGTGGCCCCCCCTGCCCCCCCTGAATCGTCCTCCAGGACAGAGGAATGTTTTTTAAGAAAGGCTTCCGCCTCAACAACTGTTTTAATCCTTACTCTTCCTTCATCCCAGAACACCAACATCCCTTCCGGCATCGCCCACTTAAACCAAATCCCGTGGTCAAACAATTTTTTGGATAAGAAGGAATACCTCCTTCTCATCTCTCTAATCTTTTTTGGGATCTGCTTCAAGATGGCGACTTCCTTTTGTTGGTAAATTAATGGCCCCCCTCTCTGCGCCTTCAAAATTCCCTCTCTGGTAGACCTTCTAACAAATTTAATATGTATCTCTCTGGGTACTTCATTTATCGTGACATATGCTGAATTTATTCTGTAGACTAGGTCAATGTCCCCCCTGATCTCATCTTTAGGTTTATGTAAATAGTCTGCTAAAATTGTACTCATGAGTTCAGGAAGACATTCACCAGATTCTTCAGAAATGTTCTGAAATCTTAAGAAATATGACATCCTTTCAAAATCCATCCTAGACATATGCCCAGTCAGTTCTCCAACCTCACTACTAACATTTTTAAGCTCTCCCTTTGCCCCAACCAGCCCCCCTTCCAGCTCCTCAGTCTTCTGTGTGTTCTCCAGCACTTGCTTCCGTGTTTCCAAAAGATCCTTCTTGAAGCTGCTATTATCTTCTCTCAAAGCTTTAATTTCCTGCACCAAAGCTTGTAACACTGATTCTATTGATGTCATTCTTTGTTCCAATCCTGCCAATTCTGATTTTGATGCCATGGTAAGCTGTTAAAGTCAGTGCCACTAAGATGGCATTTTTTGGGTGGGGCCGTTGAAGCAGGTCAGGAGAAAAGTTCAAATGAGAGTTGTAAAAAGTTCAAGACCCAGAAGAGAAACACTTTTCACAGTCAATAATTATAGCAGAGAAGGCACTCCAGGGAAGGAATCAATTAATCCAGAAATTTCTTCATTAGTAGAGAGAGGGAGTCCAAATCACAAAGAGATGTTGGTAATTTTCCATAAGTAAAAATAATCATTCAGGAACAAAGGGCAGCCATCCTCCACCGCCCAGTCTGAGAGCCAGCAGGAGAAAGTAACAAAAGAAAAATTGTTTCAAGCCAGCCGGACTTAGATACATTGTAAAGAAACAAGCCGCAAAACACTTTCACTTGCATTCAAAACAGTCCGGATGCGAAATGTCCGCTTCCTCGCAATGAGGAGCCATTTCTAAGCGCCGCTTTAAATACGAGGGGGGGTTTAACAAACAAACACCCCCCTCTATGTTCTTTCAGTCCAGGCTGCCAGCACAAATAAATAAATCACTCACTCTTCACCAAAGCCCCGGGAAGCCTTCCGACCCGAACACTCAGCTCTTTTCAAATTCCTCGTTCGTTGCCGTCCTCCATTGGCGAAGGGAAAACCCCACGCAGCATGTCTCCTCTCACCTAGGCCGAGGACAAGGGCCGTTTTCCCGCCGCCGCTGGGATAAACAGACCCAGGCGAGCCAGCCCTACGGAAGGCCCCCAAAAAGGGGGTGCCTCGCCCCCTTTGGGGGGCAGAAAAAAGAACAAAACGGCGGACGAGTCCCAAGACTCGTCCGTCGCATCTGGAAGGCGGAACCTTTTCTTATTCTATTCTGTCCTGTCCTGTCGTATCCTATCCCATCCCATCCAACCCTATCCTATCCCATTCCATTTCTTGTTCTGTCCTGTCCTGTCCTGTCCTGTCCTGTCCTGTCCTATCCTATCCTATCCTATGCTATCCTATCCTATCCTATCCTATCCTATCCCTTTTCTTATTCTATTCCATCCTGTCCTGTCCTATCCTATCCCATCCCATTTCTTATTCTGTCCTGTTCTGTCCTGTCCTGTCCTGTCCTATCCTATCCTATCCTATCCTATCCTATCCTATCCTATCCTATCCTATCCTATCCTATGCCTTTTCTTATTCTATTCTGTCCTGTCCTATCGTATCCTATCCCAACCCATCCCACCCTACCCTATCCCATCCCATCCTATCCTACACTACCCTATCCTATTTCTTTTCTTGTCCTGTCCTTTCCTGTCCTTTCCTGTCCTGTCCTGTCCTATCCTATCCTATCCCCATTTTTCTTCTATCCTGTCCTGTCCTGTTCTGTCCTGTTCTGTTCTGTAATGTCCTCTCCTGTCCCGTCCTATTCCCTTTCTTATCCTATCCTTTCCTTTCCTATCCTATCCTATCCTATCCTATCCTATCCTATCCTATCCTATCCTATCCCTTTTCTTATTCTGTCCTGTCCTGTCCTGTCCTATCCTATCCTATCCTATCCTGTCCTGTCCTGTCCTGTCCTATCCTATCCTATCCTGTCCTGTCCTGTCCTGTCCTATCCTATCCCACCCCATCCCATCCCATCCCATCCCATTCCATCCCACCCCATCCCATCCCATCCCATTCCATCCCATCCCATCCCATCCCATCCTTTTTCTTATTCTATTCTGTCCTGTCCTGTCCTGTCCTCTGCCTTTTCTTATTCTATTCTGTCCTGTCCTATCCTATACTATCCTATCCCATCCCACCCCGTCCCATCCTGTCCCATCCCGTCCCATCCCACCCTATCCCTTTTCTTGTCCTGTCCTGTCCTGTCCTGTCCTGTCCTGTCCTGTCCTGCCCTGCCCTGCCCTGCCCTGCCCTGCCCTGCCCTGCCCTGCCCTGCCCTGCCCTGCCCTGCCCTTTCCTGTCCTGTCCTGTCCTATCCTATCCTATCCTATCCCTTTTCTTATTCTATTCTTTCCTGTCCTGTCGTATCCTATCCCACCCCATCCAACCCTATCCTATCCCATTCCATTTCTTGTTCTGTCCTGTCCTGTCCTGTCCTATCCTATCCTATCCTATCCTATCCTATCCTATCCTATCCTATCCTATCCTATCCTATCCCTTTTCTTATTCTATTCCATCCTGTCCTGTCCTATCCTATCCCATCCCATTTCTTATTCTGTCCTGTCCTGTCCTGTCCTGTCCTGTCCTATCCTATCCTATCCTATCCTATCCTATCCTATCCTATCCTATCCTATCCTATCCTATCCTATCCTATCCTATGCCTTTTCTTATTCTATTCTGTCCTGTCCTATCGTATCCTATCCCAACCCATCCCAGCCTATCCCATCCCATCCCATCCTATCCTACACTACCCTATCCTATCTCTTTTCTTGTCCTGTCCTTTCCTGTCCTGTCCTGTCCTGTCCTGTCCTATCCTATCCTATCCTATCCTGTCCTGTCCTGTCCTGTCCTGTCCTGTCCTATCCTATCCTATCCTATCCTATCCTATACTATACTATACTATACTATACTATACTATACTATACTATACTATACTATACTATACTATACTATACTATACTATACTATTTCTTATCCTATCCTATCACTTTTCATAATCTGTCCTGTCCTGTCCTATCCTGTCCTGTCCTATCCTATCCCACCCCATCCCATCCCATCCCATCCCATCCCATCCTACCCTACCCTATCTCTTTTTTTTGTCCTGTCGTGTCCTATCCTGTCCTGACCTTTCCAATCTTATCCTATCCCTTTTTTTATTCTGTCTTGTCCCGTCCCGTCCTGTCCTGTCCCATCCTGTCCAGTCCCATCCGATCCCTTTTCTTATTTTGTCCTGTCCTGTCCTGTCCTGTCCTGTCCTGTCCTGTCCTGTCCTGTCCTGTCCTATCCTATCCTATCCTATCCTATCCTATCCTATCCTATCCTATCCTATCCTATCCTATCCTATCCCCATTCTTCTTCTATCCTATCCTCTCATGTCCGGTCCTGTCATGTCCCGTCCCGTCCTGTCCTGTCCTGTCCTGTCCTATCCTATTCCCTTTCTTGTTCTGTTCTGTTCTGTTCTGTTCTGTTCTGTTCTGTTCTATTCTATTCTATTCTATTCCGGCCCTCTGGAACGAACTGCCCCCCGAAATTAGAACAACGACGGACCTCCGCTCCTTCCGTCAAAAATTAAAAACGCACTTTTTCTGCTTGGCTGGCCTAGGTTAGTCATCTGTTTATTGCTTAATTGGGTTTTTAAGGGGTTAGTTTTTAGTATTTTGGGTTTTTAGCGCAGGGATAAATTGTTTAATCTTGATTTTATTTATATTTATGTATATTTATGTTTGTATATTTTAATTCCCCTGTGCACCGCTCCGAGTCCCTTCGGGGAGAGGGAGCGGTCTACAAATTAAATTAAATTAAATTATTATTATTATTATTATTATTATTATTATTATTATTATTATTATTATTATTATTATTATTATTATTATTATTATCATCATCATCATCATCATCATCATCATCATCATCATCATTATTTATTTATTTATTTATTTATTTATTTATTTATTTATTTATTTATTTATTTATTTATTTATTTATTTATTTTATTACATTTATATCCCGCCCTTCTCCGCAGAGGACCCAGGGCGGCGCACAGGAAATTTAAGAAACATACAAAATAGAACATAGATAAATAATTTAAAATATATATTAAATCCCAAACCTGTGCTAAAACCAATTATTTTTTTTATATTGAAAAAGTTTTATTGGTTTTACATTTTTCCATAGGATGGGGTAAGGGATACAAAGAAATTTTGAGAGCATTCACGTCAAAGTCGTCGGCCCTTCCGGGACTTCAAAATACATTGATAACAATAAAAAAACATTTTCCATAACACTACAAAGTGAAAGCAAGTACATATACCTAAATTCTCAATTCCATGCTGTCAGACATTTACAAAAAATCCAGATACAGATATTATGCAAAATTGTTCAGAAAAATCAAGGCAAAGTTATTTTTTCGATCTAAGTCTCTTGTATCTTCTTTTTCTCCTCCCTGGCCCCCAGCGGGCGGGGCCGTGGCCCCCTCCGTCCCCCCTGGATCTTCCCCCAGGATAGAGGAATGTTTTTTAAGAAAGGCTTCCGCCTCAGCAACTGTTTTAATCCTCACTCTTCCTCCTTCCCAGAACACCAGCATCCCTTCGGGTGTCACCCACTTGAACCAAATGCCATGATCAAACAATGTTTTAGACAAGAAGGAAAATTTCCGTCTTGCATCTCGAATCTTTCTAGGAATCTGCTTCAAGATAGTGACCGTTTTTTGTTGGTAAATTAAAGGGTTCCCTCTCTGTGCCTTCAAGATTTCCTCTCTGGTTGACCTTCTAACAAATTTCACATGTATCTCTCTAGGCACTTCATTTATCCTGGCATATGCTGAGTTAATTCTATAGGCTAGGTCAATGTCCCCCCTGATCTCATCCTTAGGTTTTTGTAAATAGTCTGCTAAAATTGTGCTCATAAGATCAGGGAGGCATTCACCAGGTTGCTCAAAAACATTCTGAAATCTCAAAAAATATGTCATTCTTTCCATATCAATCCTAGACACATGCCCACTTGTTTCCTCAACCTCTTTAGTAACATTTTTAATCTCTCCCTTAACCCCCACCAACCCCCCTTCCAGTTCTTCAGTCTTCTGTGTGTTTTCCAGCACCTGCTTCCTTGTATCCAATAGTTCCTTCTTGAAATTAATATTTTCAGCCCTCTGGGCCTGAATTTCATTTACCAAAGTTTGTATGACAGTTTCAAGAGAAGCCATCCGTTGTTCTAAACTTGCCAGTGCTGTTTCTTGATCCATGATTAACTGTTAAAGTCAGTGCCAGCCAAAATGGCGTTTTCAGGGTGGGGTTGGTGAGACTAACCGGGAGCCAAAAGTTCAGATCAAGGTTGAAACGTTGTAAAATTCAGGAACCAGGAGAGAAACAATTTTCCAGCTCAATAATTATAATAACGAAGGTAATCCAGAAAGGAATCACAAATCCAAAAAAAAATTTCTTCATTAATATCCAGAGAGAGTCCCACTTGTAAAGAGACGCTGGGAATTTTCCATAGTTAAAATAGTCAGGCAGGGACAGAGAAAAGCCACTTTCCACCGCCCATCTCAGAGCCCAGAGGAGAGAGTAGAAAAATAATTTTTTTTAACCAACCAGACCTAGACACAATGTTGCAAGTAGTCACATACCACTTTCCCTTGTTAGAGACAGTCCGGATTTAAGATTTCCGCTTTCTCTTCCAGAGAAGCCATTTCCAAGTGCCGCTTAAGTCCGAGGGGGGGGGTTTGGAAACAAACACCCCCCTCCCAGTCCATTCAGCCTGGCTGGCAGCAGAAAAAAAGTTTTTTTAAAAACTCACTCTCTCCTCGCAGCTGAAGCCTCGGGAGACCTTCCGACCGAGACGATCAACCCTCTTCATTGTTGTAAATGGCGCCGTCTTCCTTAGGCGAAGGGAGAACCCCCCGCAGCATGTTCTCCCTCACCTAAGCCGCGCCGG
Source organism: Rhabdophis nuchalis (assembly GCA_039707465.1). Taxonomy (NCBI): domain Eukaryota; kingdom Metazoa; phylum Chordata; class Lepidosauria; order Squamata; family Natricidae; genus Rhabdophis; species Rhabdophis nuchalis. The sequence continues at coordinate 48,744,306 of CM077650.1, read as the reverse complement.
GAGCCACTTCCTCCACCGCCGTGGGGGGGGGCGCCCCCCGATGAGCCGGCTTTACGGGAGACCCTCAAACAAGAGGAGTCTCGCCCCCGTGGGGGGGCAGAAAGAGAAACAAAGCGGCGAGCGAGCGCTAGGCTCGCCCGTCGCCGCAGGAGCCGGAACCGGACCTAAAACCAATTATTAATTAAAAACCCAATTTAAAACTTTTCTAAAAGTCCCCATGGGAGGTTAGGCTAGGCCGGCTTGATGAAAAAAGTATGACTTTAGACATTGGCGGAAGAGGCGGAGGTCGGTGATGGTCCGGAGTTCAGGGGGTAGGTCGTTCCAAAGGGCAGGGCCCGCCACAGAGAAGGCTCTTCCCCTGGGTGTCACCAGTCAGCATTGTCCGGCCAGCGGCACCCTGAGAAGGCCCTCTCGGTGGGAGCGTATCGGTCTAAGGGATGTATGGGGCACGAGACGGTCTCACATATAACTAGGCCCCGAGCCATGGAGCACTTTAAAGATGGTCGTCAAAACCTTGAAGCGCACCCGAAAGACCACAGGAAGCCAATGCAGCTCGCGCAGGATTGGTGTTATATGGGAGCTTCTGGTAGCTCCCGTAATTACCCGCGCGGCTGCGTTTTGGACTAGCTGTAGCTTTCGAGTGCACCTCAAGGGAAGCCCCATGTAGAGAGCATTACAGTAGTCGAGACGGGACGTCACGAGAGCTTGAGTGACTGTGAGAAGGGCAGCCCGGTCCAGTAAGGGGCGCAATTGGCGCATCAGGCGTACCTGATGAAACGCCCCCCTGGCCACGGCTGCCACATGGTCCTCCAAGGACAGCCGGGAATCCAGGAGGACACCCAAATTGCGCGCCCTCTCCACGGGGGCCAGTGTTTCGCCCCCAATGGCCAGAGTTGGAGTAATCTGGCTGAACCGGGGTGCCGGAAACCACAGCCACTCAGTCTTGGCAGGGTTGAGCTTGAGTTTGTTACCACCCATCCAGATCCGTATGGCCTCCAAACACCGGGACAGCACTTCGACGGCATCGTTGGGGTGGTCTGGGGTGGATATGTACAACTGGGTGTCATCAGCATACAGATGGTACTCCACCCCAAAACCACGGATGATCTCACCCAGCGGCTTCATATATGTGTTGAAAAGGAGGGGCGAGAGGACCGGCCCCTGAGGAACCCCACATAGGAGGGGCCTCGAGGTCGACCTCTGCCCTCCCGTCAACACATATTGCGACCGACCAGAGAGGTAGGACGAGAACCACCGCAAAACGGTGCCTCCCAGCCCCAACCCCCCCAGTCGGTGCAATAGGATACCATGGTCGATGGTATCAAAAGCCGCTGAGAGGTCTAACAGGACTAGGATAGAGGAATAACCTCTATCCCGCGCCCTCCAGAGATCATCAACCAACGCGACCAATGCCGTCTCGGTACTGTGACCGGGTCGGAAGCCGGACTGGCGCGGGTCTAGATAATCAACTTCCTCCAGGTGTCGCGGAAACTGTTGGGCTACCACACTCTCAACAACCTTCACCAGAAAGTGAAGGTTGGAGACCGGACGATAGTTCTCTAATAAAGCTGGGTCCAGGGACGGCTTCTTGAGGAGGGGCCTCACTACCGCCTCTTTCAAGACGGAAGGTAAGGACCCCTCACTCAAAGATGCGTTCACAATGCACTGGAGCCAGCCTCGTGTCGTCTCCCAGGATGCCAGTACAAGCCAGGAGGGACACGGGTCCAATAAACATGTGGTCGCCCTACTTTTCCTTGACAGCCTGTCCATATCCTCGGTGGTAACAAAGTCAAACTCCTCCCAAGATGGAACCTCAAGACTAGTCTCGGACAGTCCCACAGGACCACTGTCGATGGAGGGTAGCTCATTCCGAATCCGAGTGATTTTCTCCTGCAGATAAATCCCAAATTCCTCTGCTCGCCCTTGTAGAGGGGCTTCACGCGGCCTCTGGTGAAGGAGGGAGCGGGTCACCCCAAACAGGGCGGCAGGGCGGTTATCTGCGGATGCAATTAGGGTGGCACAATACTCACGTTTGGCCACCTTTATCGCCACTAAGTAAGCCCTAATATGGGTTCTCACTAGTGCTCGGTCGGCTTCGGAGCGAGAGGATCTCCATCTGCTCTCTAGGCGTCTCTTGTGGTGTTTCATCCCCCGGAGCTCCTCAGTAAACCAAGGAGCCTGGGTGATTCGTCGCCGCAAGAGAGGCCGCAAGGGCGCGACTCGGTCCAAGGCCCCGCGGCCGCACTTAACCATGCGGCCACTAGGTCCTCAGTCGAGTCGCGAGGCAGGGTCACAGGAATTGGCCCAAGCTCCCTCTGGAACCTTTCCGGGTCCATTAGAAGCCTGGGGCGGAACCATATAGGAGTATCCGGTTCCGCCTCCCCGCGGTGAGGTGAAGCGATTGGAAAGTCCAGCCGGAGGAGAGCGTGATCTGTCCATGACAAGGGAGTGATGACTAAATCCCCTATTCCCAGATCACAACTCCACTGTCCCGAGACAAAGATCATATCCAGCGTGTTTCCCCCCTCGTGAGTGGGGCCTAAAACTACCTGGGTCAGGTCCATGGCCGTCATGGAGGCCATGAACTCCCGAGCTGCTCCAGAGGCTTCGCCCGCCGACGGCAAGTTAAAGTCCCCCATGACTACCAGTCTGGGGGTCTCAACTGCCGCCTTGGCTATCACGTCTAGGAGCTTGGGCAGGGCTGTTGCTGTATAGCGAGGAGCCAGGTATACAACTAACACGCCCAACTGCCTCCCTAGGCCCCATCTCATGCAGAGAGATTCACACCCGGTTGTCTGAGGGACTGTGGTCTCCCTCGGCTCAAGACTGTGGTCTCCCTCGGCTTATTATTATTATTATTATTATTATTATTATTATTATTATTATTATTATTATTATTATTATTATTATTATTATTATTATTATTATTATTATTATTATTATTATTATTATTATTATTATTATTATTATTATTATTATTATTATTATTATTATTATTATTATTATTATTATTATTATTATTATTCTATTCTATTCTATTCCATTCCATCCCATCCCATCCCATCCCATCCCATTCCATACTTTTTCTTATTCTATTCTATTCTGTCCTGTCCTGTCCTATCCTATCTTATCCTATCCTATCCTATCCTATCCTATCCTATCCTATCCTATCCTATCCTATCCTATCCTATCCTATCCTTTCCTATCCAATGCCTTTTCTTATTCTATTCTATCCTGTCCTGTCCTATCCTATCCCATCCCATCCCACCCCATACCATCCCATCCCATCCCATCCTACCCTACCCTATCCTATCTCTTTTCTTGTCCTGTCCTGTCCTGTCCTGTCCTGTCCTGTCCTCTCCTGTCCTATCCTATCCTATCCTATCCTATCCTATCCTATCACCATTTTTCTTCTATCCTGTCCTGTCCTGTCCTCTCCTGTCCTGTAATGTCCTGTCCTGTCCTGTCCTGTCCGTTCCCGTTCCCTCCCGTCCCATCCCGTCCTGTCCTATTCTTTTTCTTATCCTATCCTATCCTATCCTATCCTATCCTATCCTATCCTATCCTATCCTATCCTATCCTATCCCTTTGCTTATTCTGTCCTGTCCTGTCCTGAACTGTCCTTTCCTATCCTATCAGTTTTCTTATTCTGTTCTGTCCTGTCCTGTCCTATCCTATCCTATCCGATCCCATCCCATCCCATCCCATCCCATCCTACCCTACCCTACCCTATCCTATCTCTGTTCTTGTCCTGTCCTGTCCTGTCCTGTTATTATTCTATTCTATTCTATTCTATTCTATTCTATTCTATTCCATTCCATCCCATCCCATCCCATCCCATCCCATTCCATACTTTTTCTTATTCTATTCTGTCCTGTCCTGTCCTGTCCTGTCCTGTCCTGTCCTGTCCTGTCCTATCCTATCCTATCCTATCCTATCCTATCCTATCCCCATTTTTCTTCTATCCTGTCCTGTCCTGTAATGTCCTGTCCTGTCCTGTCCGTTCCCGTTCCCTCCCGTCCCATCCCATCCTGTCCTATTCCCTTTCTTATCCTATCCTATCCTATCCTATCCTATCCTATCCTATCCTATCCTATCCTATCCTATCCTATCCTATCCCTTTTCTTATTCTGTCCTGTCCTGTCCTGAACTGTCCTTTCCAATCCTATCAGTTTTCTTATTCTGTCCTGTCCTGTCCTGTCCTATCCTATCCTATCCGATCCCATCCCATCCCATCCTATCCTACCCTACCCTACCCTATCCTGTCTCTTTTCTTGTCCTGTCCTGTCCTATCCTCTCCTGTCCTATCCTATCCTATCCTATCCTATCCTATCCTATCACCATTTTTCTTCTATCCTGTCCTGTCCTGTCCTCTCCTGTCCTGTAATGTCCTGTCCTGTCCTGTCCGTTCCCGTTCCCTCCCGTCCCATCCCGTCCTGTCCTATTCTTTTTCTTATCCTATCCTATCCTATCCTATCCTATCCTATCCTATCCTATCCTATCCTATCCTATCCTATCCTATCCCTTTTCTTATTCTGTCCTGTCCTGTCCTGAACTGTCCTTTCCTATCCTATCAGTTTTCTTATTCTGTCCTGTCCTGTCCTGTCCTGTCCTATCCTATCCTATCCTATCCGATCCCATCCCATCCCATCCTATCCTACCCTACCCTATCCTATCTCTGTTCTTGTCCTGTCCTGTCCTGTCCTGTCCTGTCCTGTCCTGTCCTGTCCTATCCTATCCTATCCTATCCTATCCTATCCTATCCTATCCTATCACCATTTTTCTTCTATCCTGTCCTGTCCTGTAATGTCCTGTCTGGTCCTGGTCCCTCCCATCCCATCCCGTCCTGTCCTGTCCTGTCCTGTCCTATTCCCTTTCTTATCCTATCCTATCCTATCCTATCCTATCCTATCCCTTTTCTTATTCTGTCCTGTCCGGTCCTGTCCTGTCCTGAACTGTCCTTTCCTATACTATCAGTTTTCTTATTCTGTCCTGTCCTATCCTATCCTATCCTATCCTATCACTTTTCTTAATCTGTCCTGTCCTGTCCTATCCTATCCTATCCTATCCTATCCTATCCTATCCGATCCGATCCGATCCCATCCCATCCCATCCCATCCCATCCTATCCTACCCTACCCTATCCTATCTCTTTTCCTGTCCTTTCCTGTCCTGTCCTGTCCTATCCTATCCTATCCTATCCTATCCCCATTTTTCTTCTATACTGTCCTGTCCTGTCCTGTCCTGTCCTGTCCTGTAATGTCCTGTCCTGTCCGTTCCTGTTCCCTCCCGTCCCATCCCGTCCTGTCCTATCCTATTCACTTTCTTATCCTATCCTATCCTATCCTATCCTATCCTATCCTATCCTATCCTATCCTATCCTATCCTATCCTATCCTATCCTATCCTATCCCTTTTCTTATTCTGTCCTGTCCTGTCCTGAACTGTCCTTTCCTATCCTATCCTATCCTATCACCATTTTTCTTCTATCCTGTCCTGTCCTGTCCTGTCCTGTCCTGTAATGTCCTGTCCTGTCCTGTCCGTTCCCGTTCCCTCCCATCCCATCCCGTCCTGTCCTGTCCTATTCCCTTTCTTATCCCATCCTATCCTATCCTATCCTATCCTATCCTATCCTGTCCTGTCCTATCCTATCCCTTTTCTAATTTTGTCCTGTCCTGTCCTATCCTATCCTATCCTTTCCTATCCTATGCCTTTTCTTATTCTATTCTGTCCTGTCCTTTCGTATCCTATCCCATCCCATCCCATCCCACCCCATCCGATCCCATCCAATCCCATCCCATCCTATCCTACACTACCCTATCCTATCTCTTTTCTTGTCCTGTCCTGTCCTGTCCTATCCTATCCTATCCTATCCCCATTTTCTTCTATCCTATTCGGTCCTTTCTGTCCTGTAATGTCCTGTCCTGTCCTGTCCTGTCCTGTCCCGTCCCGTCCCGTCCCATCCCGTCCCGTCCTGTCCTGTCCTGTCCTATTCCCTTTCTTATATTGAAAAAGTTTTATTGGTTTTACAGATTTTCAATAGGATAGGGTAAGGGATACAAAGAAATTTTGAGAGCATTCACGTCAAAGTCGTCGGCCCTACCGGGACATCAAAATAGATCATTAACAAAAAACATTCCGTACACTACAAAGTGAAAGCAAGTACATATTTCTAAGTTCTCAGTTCTATGCTGTCAGTCATTTACAAAAATCCAGATGCACATGTTATACAATATTATTCAAAAAATCAAGGCAAAGTTATTTTTTTAGATCTAAGTCTCTTGGCAATTGTATCTTCTATCTCTCCTTCCAGGCCCCCAGCGGGCGGGGCCGTGGCCCCCCCTGCCCCCCCTGGATCTTCCCCCAGGACAGAGGAATGTATTTTAAGAAAGGCTTCCGCCTCAGCAACTGTTTTAATCCTCACTCTTCCTCCTTCCCAGAACACCAGCATCCCTTCGGGCGTCACCCACCTGAACCAGATCTTTCTTATCCTATCCTATCCTATCCTATCCTATCCTATCCTATCCTATCCTATCCTATCCTATTTCTTATCCCATCCTATCACTTTTCTTAATCTGTCCTGTCCTGTCCTGTCCTGTCCTATCCTATCCTATCCTATCCTGTCCTGTCCTGTCCTGTCCTGTCCTGTCCTGTCCTGTCCTATCCTATCCTATCCTATCCTATCCTATCCTTTCCTATCCTATGCCTTTTCTTATTCTATTCTATCCTGTCCTGTTGTATCCTATCCCATCCCATCCCATCCCATCCCACCCCACCCCATCCCATCCCATCCCATCCTATCCTACCCTACCCTACCCTATCCTATCTCTTTTCTTGTCCTGTCCTATCCTATCCCACCCCATCCCATCCCATCCCATCCCATCCCGTATCATCCCATCCCTTTTCTTATTCTGTCCTGTCCTGTCCTGTCCTATCCTATCCTATCCTATCCTATCCTACCCCTTTTCTTATTCTATTCTGTCCTGTCCTATCCTATCCTATCCCATTTCTTATCCTATCCTATCACTTTTCTTAATCTGTCCTGTCCTATCCTATCCTATCCATTCCTATCCTATCCTATCCTATCCTGTCCTGTCCTATCCTATCCTATCCTATCCCATTTCTTATCCCATTCCATCACTTTTCTTATTTATTTATTTATTTATTTTATTTATTTAAATTTATACCCCGCCCTTCTCCACAGAGGACCCAGGGCGGCGCACAGGAAATTTAAAAAACATACAAAAATACAATAAATATAATTTTAAAAAACTATTAAATAACCCCATCCTGCGCTAAAACCAAATTTTAAAACCCAATTTAAAACTATCTTAAGTCCCCAAGGGAGGTTAGGCTAGGCCGGCTTGTTGAAACAGATATGTCTTAAGACATTGGCGGAAGAGGCGGAGGTCGGTGATGGTACGTAATTCAGGGGGTAGGTCATTCCAAAGGGCTGGCCCCGCCACAGAGAAGGCTCTTCCCCTGGGCGTCGCCAGTCGGCATTGTCCGGCCGACGGTACCCTGAGGAGGCCCTCTCTGTGGGAGCGGATTGGTCTGAGGGATGTATGGGGCAGGAGGCGGTCTCGCATATAACTAGGTCCCGAGCCATGGAGCGCTTTAAAGATGGTAGTCAAAACCTTGAAGCGCACTCGAAAGGCCACAGGAAGCCAATGCAGCTCGCGCAGGATCGGTGTTATGTGGGAGCATCTAGTGGCTCCCATAATCACCCGCGCGGCTGCGTTTTGGACTAGCTGTCTTGTCCTGTCCTATCCTATCCTATCCTATCCTATCCTTTCCTATCCTATGCGTTTTCTTATTCTATTCTGTCCTGTCCTTTCGTATCCTATCCCATCCCATCCCACCCCATCCCATCCCATCCAATCCCATCCCATCCTATCCTACACTACCCTATCCTATCTCTTTTCTTGTCCTGTCGTGTCCTATCCTGTCCTGACCTTTCCAATCTTATCCTATCCCTTTTTTTATTCTGTCTTGTCCCGTCCCGTCCTGTCCTGTCCCATCCCGTCCCATCCCATCCCATTCCTTTTCTTATTTTGTCCTGTCCTGTCCTGTCCTGTCCTGTCCTGTCCTGTCCTGTCCTGTCCTGTCCTGTCCTGTCCTATCCTATCCTATCCTATCCTATCCTATCCTATCCTATCCTATCCTATCCTATCCCCATTCTTCTTCTATCCTCTCCTCTCCTCTCCTCTCCTGTCCAGTCCTGTCATGTCCCGTCCCGTCCCGTCCCGTCCCGTCCCGTCCCGTCCCGTCCCGTCCCGTCCCGTCCCGTCCCGTCCTGTCCTGTCTTATTCCCTTTCTTGTTCTGTTCTGTTCTATTCTATTCTATTCTATTCTATTCTATTCTATTCTATTCTATTCTATTCTATTCTATTCTATTCTATTCCGGCCCTCTTGAACGACCTGCCCCCCGAAATTAAAACAACGACGGACCTCAGCTCCTTCCGTCAAAAATTAAAAACGGACTTCCGGTTCCGGCTCCAGCGGCGACGGGCGAGCCTAGGGCCTGTTCTGTCCTGTAATGTCCTGTCCTGTCCTGTCAGGTCCCGTCCCATCCCATCCCGTCCTGTCCTGTCCTGCCCTGCCCTGCCCTGTCCTGTCCTGTCCTATTCCCTTTCTTATCCTATCCTATCCTATCCTAGCCTAGCCTATCCTATCCTATCCCATTTCTTATCCCATCCTATCACTTTTCTTAATCTGTCTTGTCCTGTCCTGTCCTTTCCTGTCTTATCCTATCCTATCCTATCCTGTCCTGTCCTGTCCTGTCCTGTCCTCTCCTGTCCTATCCTATCCTATCCTATCCTTTCCTATCCTATGCCTTTTCTTATCCTATTCTATCCTGTCCTGTTGTATCCTATCCTATCCCATCCCATCCCACCCCAACCCACCCCACCCCATCCCATCCCATCCTATCCTACCCTACCCTACCCTACCCTATCCTATCTCTTTTCTTGTCCTGTCCTATCCTATCCCACCCCATCCCATCCCTTTTCTTATTCTGTCCTGTCCTGTCCTGTCCTGTCCTATCCTATCCTATCCCTTTTCTTATTCTATTCTGTCCTGTCCTATCCTATCCTATCCCATTTCTTATCCTATCCTATCACTTTTCTTAATCTGTCCTGTCCTGTCCTATCCTATCCTATCCATTCCTATCCTATCCTATCCTATCCTATCCTATCCTATCCTATCCTATCCTATCCTATCCTATCCTATCCTATCCTATCCCATTTCTTATCCCATTCTATCACTTTTCTTAATCTGTCTTGTCCTGTCCTATCCTATCCTATCCTATCCTATCATATCCTATCCTATCCTTTCCTATACTATGCGTTTTCTTATTCTATTCTGTCCTGTCCTTTCGTATCCTATCCCATCCCATCCCACCCCATTCCATCCCATCCAATCCCATCCCATCCTATCCTACACTACCCTATCCTATCTCTTTTCTTGTCCTGTCCTGTCCTGTCCTGTCCAGTCCTATCCTATCCTATCCTATCCCCATTTTTCTTCTATCCTATCCTGTCCTGTTCTGTCGTGTAATGTCCTGTCCTGTCCGGTCCGGTCCGGTCCCGTCCCGTACCATCCCATCCCATCCTGTCCTGTCCTATTCCCTTTCTTATCCTATCCTATCCTATCCTATCCCATTTCTTATCCTATCCTATCACTTTTCTTAATCTGTCCTGTCCTGTCCTGTCCTGTCCTGTCCTATCCTATCCTATCCTATCCCATCCCATCCCATCCTATCCTATCCTATCCTATCCTATCCTATCCTATCCTATCCTTTTTCTTATTCTATCCTGTCCTGTCTTTCCTATTCTATTCTGTCCTGTCCTGTCGTATCCTATCCCATCCCATCCCACCCGACCCAACCCCATACCATCCCATCCCATCCTATCCTACCCTCCCCTACCCTATCCTATCTCTTTTCTTGTCCTGTCCTATCCTGTCCTGACCTTTCCTATGCCTTTTTTTATTCTGTCTTGTCCCGTCCCGTCCTGTCCCGTCCTGTCCCGTCACGTCCTGTCCCATCCCATCCCATCCCTTTTCTTATTCTGTCCTGTCCTGTCCTGTCCTGTCCTATCCTATCCTATCCTATCCTATCCCCATTCTTCTTCTATCCTATCCTCTCCTGTCCGGTCCTGTCCCGTCCCGTCCCGTCCTGTCCCGTCCTGTCCTGTCCTGTCCTGTCCGATTCCCTTTCTTGTTCTGTTCTGTTCTGTTCTGTTCTGTTCTGTTCTGTTCTATTCTATTCTATTCTATTCTATTCTATTCTATTCCATTCCATTCCATCCCATCCCATCCCATCCCATCCCATCACATCACATCACATCCTTTTTCTTATTCTATCCTGTCCTGTCCTATCCTATCCCATCCCATCCCACCCCATCCCATACCATCCCATCCCATCCTATCCTACCCTACCCTATCCTATCTCTTTTCTTGTCCTGTCCTGTCCTGTCATGTCCTATCCTATCCTATCCTATCCTATCCTATCCTATCCTATCCTATCCTATCCTATCCTATCCTATCCTATCCGTTCCTATCCTATCCGTTCCTATCCTATGCGTTTTCTTATTCTATTCTGTCCTGTCCTTTCGTATCCTATCCCATCCCATCCCACCCCATCCCATCCCATCCCATCCCATCCCATCCCATCCCATCCTATCCTACACTACCCTATCCTATCTCTTTTCTTGTCCTGTCCTGTCCTGTCCTGTCCTGTCCTATCCTATCCCCATTTTTCTTCTATCCTGTCCTGTCCTGTCCTGTCCTGTCCTGTAATGTCCTGTCCTGTCCTGTCCGTTCCCGTTCCCTCCCGTCCCATCCCGTCCTGTCCTATTCCCTTTCCTATCCTATCCTATCCTATCCTATCCTATCCCTTTTCTTATTCTGTCCTCTCCTGTCCTGAACTGTCCTTTCCTATCCTATGAGTTTTCTTATTCTGTCCTGTCCTGTCCTGTCCTATCCTATCCTATCCGATCCCATCCCATCCCATCCTATCCTACCCTAGCTTATCCTATCTCTTTTCTTGTCCTGTCCTGTCCTGTCCTGTCCTGTCCTATCCTCTCCTGTCCTATCCTCTCCTATCCTATCCTATCCTATCCTATCCTATCCTATCACCATTTTTCTTCTATCCTGTCCTGTCCTGCCCTGTCCTGTAATGTCCTGTCCTGTCCTGTCCGTTCCCGTTCCCTCCCATCCCATCCCGTCCTGTCCTGTCCTATTCCCTTTCTTATCCTATCCTATCCTATCCTATCCTATCCTATCCTATCCTATCCTATCCTATCCTATCCTATCCTTTCCTTTCCTATCCTATCCTATCCTATACTATACTATACTATACTATCCTTTCCTATCCTATCCTATCCTATCCTATCCTATCCTATCCTATCCTATCCTATCCCATTTCTTATCCCATTCTATCACTTTTCTTAATCTGTTCTGTTCTGTCCTGTCCTATCCTGTCCTATCCTATCCTATCCTATCCTATCCTATCCTTTCCTATCCTATGCCTTTTCTTATTCTATTCTGTCCTGTCCTTTCGTATCCTATCCCATCCCATCCCACCCCATCCCATCCCATCCAATCCCATCCCATTCTATCCTATCTCTTTTCTTGTCCTGTCCTGTCCTGTCCTGTCCAGTCCTGTACTATCCTATCCTATCCCCATTTTTCTTCTATCCTGTCCTGTACTGTTCTGTCATGTAATGTCCTGTCCTGTCCGTTCCCGTTCCCTCCCATCCCATCCCGTCCTGTCCTGTCCTATTCCCTTTCTTATCCTATCCTATCCTATCCTATCCTATCCTATCCTATCCTATCCTATCCTATCCTATCCTTTCCTTTCCTTTCCTTTCCTTTCCTATCCTATCCTATCCTATCCTATACTATACTATCCTTTCCTATCCTGTCCTATCCTATCCTATCCGATCCGATCCCATCCCATCCCATCCCATTCCATTCCATCCCATCCTATCCTACCATACCCTATCCTATCTCTTTTCCTGTCCTATCCTGTCCTGTCCTGTCCTGTCCTGTCCTGTCCTGTCCTGTCCTGTCCTATCCTATCCTATCCTATCCTTTCCTTTCCTTTCCTATCCTATCCTATCCTATCCTATACTATCCTTTCCTATCCTATCCTATCCTATCCTATCCTATCCTATCCTATCCTATCCTATCCTTTCCTTTCCTTTCCTTTCCTTTCCTATCCTATCCTATCCTATCCTATACTATACTATCCTTTCCTATCCTGTCCTATCCTATCCTATCCGATCCGATCCCATCCCATCCCATCCCATTCCATTCCATCCCATCCTATCCTACCATACCCTATCCTATCTCTTTTCCTGTCCTATCCTGTCCTGTCCTGTCCTGTCCTGTCCTGTCCTGTCCTGTCCTGTCCTATCCTATCCTATCCTATCCTTTCCTTTCCTTTCCTATCCTATCCTATCCTATCCTATACTATCCTTTCCTATCCTATCCTATCCTATCCTATCCTATCCTATCCTATCCCTTTTCTTATCCCATCATATCACTTTTCTTAATCTGTCCTGTCCTATCCTGTCCTATCCTATCCTATCCTATCCTATCCTATCCCTTTTCTTATTCTGTCCTGTCCTGTCCTATCCTATCCTATCCGATCTGATCCCATCCCATCCCATCCCATTCCATTCCATCCCATCCTATCCTACCATACCCTATCCTATCTCTTTTCCTGTCCTATCCTGTCCTGTCCTGTCCTGTCCTGTCCTGTCCTGTCCTATCCTATCCTATCCTATCCTATCCTATCCTATCCTATCCTATCCCCATTTTTCTTCTATCCTGTCCTGTCCTGTCCTGTCCTGTCCTGTCCTGTCCTATCCTATCCTATCCTATCCTATCCTATCCTATCCTTTCCTATCCTATGCCTTTTCTTATTCTATCAGCTCCTGTCCTGTTCTGTCTTGTCCTGTCCTGTCCTATCCTATCCTATCCTATCCTATCCTATCCTATCCTATCCTATCCTACCCTATCCTATCCTATCCTATCCTATCCTATCCTATGCCTTTTCTTATTCTATCCTGTCCTGTTGTATCCTATCCCATCCCATCCCATCACACCCCAACCCACCCCACCCCATCCCATCCCATCCTATCCTACCCTACCCTACCCTATCCTATCTCTTTTCATGTCCTGTCCTATCCTATCCCACCCCATCCCATCCCATTCCTTTTCTTATTCTGTCCTGTCCTGTCCTGTCCTATCCTATCCTATCACTTTTCTTAATCTGTCCTGTCCTGTCCTATCCTATCCTATCCATTCCTATCCTATCCTATCCTATCCTATCCTATCCCATTTCTTATCCCATTCTATCACTTTTCTTAATCTGTCTTGTCCTGTCCTATCCTATCCTATCCTATCCTATCCTATCCTTTCCTATCCTATGCGTTTTCCTCTTTCTATTCTGTCCTGTCCTTTCGTATCCTATCCCATCCCATCCCACCCCATCTCACCCCATCCAATCCCATCCCATCCTATCCTACACTACCCTATCCTATCTCTTTTCTTGTCCTGTCCTGTCCTGTCCTGTCCTGTCCAGTCCTATCCTATCCTATCCTATCCTATCCTATCCTATCCCCATTTTTCTTCTATCCTATCCTGTCCTGTTCTGTCCTGTAATGTCCTGTCCTGTCCTGTCCGGTCCCGTCCCGTCCCGTCCCATCCCATCCCGTCCTGTCCTGTCCTATTCCCTTTCTTATCCTATCCTATCCTATCCTATCCTATCCTATCCTATCCTATCCCATTTCTTATCCTATCCTATCACTTTTCTTAATCTGTCCTGTCCTGTCCTGTCCTGTCCTATCCTATCCCATCCCATCCCATCCCATCCCATCCCATCCCATCCCATCCCATCCTATCCTATCCTATCCTATCCTATCCTTTTTCTTATTCTATCCTGTCCTGTCTTTTCCTATTCTATTCTGTCCTGTCCTGTCATATCCTATCCTATCCCATCCCATCCCACCCCACCCAACCCCATACCATCCCATCCCATCCCATCCTATCCTACCCTACCCTACCCTATCCTATCTCTTTTCTTGTCCTGTCCTGTCCTATCCTGTCCTGACCTTTCCTATCTTATCCCATGCCTTTTTTTATTCTGTCTTGTCCCGTCCCGTCCTGTCCCGTCCTGTCCCGTCACGTCCTGTCCCATCCCATCCCATCCCATCCCTTTTCTTATTCTGTCCTGTCCTGTCCTGTCCTGTCCTGTCCTGTCCTGTCCTGTCCTATCCTATCCTATCCCCATTCTTCTTCTATCCTATCCTCTCCTGTCCGGTCCTGTCCTGTCCCGTCCCGTCCCGTCCCGTCCTGTCCTGTCCTGTCCTATTCCCTTTCTTGTTCTGTTCTGTTCTGTTCTGTTCTGTTCTATTCTATTCTATTCTATTCTATTCTATTCCATTCCATTCCATTCCATCCCATCCCATCCCATCCCATCCTTTTTCTTATTCTATCCTGTCCTGTCCTATCCTATCCCACCCCATCCCATCCCATCCCATCCTATCCTACCCTACCCTATCCTATCTCTTTTCTTGTCCTGTCCTGTCATGTCCTATCCTATCCTATCCTTTCCTATCCTATGCGTTTTCTTATTCTATTCTGTCCTGTCCTTTCGTATCCTATCCCATCCCATCCCACCCCATCCCATCCCATCCAATCCCATCCCATCCCATCCCATCCTATCCTACACTACCCTATCCTATCTCTTTTCTTGTCCTGTCCTATCCTATCCCACCCCATCCCATCCCTTTTCTTATTCTGTCCTGTCCTGTCCTGTCCTGTCCTATCCTATCCTATCCCTTTTCTTATTCTATTCTGTCCTGTCCTATCCTATCCTATCCCATTTCTTATCCTATCCTATCACTTTTCTTAATCTGTCCTGTCCTGTCCTATCCTATCCTATCCATTCCTATCCTATCCTATCCTATCCTATCCTATCCCATTTCTTATCCCATTCTATCACTTTTCTTAATCTGTCTTGTCCTGTCCTATCCTATCCTATCCTATCATATCCTATCCTATCCTTTCCTATACTATGCGTTTTCTTATTCTATTCTGTCCTGTCCTTTCGTATCCTATCCCATCCCATCCCACCCCATTCCATCCCATCCAATCCCATCCCATCCTATCCTACACTACCCTATCCTATCTCTTTTCTTGTCCTGTCCTGTCCTGTCCTGTCCAGTCCTATCCTATCCTATCCTATCCTATCCCCATTTTTCTTCTATCCTATCCTGTCCTGTTCTGTCGTGTAATGTCCTGTCCTGTCCGGTCCGGTCCGGTCCCGTCCCGTACCATCCCATCCCGTCCTGTCCTGTCCTATTCCCTTTCTTATCCTATCCTATCCTATCCTATCCCATTTCTTATCCTATCCTATCACTTTTCTTAATCTGTCCTGTCCTGTCCTGTCCTGTCCTATCCTATCCTATCCCATCCCATCCCATCCCATCCCATCCCATCCCATCCCATCCTATCCTATCCTATCCTATCCTATCCTATCCTATCCTATCCTATCCTTTTTCTTATTCTATCCTGTCCTGTCTTTCCTATTCTATTCTGTCCTGTCCTGTCGTATCCTATCCCATCCCATCCCACCCGACCCAACCCCATACCATCCCATCCCATCCTATCCTACCCTACCCTACCCTATCCTATCTCTTTTCTTGTCCTGTCCTATCCTGTCCTGACCTTTCCTATGCCTTTTTTTATTCTGTCTTGTCCCGTCCCGTCCTGTCCCGTCCTGTCCCGTCACGTCCTGTCCCATCCCATCCCATCCCTTTTCTTATTCTGTCCTGTCCTGTCCTGTCCTGTCCTATCCTATCCTATCCTATCCTATCCCCATTCTTCTTCTATCCTATCCTCTCCTGTCCGGTCCTGTCCCGTCCCGTCCCGTCCTGTCCCGTCCTGTCCTGTCCTGTCCTGTCCGATTCCCTTTCTTGTTCTGTTCTGTTCTGTTCTGTTCTGTTCTGTTCTATTCTATTCTATTCTATTCTATTCTATTCTATTCTATTCCATTCCATTCCATCCCATGCCATCCCATCCCATCACATCACATCCTTTTTCTTATTCTATCCTGTCCTGTCCTATCCTATCCCATCCCATCCCACCCCATCCCATCCTATCCTACCCTACCCTATCCTATCTCTTTTCTTGTCCTGTCCTGTCCTGTCATGTCCTATCCTATCCTATCCTATCCTATCCTATCCTATCCTATCCTATCCTATCCTATCCGTTCCTATCCTATGCGTTTTCTTATTCTACCCTATCCTATCTCTTTTCCTGTCCTATCCTGTCCTGTCCTGTCCTGTCCTGTCCTGTCCTGTCCTATCCTATCCTATCCTATCCTATCCTATCCTTTCCTTTCCTTTCCTTTCCTATCCTATCCTATCCTATCCTATCCTATACTATACTATCCTTTCCTATCCTATCCTATCCTATCCTATCCTATCCTATCCTATCCCTTTTCTTATCCCATCATATCACTTTTCTTAATCTGTCCTGTCCTATCCTGTCCTATCCTATCCTATCCTATCCTATCCTATCCTATCCCTTTTCTTATTCTGTCCTGTCCTGTCCTATCCTATCCTATCCGATCCGATCCCATCCCATCCCATCCCATTCCATTCCATCCCATCCTATCCTACCATACCCTATCCTATCTCTTTTCCTGTCCTATCCTGTCCTGTCCTGTCCTGTCCTGTCCTGTCCTGTCCTATCCTATCCTATCCTATCCTATCCTATCCCCATTTTTCTTCTATCCTGTCCTGTTCTGTCCTGTCCTGTAATGTCCTGTCCTATCCTGTCCGTTCCTGTTCCCTCCCGTCCCATCCCGTCCTGTCCTATTCCCTTTCTTATCCTATCCTATCCTATCCTATCCTATCCTATCCTATCCTATCCTATCCTATCCTATCCTATCCTATCCCTTTTCTTATTCTGTCCTGTCCTGTCCTGTCCTGTCCTATCCTATCCTATCCTATCACCATTTTTCTTCTATCCTGTCCTGTCCTCTCCTGTCCTCTCCTGTCCTGTTATGTCCTGTCCTGTCCTGTCCGGTCCCGTTCCCTCCCATCCCATCCCGTCTTGTCCTGTCCTATTCCCTTTCTTATCCTATCCTATCCTATCCTATCCTATCCTATCCTATCCTATCCTATCCTATCCTGTCCTGTCCTGTCCTGTCCTGTCCTATCCTATCCCTTTTCTTATTCTGTCCTGTCCTGTTGTCAGGCCTGCTTCTTCGTTGACTTAGGAAAGACCACGCTTAGACATTATTTTGAAATGAATAAGGCTCCTTTTACTAAGTAACAAAAGTGTACAGACCAAGTAAAGCTGAGAATGAATAGTTTAGGCGCGAGCAGAAAGTATTAAGCTTAAGCCCATCCCAATCCCCAAACCCCCCCTTTGCACTGTCCAATATGCTTCCATCTCCAACATCAGGTGGGCAGGTCTTCACCATCCTGGAATGCAGGTCCGTTAACCAAGAGATAACACGAACCATCAACATTGTCCACCAGCAGAACACACTCATCCCAACGCCCCCCACCCTCCCCGTTTCCATGGCAGCGAAGCAGGAACTAGCGAGACTGACATCCGGACCTCCTCCAGGAACAGCGGGAAATCCGGGGCAGCAATCGGAACACGATAGGCTACACCTGAAAGACAAGGAAGGACAGACAAACAACAGATAGGAGAAGGGAAAAAAGTCAAGGTTTGTGTGGATATTTGGCATAAAACTGGCGTACCAGTTTAGGAGCTTTGAGATGCTCTTTATCCACCCATTCGTTGTGAGAAGGGGGAAAATCTTTCCACATGACCAGGAACTGAGTCTTATTCCTGCGGATTCTGGAGTCCAAAATATCGCGGACCTCATAATGCTGGTGACCATCCACCATGGTAGGCGCAGGTGTATCAGGCAACTGTTTGCGGAGATGGGAGGTACGAGCAGGTTTCAGCAAGTGAACATGGAATACAGGGTATAGTCGCCGGTAGGTCTTTGGGAGATCCAAACGGACCGACACAGAGCTGATAATCTTGGTTATTTTGAAAGGACCAATAAATTTGGGACCCAACTTCTTGCATTTCTGGGGGCTATCTAAATTTTTGGTAGATACATAAACTTGATCGCCAACTTTGTAGGAGGGAGGGACTGCCCGTTTCCTGTCAGCGTACAATTTGTGCGAATCATGGGCATCGTTCAAAGTTTTCCGGAGAACTGGCCAAACAGAAGACAGTCTAGAGGTCCATTCAGTTAATGAGGGAACTGTCGGCGAGTCATGAGGCAGTTCGGGGATGGGTACAAAGTCCTGCCCGTAGATGATTTTAAAGGGGGTCATATTTGTACTGGAGTGAACAGAGTTATTATATGCCACTTCGGCATGTATGAGAAGATCAGCCCAATCATC
This sequence comes from Rhabdophis nuchalis, assembly GCA_039707465.1. NCBI lineage: Eukaryota > Metazoa > Chordata > Lepidosauria > Squamata > Natricidae > Rhabdophis > Rhabdophis nuchalis. The sequence continues at coordinate 48,725,856 of CM077650.1, read as the reverse complement.
CTGTTGAAAATTAATAAAGCAACGTAAGTACTGTTCCAGAACGGAATTAACCCTTTCACAAGATCCATTCGTCTGAGGGTGGTAGGCGGAGCTTAAGCTCTGGGCGGAGCCAATCAGTCTCAAAAATTCTTTCCAAAAAAGGGAAGTAAACTGGGTCCCCCTATCGGAGATGATGCGTTGCGGGACGCCATGAAAACGATAGATATGAGAAACGAATAGTCGAGCCAGAGATTTGGAAGAAGGAATTTTAGCACAGGGGACAAAATGAACTTGTTTAGAAAAAAGATCGGTAACTACCCAGATAACGGTATAGCCCTGACTGGGTGGAAGATCAACTATAAAGTCCATTGAAATTTCCTTCCAAGGTCTCTCCGGCGTAGCTACAGACTGGAGAAGACCCTGTGGCTTACCCGGCGCACGTTTGGAAGCCGCACATACGGGGCAACTGGCAATATACGATTCAACATCTTTTTTCAAGGAGGGCCACCAGAACTGTCGTTTGACAAGGTGCACAGTTTTAACGAAGCCGAAATGACCAGCTAAACGTGAGTCGTGTGCGCGTTGCAAGACAAAAGGACGTAATGTAGCAGGAACATAGATCTTCGAGCCAATCCAGGGAAGATCGTCTCTGGTAGTGCAATCACCAGAATGTGCTGAATACCAATCATCAGTAAGTAGTTCGTCCTTAATACGAGCAATCAGGTCAGTAGGTGGAGTAGTTTGGACAGTTGCATGGCCCTTAGCAGATACTGGAGAAGCTGGCAAAGTGAGGGGCATGATGGGTTGTACTATAGTGAGTTTGGAAACATCATACTGTGGCAATCTGGAAAGCGCATCAGCCATGAAATTTTTGCCTCCTGGAATATATTTAAGGTGGAAATTGAAACGATGAAAATAGTGAGCCCAACGAAGTTGCCTTGGGGACAATTTCCGAGAGGAGGTAAGAGCTTCCAAATTTTTATGGTCCGTCCAAACTTCGAAAGGATGGGGGGCACCTTCAAGGAAATGACGCCAAGTCATGAGAGCCCACCGAACAGCAAAAGCCTCTTTCTCCCAAATCGCCCAACCACGTTCGGACGTAGTGAGTTTCCGAGAGGTGTAGGCACAGGGTTGCAATTGGCCACGTTGATTGAGTTGTAACAAGACCGCTCCCACAGCGACATCACTGGCATCCGCCTGAATTACAAACGGGGAATTTACATCGGGGTGTTTAAGAATAGGTTCAGCCGCAAACAAACGTTTAAGCTTCTCGAAAGCGGCTTGACATTCCATTGTCCATTTAAGTGGGGACCCTGGACGAGGCTTTCCTTCTCCTTTTGTTTTTAGAAGGTTTGTAATGGGTAAGGCAATATCAGCGAATGACGGAATAAATTGGCGGTAAAAATTTGCAAATCCCAAAAAACTCTGTAGTTGTTTACGAGTACGGGGAGGGGCCCACTCCGTCACAGCCTTGACTTTAGCAGGATCCATTTCAACTCCCTCAGAAGAGATACGGTAGCCCAAATAGTCAATTTGTTCCTGGTGAAACTCACACTTAGAGAGCTTGGCATAAAGTTCTGCGGAACGCAGTTTGTTTAACACGGAGCGTACCAGTTTAACGTGCTCGTCGTGAGTTTGTGAGTAAACCATTATGTCATCAATGTAAACAATAACTCCCTTGTAAAGGTGCTCGTGGAGAACCTCATTTATCAGTTGCATAAATACTGAAGGGGCACCTTGAAGACCGAACGGGAGGACTTTAAATTGAAAACATCCTAGCGGGCAGTTAAAAGCTGTTTTCCATTCGTCGCCCTCCTTGATTCTGACCCTGTAATAGGCTTCACGTAAGTCCAATTTCGTAAAAATCTTACCGGTAGCCAGGTGAGCCAGCATGTCCTTCATGAGCGGAAGGGGGTAGATATTGTGTTCACAAATGGTGTTGAGATAGGAGTAGTCTTGTATTAATCTTAGAGTACCATCTTTTTTCTCCCTAAACATAACTGGTGCAGCTACACGCGGTCTAGCTGGTTCAATGAAACCCCGTTGAAGATTTTTATCGATGAATTTACGTAATTCCTCCATCTCCCGTGGGGTCATGGAGTACATGCGAGGTTTGGGCAATTGAACCCCAGGGAGGAAATCAATTGAACAGTCAGTAGCTCTATGAGGAGGGAGGGAATCACAAGATCTTTCACTGAAAGCATCCTTTAGGTCCCAATATTCCCTGGGAATTTTCTCTTCGCCTGGTATGACTTCAGGTGATGGGAAATCCAATAAAGGTGCAGCAGATTCAAAAAGGGGAGGTGGGTGATTTTGCGGGGGTTGATTATTCTCTGACGGAAGAGAGGTATGTTCCGGGAGAGATAAAGGTATGCGTACCCAACCTTCCTTCCAGTTTATCAGAGGATTCCATTTACGAAGCCAATTGACCCCCAAAATTACAGCATTATCGGCAATGGCAGTTACAATAAAGTTGATGGTCTCAGTATGGCCTGTGCCTATAGAAACATGAATTGGTTCGGTGATAAAAGATGCTGGGGTTCCCCCAGCTACAGAACCATCCATTTGGCAAAAGGCTATGGGAGTTTTCAGGGTCTTAAGGTGAAAACCCATCGAAGACACGATGTCTTGGCTTATGAGACATTTTGAGCACCCAGAGTCAATGAGAGCCTGCACATCGCATGTACGGCCAGTAGATGGAGCTAAAAGCTTTAAATTAATATAAAGGGGCCCGGAGCGATGACTCACCAGATTGTCGTCAGAAGAGTCTGAAGACGCCTCCCAATCATCAGGGCCAGCGGTGGGCTGGTCAGCAGAGAGGTTGATGGGCTCCACCCCACTCATAGCTGGTTTGGTGCGCGCGATTGGCGTCTTAGGATGTTTCCGGTCCGAGGAAGAAGGAGGGCGTGGAGGTGGTCTTGATCGGCATTTGTCTGCCCAGTGCCCCTCCTTTCCACAGCGATAACAGCTGCCTGAGCGAGGCTGGGTTGTTCTCCCCTCCCCCCTTTGCATGCGTACATCTTTCGCAGGGGGGTGAGATTTGGGGCTATCTTCCTATGGTTTTTTCTCCAAACGGACTGGATCCTGTAAGTGGGCTTGATCCAATTCAACATCTGAAGCTAGATTTATCCATTCATTCAAAGTCTCGGGGCGAAATCTGTTCACACATGTTTGATAAATGTCTTTATTCAGCCCTTCAACATAAATGTCCATTAGGGCCTGTTCACTATAACCAACCATAAACACTGATAACTCCTGAAAAATTTGCGTGTAAGCCTGAACAGACATGCCCCCCTGCTGTAAGGTTTTTAGTTTCATCTTTGCTTGCGTTCCGCCTCCCTCCCCCAGATTTTTTCCAGGGCCATTCTTTTCTCATCTGCCTGGCGGAGTAAATACTGAGCCATATCTTTTAATTCCCTTTCTTCTCTTAAGAGCTCCGGAATGACCTTCTTTGGGGAAAGTCGACGCCTGGAGACGTTTACCCCACTCATTCCTACCCCTTCGGACCAACGTTTTGGTTTGACTGATTCTTCAGCTGGCAGATTTAGATCTAGGCCAGCCAAGCAGTCCATCACTGACCTGGTCTCTTCAGATTGAACAGGAGGATGCGATGCTTCAGCTCCCAAAATTGGTTCAGGCAGGACCTCCACCAACGGAGGCTCCTCTTGTGAAGGTTCCGACATCAGGTCAGGGTTTTTTGTGATTCTCAGCTTAATGTCAGGCCTGCTTCTTCGTTGACTTAGGAAAGACCACGCTTAGACATTATTTTGAAATGAATAAGGCTCCTTTTACTAAGTAACAAAAGTGTACAGACCAAGTAAAGCTGAGAATGAATAGTTTAGGCGCGAGCAGAAAGTATTAAGCTTAAGCCCATCCCAATCCCCAAACCCCCCCTTTGCACTGTCCAATATGCTTCCATCTCCAACATCAGGTGGGCAGGTCTTCACCATCCTGGAATGCAGGTCCGTTAACCAAGAGATAACACGAACCATCAACATTGTCCACCAGCAGAACACACTCATCCCAACGCCCCCCACCCTCCCCGTTTCCATGGCAGCGAAGCAGGAACTAGCGAGACTGACACCTGTCCTGTCCAGTCCTATCCTATCGTATCGCCATTTTTCTTCTATCCTGTCCTGTCCTGTCCTGTCCTGTCCTGTCCTGTCCTGTAATGTCCTGTCCTGTCCTGTCCTGTCCGTTCCCGTTCCCTCCCGTCCCATCCCGTCCTGTCCTATTCCCTTTCCTTTCCTATCCTATCCTATCCTATCCTATCCTATCCTATCCTATCCTATCCTATCCTATCCTATCCCTTTTCTTATTCTGTCCTGTCCTGTCCTGAACTGTCCTTTCCTATCCCAACAGTTTTCTTATTCTGTCCTGTCCTGTCCTGTCCTGTCCTATCCTATCCTATCCTATCCTATCCGATCCCATCCCATCCCATCCCATCCTATCCTACCCTACTCTATCCTATCTCTTTTTTTGTCCTGTCCTGTCCTGTCCTGTCCTGTCCTGTCCTGTCCTATCCTATCCTATCCTATCCTATCCTATCCTATCCTATCCTATCCTATCCTATCCTATCACCATTTTTCTTCTATCCTGTCCTGTCCTGTCCTGTCCTGTAATGTCCTGTCCTGTCCGGTCCGTTCCCGTTCCCTCCCATCCCATCCCATCCCGTCCTGTCCTGTCCTATTCCATTTCTTATCCTATCCTATCCTATCCTATCCTATCCTATCCTATCCCTTTTCTTATCCCATCGTATCACTTTTCTTAATCTGTCCTGTCCTATCCTGTCCTATCCTATCCTATCCTATCCTATCCTATCCCTTTTCTTATTCTGTCCTGTCCTATCCTATCCTATCCTATCCGATCCGATCCCATCCCATCCCATCCCATCCCATTCCATCCCATCCTATCCTACCCTACCCTATCCTATCTCTTTTCCTGTCCTATCCTGTCCTGTCCTGTCCTGTCCTATCCTATCCTATCCTATCCCCATTTTTCTTCTATCCTGTCCTGTCCTGTCCTGTCCTGTAATGTCCTGTCGTGTCCTGTCCATTCCTGTTCCCTCCCGTCCCATCCCGTCCTGTCCTGTCCTATTCCCTTTCTTATCCTATCCTATCCTATCCTATCCTATCCTATCCCTTTTCTTATTCTGTCCTGTCCTGTTGTCAGGGTCCGTTTCTTCAAGTACTCAAGAAAGACCACACTTAAACATTGTTTGGAATGAATAAGGTTACTTTTACTAAATACCAAAAAATAACAGACCAAGGTGAAGCAGGAAGTAACTAGTTTAGGCGCGAACAATGAGTATTAAAGCTTAAGCCCACCCCAATAGCCCTAACCCCCCCTAACAGTGTCCAATGTACTTTCTTCTCCGACATCAGGTGGGCAGGTCATCACCAGCATGGAATGTGAGACCGTTAGACCAAAGATAACACCGGCCGGCAACATCTTCCACCAATCTTCCACCAGCTTTCATAATTGAAACCCCAGCGCCCCACCCTCCCCGTTTCCATGGCAGCCAAGCAGCATAAGAAGAAACAAGAAGCGAAGGCTGACATCCGGACCTCCTCCAGCAGCAGGCAGGACCCCCGGACTCCCCTGAGAAGCAGGGATGTTAGATCTGCAAAACAGACAAGAAAAGACAAAACAACATAGAAGAGAGAGGGAAGGGGTTATGGTTTGTGTGGATACTTGGCATAAAACTGGCGTATAAGCTTCGGGGCCTTGAGATGCTCTCTATCCACCCATTCATTGTGAGAAGGAGGAAAGTCTTTCCACATGACCAAGAACTGAGTCTTATTCCTATGGACTCTGGAGTCCAAAATGTCACGGACTTCATAGTGTTGGTGACCATCTACCATCATCGGTACAGGGGTATCAGGATGGGGTTTGCGGAGATGCGAAGTGCGTTCAGGCTTCAACAGGTGAACATGGAACACTGGGTACAAACGACGGTAGGTTTTAGGGAGATCCAAACGGACGGAAACCGAACTGATTATCTTAGTTATAGTGAACGGGCCAACAAATTTGGGGCCCAATTTCTTGCATTTTTGAGGGCTATCCAAATGTTTAGTAGAAACGAAAACTCTATCACCAACCTTGTAAGCTGGAGGAGCCGCTCGCTTTTTATCAGCATATAACTTATGTGATTGATGCGCATCCTTAAAAGTTTTCTGTATGACAGGCCACACTGAAGACAGTTTGGCGGACCAATCAGCTAGGGATGGAACTGCAGGCGAGTCGTGAGGTAATTCAGGGATGGGTACAAAGTCCTGACCATAGATGATTTTAAAAGGGGTCATATTTGTACTGGAATGAACAGAGTTATTATAAGCCACTTCAGCGTGTATCAGAAGGTCAGCCCAGTCGTCCTGTTGAAAATTTATAAAGCAACGTAGGTATTGTTCCAAAACGGAATTGGCCCTCTCACAAGCACCGTTCGTCTGCGGATGGTAGGAGGAGCTTAGGCCCTGGGAGGAGCCTATCAATTTCAAAAATTCCCTCCAAAAGTGCGAGGTAAATTGAGTACCTCTATCCGAGATGATACCTTTAGGGACACCGTGGAAACGGTAAATATGGTTCAGGAACAACTTAGCTAGTGATTTGGAGGACGGAATTCTGGAACAAGGTACAAAGTGGACTTGCTTGGAGAAAAGATCCATAACCACCCAAATGACGGTATAGCCCTGGCTGCTCGGAAGGTCAACAATAAAGTCCATTGAAATCTCCTTCCAAGGAGCCTCCGGCTTCGCCACAGATTGTAGGAGGCCTTGGGGCTTCCCAGGAGTACGTTTCGAAGCAGTACAAACAGGACAACTGGCGATATATGACTCAACGTCCTTCTTGAGGGAAGGCCACCAAAATTGGCGCTTAACTAGATCTATAGTTTTAACAAATCCGAAGTTGTCCCGCCAATCGTGAGTCGTGTGCCCGTTGCAACACAAACGGCCGTATGGTAGCAGGGACATAAATTTTTGAACCAATCCAAGGGAGATCATCCCTGATAGTGCAATCACCGGAGTGTGCGGAATACCATTCATCAGTAAGCAGTTCAGACTTAATTCGAGAAATCAGTTCAACGGGTGGGTTAGCCTGTACAGCGGATTGACTCCTGGTCGAAACAGGAGAAGCTGGCAAAGTAAGTGGAATCATGGGTTGCACAACTGTAAGTTTAGATACATCATATTGGGGTAGTCTGGAGAGTGCATCAGCCATGAAATCTTTTCCTCCAGGAATATATTTGAGACGAAAGTTGAACCGATGGAAGTAATGCGCCCAACGTAGTTGCCTTGGGGATAATTTGCGGGACGAAGTGAGAGCTTCCAGGCTTTTGTGGTCTGTCCAAACCTCAAATGGATGTGGGGCACCCTCAAGAAAATGACGCCAAGTCATGAGGGCCCAACGGACAGCAAATGCTTCCTTCTCCCAAATAGCCCATCCACTTTCAGTAGTGGATAACTTACGAGAAGTGTAGGCACACGGTTGCAGTTGGCCCTGTTGGTTGAGTTGTAGTAAAACAGCTCCTACAGCGACATCGCTGGCATCAGCCTGAACTACAAACGGGGAGTTGACATCGGGATGCTTGAGGACGGGCTCGGCCGCAAATAAACGTTTAAGTTTCTCGAAAGCAGCCTGGCACTCCATGGTCCAGTTCAGGGGGGTACTAGGTCGAGGTTTACCCTCACCCTTTGTTTTGAGAAGATTTGTAATGGGCAACGCAATACTAGCGAATGAAGGTATAAATTGACGGTAAAGGTTGGCGAAACCCAAAAAACTTTGCAGTTGTTTACGAGTGCGTGGAGGTGCCCATTCCGTGACAGCTTTCACTTTAGCAGGATCCATTTCAATTCCTTCCGAGGAAATACGATAACCCAAATAATCAATCTTGTCCTGGTGAAACTCACATTTAGATAATTTAGCGTAAAGCTCGGCAGAGCGGAGCTTTTGAAGAACGGAACGGACAAGCTTAACATGTTCATCACGTGTTTGCGAATACACGACTATGTCATCAAGATAAACGATGACCCCCTTGTACAGGTGGTCGTGGAGAACTTCATTGATCAGTTGCATAAATACAGAAGGAGCTCCCTGAAGACCAAAAGGCAAAACTTTAAACTGGAAACATCCCAGCGGACAGTTGAAAGCCGTCTTCCATTCGTCACCCTCTTTAATTCTTACTCTATAATAAGCTTCACGTAAATCCAGTTTCGTAAAAATCTTGCCTGTGGCAAGGTGAGCTAACATGTCTTTCATAAGTGGAAGTGGGTAGACATTGTGTTCACAAATGGTGTTAAGGTAAGAGTAGTCCTGAACTAAGCGCAGAGTGCCATCTTTCTTTTCCCTAAACATCACTGGTGCGGCCACGCGTGGCCTAGCAGGTTCAATGAACCCCCGTTTCAGATTCTTATCAATAAATTTGCGTAGCTCATCCATTTCACGTGGTGTCATAGAGTAAAGGCGAGGTTTAGGTAGTTGGACTCCAGGGAGAAAGTCGATCGAGCAATCGGTAGCTCTGTGAGGAGGAAGTGAATCACAAGACTTTTCGCTAAAAGTGTCTTTAAGGTCCCAATATTCGTCAGGAATCTTCTCCTCCCCAGGAATGATTTCGGGTGGAGGAAGAGCTAATGTGGGGCCTGCAGGCTCTCTAACAGGAGCCAGATCAAGGGGAGATTCATGATTGTGACTTGAAAGTGTAAAGGCATGTTCAGGTAGCAGTAAAGGTATTCGCACCCATCCCTCTTTCCAGTTAATAAGAGGATTCCATTTACGTAGCCAGTTGATCCCCAAAATGACAGCATTATCAGCTATGGGAGCCACGATAAAATTAATAGTTTCATTATGAGTCTCACCAATAGAAACTTGAAGGGGCTCAGTAACAAAAGATGCAGGAATTCCCCCCGCTACAGAACCATCCATTTGGCAAAAAGCGATAGGTACTTTTAAATTCTTTAAGTGAAATCCCATGGCGTAAACAAGATCTTGACTGATCAGACAACGGGAGCAACCGGAATCAATGAGAGCTTGTGCGTTGCAGCTACGGCCGCTAGATGGAGCTAAAAGCTTTAAATGAATATAAAGGGGCCCGGAGCGGCGACTTACCAAATTATCGTCAGAGGAGGCGGAGCCTCCCTCCCAGTCATCGGGCTGGGCCTCAGGTTGGTCAGCGGAAAGGTCAAGCGGCTCCATCCCAGTCATCACCGGCCTACTGCGCATGCTTGGAGTTTTAGTTGGCCTTCTAGCCTCAGTAGAAGAATGTGGGCGTGGCGGTTGTTTTGATCTGCAGTTATTTGCCCAGTGCCCCTCCTTCCCACAGCGAAAACAAGAGCCTGGGCGCGCTGGAGTCGATCTGCGCCCGCCCCTCTGCCTGTGGGGATCTTTATCAGGGGATCGGGGCCTGGGGCTTTCAAATAGTTTTTTCTTTTCAAAACGGGCTGGATCTTGTGAATGGGCCTGGTCCAGCTCCACATCTCCGGCTAACTGAATCCAATCATCTAGGGAATCGGGGCGGTATCTGTTCACGGATGTTTGATAAATATCCTTATTTAGCCCCTCTGTGTAGAGATCCATTAACGCCCTGTCACTATAGCCCACCATAAAACAGAAAGTTCTTGAAAAATTTGGGTGTATTCCTGCACAGACATATCCCCCTGGCGCAAATCTCTCATCTTTATTCTAGCTTTGCGTTCAATTCGGGGGTCTTCGAATCGTCTTCTAAGCGCAGTCATAAAGCGTTCAAAGTCCCGCAACAAGGGTGAGTGAGTATTATGCAGAGAAACCAGCCATTTGGCAGCTTTGTTCTCCAAGGCCAAAGAGACAATTCTAATTTTAACATCGTCTTCAAAATCATCCGCGTAGTGCTTAACAAAATCACTAACGTGAAGCAGAAAAAATGCTAAACCTTCGGGATCACCATCAAACTTAATGCCCAGGGGAGGGAGTTTAGCAGGCCGGCGGGGGGGGGGGCGGGACGAATTTCCCTCTGTAATTCTCTGCTGGCTTGTGCAGGAGGGGGAGGGGCTGTTCCTCTGATCTCCTGGGCAGCAGCCGTTGCTGTTTCTTTTAACTGTTCGCCTTCCAGATAATGCCCCCCCCCCAGAGTTTATCCAGGGTTTCCCTCTTGTCGCTTGCCTGGCGGAGTAATTCATCAGCCATCTCCTTTAATTCCCTTTCTTCCCTTAAAAGCTCCGATATGGATGGCTTGGGAGAGGAGCAGCGGCATCTGGTTGTATTGACCCCCGAGCCTATGTCTCCCGTCATCCCCACCCCTTTTGACCAGCAATGAGGTTTAGCTGATTCTTCGGCTGCCAGGTTTAAATCTAGGCCGGCTAAAAAGTCCAACACTGACCTCGAGTCATCTTTTGGAGCAGGTATATTGGATGCAGTCTCTCCCATAACTTGGGCTGGCAAATCCTCCGAAGCCGGAGGCTCCTCTTTGGCAGAATCCGACATCAGGTTGTGATTTTTAGTGACTTCCTGCTTAAATGTCAGGGTCCGTTTCTTCAAGTACTCAAGAAAGACCACACTTAAACATTGTTTGGAATGAATAAGGTTACTTTTACTAAATACCAAAGAATAACAGACCAAGGTGAAGCAGGAAGTAACTAGTTTAGGCGCGAACAATGAGTATTAAAGCTTAAGCCCACCCCAATAGCCCTAACCCCCCCTAACAGTGTCCAATGTACTTTCTTCTCCGACATCAGGTGGGCAGGTCATCACCAGCATGGAATGTGAGACCGTTAGACCAAAGATAACACCGGCCGGCAACATCTTCCACCAATCTTCCACCAGCTTTCATAATTGAAACCCCAGCGCCCCACCCTCCCCGTTTCCATGGCAGCCAAGCAGCATAAGAAGAAACAAGAAGCGAAGGCTGACACCTGTCCTGTCCTGTCCTATCCTATCCTATCCTATCACCATTTTTCTTCTATCCTGTCCTGTCCTGTCCTCTCCTCTCCTGTCCTGTAATGTCCTGTCCTGTCCTGTCCGGTCCCGGTCCCTCCCATCCCATCCAGTCCTGTCCTGTCCTATTCCCTTTCTTATCCTATCCTATCCTATCCTATCCTATCCTATCCTGTCCTGTCCTATCCTATCCCTTTTTGTTATTCTGTCCTGTCCTATCCTATCCTTTCCTATCCTATGCCTTTTCTCATTCTATTCTGCCCTGTCCTTTCGTATCCTGTCCCATCCCATCCCACCCCATCCCATCCCATCCAATCCCATCCCATCCTATCCTACACTACCCTATCCGATCTCTTTTCTTGTCCTGTCCTGTCCTGTCCTGTCCTATCCTATCCTGTCCTATCCTATCCCCATTTTTCTTCTATCCTATCCGGTCCTGTTCTGTCCTGTAATGTACTGTCCTGTCCTGTCTGGTCCCGTCCCATCCCATCCCGTCCTGTCCTGTCCTGCCCTGTCCTGTCCTGTCCTGTCCTATTCCCTTTCTTATCCTATCCTATCCTATCCTATCCTATCCTATCCTATCCTATCCTATCCCATTTCTTATCCCATCCTATCACTTTTCTTAATCTGTCCTGTCCTGTCCTGTCCTATCCTATCCTGTCCTGTCCTGTCCTGTCCTGTCCTGTCCTATCCTATCCTATCCTATCCTTTCCTATCCTATGCCTTTTCTTATTCTATTCTATCCTGTCCTGTTGTATCCTATCCCATCCCATCCCATCCCACCCCACCCAACCCCATACCATCCCATCCCATCCCATCCTATCCTACCCTACCCTACCCTACCCTATCCTATCTCTTTTCTTGTCCTGTCCTATCCTATCCCACCCCATCCCATCCCATCCCTTTTCTTATTCTGTCCTGTCCTGTCCTGTCCTATCCTATCCTATCCCTTTTCTTATTCTATTCTGTCCTGTCCTATCCTATCCTATCCCATTTCTTATCCTATCCTATCACTTTTCTTAATCTGTCCTGTCCTGTCCTATCCTATCCTATCCATTCCTATCCTATCCTATCCTATCCCATCCCATTTCTTATCCCATTCTATCACTTTTCTTAATCTGTCCTGTCCTATCCTATCCTATCCATTCATATCCTATCCTATCCTATCCTATCCTATCCTATCCTATCCTATCCTTTCCTATCCTATGCGTTTTCTTATTCTATTCTGTCCTGTCCTTTCGTATCCTATCCCATCCCATCCCACCCCATCCCATCCCATCCAATCCCATCCCATCCCATCCCATCCTATCCTATCCTACACTACCCTATCCTATCTCTTTTCTTGTCCTGTCGTGTCCTATCCTGTCCTGACCTTTCCAATCTTTTTTTTTTTTGTATTGAAAAAGTTTTATTGGTTTTACATTTTTCTATAGGGTAGGGTAAGGGATACAAAGAAATTTTGAGAGCATTCACGTCAGAGTCGTCGGCCCTTCCGAGACCTCAAAATACACAATAAAAAGATTAAAAAAAAACATTTTTCATAACACTACAAGGTAAAAGCAAGTACATATACCTAAATTCTCAGTTCCATGCTGTCAGACATTTACAAAAAATCCAGATACAGATATTATGCAAAATTGTTCAGAAAAATCAAGGCAAAGTTATTTTTTCGATCTAAGTCTTTTGGCTATTGTATCTTCTTTTTCTCCTCCCTGGCCCCCAGCGGGCGGGGCCGTGGCCCCCTCCGTCCCCCCTGGATCTTCCCCCAGGGCAGAGGAATGTTTTTTAAGAAAGGCTTCCGCCTCAGCAACTGTTTTAATCCTCACTCTTCCTCCTTCCCAGAACACCAGCATCCCTTCGGGTGTCACCCACTTGAACCAAATCCCATGATCAAACAATGTTTTAGACAAGAAGGAAAGTTTCCTCCTTGCTTCTCGAATTTTTCTAGGAATCTGCTTCAAGATAGTGACCGTTTTTTGTTGGTAAATTAAAGGGTTCTCTCTCTGCGCCCTCAGGATTACCTCTCTGGTTGACCTTCTAACAAATTTCACATGTATCTCTCTAGGCACTTCATTTATCCTGGCATATGCTGAGTTAATTCTATAGGCTAGGTCAATGTCCCCCCTGATCTCATCTTTAGGTTTTTGTAAATAGTCTGCTAAAATTGTACTCATGAGATCAGGAAGGCATTCACCAGATTCCTCAAGAACGTTCTGAAATCTCAAAAAATATGTCATTCTTTCCATATCAATCCTAGACACATGCCCATCTATTTCCCCAACCTCTTTAGTAACATTTTTAATCTCTCCCTTAACCCCCACCAACCCCCCTTCCAATTCTTCAGTCTTCTGTGTGTTTTCCAGCACCTGCTTCCTTGTATCCAATAGCTCCTTCTTGAAATTGATGTTTTCAGCCCTCTGGGCCTGAATTTCGTTTACCAAAGTTTGTATAACAGTTTCAAGAGAAGCCATCCGTTGTTCTAAACTTGCCAGTGCTGTTTCTTGATCCATGATTAACTGTTAAAGTCAATGCCAGCCAAAATGGCGTTTTCAGGGTGGGGTTGGTGAGACTAACCGGGAGCCAAAAGTTCAGATCAAGGTTGAAACGTTGTAAAATTCAGGAACCAAGAGAGAGACAATTTTCCAGCTCAATAGTTATAATAACGAAGGTAATCCAGAAAGGAATCACAAATCCAACAAGAAAAAAAATTCTTCATTAATATCCAGAGAGAGTCCCACTTGTAAAGAGACGCTGGGAATTTTCCATAGTTAAAATAGTCAGGCAGGGACAAAGAAAAGCCACTTTCCACCGCCCATCTCAGAGCCCAGAGGAGAGAGTAGAAAAATAATTTTTTTTTTAACCAGCCAGACCTAGACACAATGTTGCAAGTAGCCGCATACCACTTTCCCTTGTTAGAGACCGTCCGGATTTAAGATTTCCGCTTTCTCTGCCAGAGAAGCCATTTTCAAGTGCCGCTTAAGTCCGAGGGGGGGTTTTTGGAAACAAACACCCCCCTCCCAGTCCATTCAGCCCGGCTGGCAGCAAGAAAAAAAAAGTCTTTTTAAAACTCACTCTCCCTCGCAGCTGAAGCCTCGGCAAACCTTCCGATCTCTTCCGTTCAGCCCTCTACATTGCTGTGAATGGCGCCGACAGCCGTTGGCGAAGGGAGAACCCCCCGCAGCATGTTCCTCCTCACCTAGGTCGCGGAGGGGATCGCTCTCCCCACCGCCGTGAGGAGAAACGTCTCCTCCGAGCCGACCCTACGGGAGACCTCTGGTAACCAGATGTCTCGCCCCCGTGGGGGGGCAGAAAAGGCAACAAAGCGGCGAGCGAGCCCCAGGCTCGCCCGTCGCCGCTAGAGCCGGAATCTCTTTTCTTTTCTTGTCCTGTCCTGTCCTGTCCTGTCTTGTCCTGTCCTGTCCTATCCTATCCTATCCCCATTTTCTTCTATCCTGGCCTGTCATGTTCTGTCCTGTTCTGTACTGTAACGTCCTGTCCTGTCCTGTCCGTTCCTGTTCCCTCCCGTCCCATCCCGTCCTGTCCTGTCCTGTCCTATTCCCCTTCTTATCCTATCCTATCCTATCCTATCCTATCCTATCCTATCCTATCCTATCCTATCCTATCCTATCCTATCCTATCCTATCCCTTTTCTTATTCTGTCCTGTCCTGTCCTGTCCTGAACTGTCCTTTCCTATCCTATCAGTTTTCTTATTCTGTCCTGTCCTGTCCTGTCCTGTCCTGTCCTTTCCTATCCTATCCTATCCTATCCTATCACCATTTTTCTTCTATCCTGTCCTGTCCTGTCCTGTCCTGTCCTGTCCTGTCCTGTAATGTCCTGTCCTGTCCGGTCCGGTCCCGTTACCTCCCATCCCATCCCATCCTGTCCTGTCCTATTCCCTTTCTTATGCTATCCTATCCTATCCTATCCTATCCTATCCTATCCTATCCTATCCTATCCTATCCTATTCTATCCTATCCTATCCTATCCGTATTCTTATTCTATTCTGTCCTTTCCTATCCTATCCTATCCTATCCTATTCTTTCCATTTTCTTATTCAGTCCTGTCCTGTCGTATCCTATCCCATCCCATCCCACCCCACCCCACCCCACCCCATCCCATCCCACCCCATCCCATCCCATCCTATCCTACACTACCCTATCCTATCTCTTTTCTTGTCCTGTCCTGTCCTGTCCTGTCCTATCCTATCCCCATTTTTCTTCTATCCTGTCCTGTCCTGTAATGTCCTGTCCTGTCCGGTCCCGTCCCATCCCGTCCTGTCCTGTACTGTCCTATTCCCTTTCTTATCCTATCCTATCCTATCCTATCCTATCCTATCCTATCCTATCCGTATTCTTATTCTATTCTGTCCTTTCCTATCCTATCGTATCCTATCCTATCCTTTCCGTTTTCTTATTCTGTCCTGTCCTGTCGTATCCTATCCCATCCCATCCCACCCTATCCCATCCCATCCCATCCTATCCTACACTACCCTATCCTATCTCTTTTCTTGTCCTGTCCTGTCCTGTCCTGTCCTGTCCTATCCCATCCCATCCCATCCCACCCCACCCCATCCCATCCCATCCCATCCCATCCTATCCTACATTACCCTATCCTATCTCTTTTCTTGTCCTGTCCTGTCCTGTCCTATCCTATCCCCATTTTTCTTCTAGCCTGTCCTGTCCTCTTCTGTCCTGTAATGTCCTGTCCTGTCCGGTCCCGTCCCATCCCGTTTTGTCCTGTCCTGTCCTATTCCCTTTCTTATCCTATCCTATCCTATCCTATCCTATCCTATCCTATCCTATCCTATCCTATCCCATTTCTTATCGAATCCTATCACTTTTCTTAATCTGTCCTGTCCTGTCCTGTCCTATCCTGTCCTATCCTGTCCTATCCTGTCCTGTCCTATCCTATCCTATCCTATCCTATCCTATCCTATCCTATCCTGTCCTATCCTATCCCTTTTCTTATTCTATTCTGCCCTTTCTTTTCCTATCCTATCCCATTTCTTATCCTATCCTATCACTTTTCTTAATCTGTCCTGTCCTGTCCTGTCCTATCCTATCCTATCCTATCCTATCCTTTCCATTTTCTTATTCAGTCCTGTCCTGTCGTATCCTATCCCATCCCATCCCACCCCACCCCACCCCATCCCATCCCATCCAATCCCATCCCATCCCATCCCATCCTATCCTACATTACCCTATCCTATCTCTTTTCTTGTCCTGTCCTGTCCTGTCCTATCCTATCCCCATTTTTCTTCTATCCTGTCCTGTCCTGTTCTGTCCTGTAATATCCTGTCCTGTCCGGTCCCGTCCCATCCCGTTTTGTCCTGTCCTGTCCTATTCCCTTTCTTATCCTATCCTATCCTATCCTATCCTATCCTATCCTATCCTATCCTATCCTATCCTATCCTATCCTATCCTATCCTATCCTATCCTATCCTATCCTATCCCATTTCTTATCCAATCCTATCACTTTTCTTAATCTGTCCTGTCCTGTCCTGTCCTGTCCTGTCCTGTCCTATCCTGTCCTGTCCTATCCTATCCTATCCTATCCTATCCTATCCTATCCTATCCTATCCTATCCTATCCTATCCTATCCCATTTCTTATCCAATCCTATCACTTTTCTTAATCTGTCCTGTCCTGTCCTGTCCTGTCCTGTCCTATCCTATCCTATCCTATCCTATCCTATCCTATCCTATCCGTTTTCTTATTCTGTCCTGTCCTGTCGTATCCTATCCCATCCCATCCCACCCTATCCCATCCCATCCCATCCCATCCTATCCTACACTACCCTATCCTATCTCTTTTCTTTTCTTGTCCTGTCCTCTCCTGTCCTGTCCTGTCCTATCCCCATTTTTCTTCTATCCTGTCCTGTTCTGTTCTGTAATGTCCTGTCCTGTCCTGTCCCATCCCGTCCTGTCCTGTCCTATTCCCTTTCTTATCCTATCCTATCCTATCCGTTTTCTTATTCTGTCCTGTCCTGTTCTATCCTATCCTATCCCTTTTCTTATTCTATTCTGTCCTGTCCTATCCTATCCCATTCCATTTCTTATTCTGTCCCGTTCTGTCCCGTCCTGTCCTGTCCTGTCCTGTCCTGTCCTATCCTATCCTATCCTATCCTATCCTTTCCATTTTCTTATTCAGTCCTGTCCTGTCGTATCGTATCCCATCCCATCCCACCCCACCCCATCCCATCCCATCCCATCCCATCCTATCCTACACTACCCTATCCTATCTCTTTTCTTGTCCTGTCCTGTCCTGTCCTGTCCTGTCCTATCCTATCCTATCCTATCCTATCCCATCCCATCCGTTCCTATCCTATCCTTTCCGTTTTCTTATTCTGTCCTGTCCTGTCGTATCCTATCTCATCCCATCCCACCCTATCCCATCCCATCCCATCCCATCCTATCCTACACTACCCTATCCTATCCTATCCTATCCTTTCCGTTTTCTTATTCTGTCCTGTCCTGTCGTATCCTATCCCATCCCATCCCACCCCACCCCACCCCATCCCATCCCATCCAATCCCATCCCATCCCATCCTATCCTACATTACCCTATCCTATCTCTTTTCTTGTCCTGTCCTGTCCTGTCCTATCCTATCCCCATTTTTCTTCTATCCTGTCCTGTCCTGTTCTGTCCTGTAATATCCTGTCCTGTCCGGTCCCGTCCCATCCCGTTTTGTCCTGTCCTGTCCTATTCCCTTTCTTATCCTATCCTATCCTATCCTATCCTATCCTATCCTATCCTATCCTATCCTATCCCATTTCTTATCCAATCCTATCACTTTTCTTAATCTGTCCTGTCCTGTCCTGTCCTGTCCTGTCCTATCCTGTCCTGTCCTATCCTATCCTATCCTATCCTATCCTATCCTATCCTATCCCATTTCTTATCCTATCCTATCACTTTTCTTAATCTGTCCTGTCCTGTCCTGTCCTGTCCTGTCCTGTCCTGTCCTATCCTATCCTATCCTATCCTATCCGTTTTCTTATTCTGTCCTGTCCTGTCGTATCCTATCCCATCCCATCCCACCCTATCCCATCCCATCCCATCCCATCCTATCCTACACTACCCTATCCTATCTCTTTTCTTTTCTTGTCCTGTCCTCTCCTGTCCTGTCCTGTCCTATCCCCATTTTTCTTCTATCCTGTCCTGTCCTGTCCTGTTCTGTTCTGTAATGTCCTGTCCTGTCCTGTCCCATCCCGTCCTGTCCTGTCCTATTCCCTTTCTTATCCTATCCTATCCTATCCGTTTTCTTATTCTGTCCTGTCCTGTTCTATCCTATCCTACCCCTTTTCTTATTCTATTCTGTCCTGTCCTATCCTATCCCATTCCATTTCTTATTCTGTCCCGTTCTGTCCCGTCCTGTCCTGTCCTGTCCTGTCCTATCCTATCCTATCCTATCCTATCCTTTCCATTTTCTTATTCAGTCCTGTCCTGTCGTATCGTATCCCATCCCATCCCACCCCACCCCATCCCATCCCATCCCATCCCATCCCATCCCATCCCATCCTATCCTACACTACCCTATCCTATCTCTTTTCTTGTCCTGTCCTGTCCTGTCCTGTCCTGTCCTGTCCTATCCTATCCTATCCTATCCCATCCCATCCGTTCCTATCCTATCCTTTCCGTTTTCTTATTCTGTCCTGTCCTGTCGTATCCTATCTCATCCCATCCCACCCTATCCCATCCCATCCCATCCCATCCTATCCTACACTACCCTATCCTATCCTATCCTATCCTATCCCATTTCTTATGCGATCCTATCACTTTTCTTAATCTGTCCTGTCCTGTCCTGTCCTGTCCTGTCCTGTCCTATCCTATCCTATCCTATCCTATCCTATCCTATCCTATCCTATCCTATGCCTTTTCTTATTCTATTCTGTCCTGTCCTTTCGTATCCTATCCCATCCCATCCAATCCCATCCCATCCAATCCCATCCCATCCCATCCTATCCTAAACTACCCTATCTTATCTCTTTTCTTGTCCTGTCCTATCCTATCCTATCCTATCCCCATTTTTCTTCTATCCTATCCTGTCCTGTTCTGTCCTGTAATGTCCTTTCCTGTCCGGTCTGGTCCCATCCCGTCCCGTCCTGTCCCATCCCATACTATCACTTTTCTTAATCTGTTCTGTCCTGTCCTGTCCTATCCTATCCTATCCTATCCTATCCTATCCTATCCTATCCTATCCTTTCCTTTCCTATCCTATGCCTTTTCTTATTCTATTCTGTCCTGTCCTTTCGTATCCTATCCCATCCCACCCCATCCCATCCCATCCAATCCCATCCCATCCCATCCTATCCTATCTCTTTTCTTGTCCTGTCCTGTCCTGTCCTGTCCAGTCCTATCTTATCCCCATTTTTCTTCTATCCTATCCTGTCCTGTTCTGTCCTGTAATGTCCTTTCCTGTCCGGTCCCGTCCCGTCCCGTCCCATCCCATCGCATCCCATCCCGTCCCGTCCTGTCCCGTCCCGTCCCGTCCCATCCCATCTCTTTTCTTATTATGTCCAGTCCTGTCCTGTTCTGTCCTATCCTATCCTATCCTATCCTATCCTATCCTATCCCTTTTCTTATTCTATTGTGTCCTGTCCTATCCTATCCTATCCCATTTCTTATCCTATCCTATCACTTTTCTTAATCTGTCCTGTCCTGTCCTGTCCTGTCCTGTCCTGTCCTGTCCTATCCTATCCTATCCTATCCTATCCTATCCTATCCTATCCCATTTCTTATCCCATTCTATCACTTTTCTTAATCTGTTCTGTCCTGTCCTATCCTGTCCTATCCTATCCTATCCTATCCTATCCTTTCCTATCCTATGCCTTTTCTTATTCTATTCTGATCTGTCCTGTCGTATCCTATCCCTTCCCATCCCACCCAACCCCATCCCATCCCATCCCATCCCATCCTATCCTATCCTACCCTATCCTATCTCTTTTCTTGTCCTGTCCTGTCCTGTCCTGTCCTGTCCTGTCCTGACCTTTCCTATTTTATCCTATGCCTTTTTTTATTCTGTCTTGTCCCGTCCCGTCCCGTCCTGTCCCGTCCTGTCCCGTCCCATCCCATTCCATCCTCTTTTCTTTTTTTTTTTTTTTTTTTATTGAAAAAGTTTTATTGGTTTTACATTTTTTAACAGGATAGGGTAATGGTTACAAAGAAATTTTGAGAGCATTCACGTCAGAGTCGTCGGACCTTCCGAGACCTCAAAATACACATTAAAAAAGTTAACATAGAAAACATTTTCCATACCACTACAAGATGGAAGCAAGTACATTTACCTAAATTCTCCCTTCCATGCTGTCAGACATTTACAAAAAGTCCGGATAGAAATATTATACAAAATTGTTCAAGAAAAATCAAGGCAAAGTTATTTTTTTGATCTAAGTCTTTTGGCTATTGTATCTTCTTTCTCTCCTCCCTGGCCCCCCGCGGGCGGGGCCGTGACCCCCTCCGTCCCCCCTGGATCTTCCCCCAGGGCAGAGGAATATTTTTTAAGAAAGGCTTCCGCCTCAGCAACTGTTTTAATCCTCACTCTTCCTCCTTCCCAGAACACCAGCATCCCTTCAGGTGTCATCCACTTGAACCAAATCCCGTGACCAAACAAGGTTTTAGACAAGAAGGAAAATTTCCTTCTTGAATCTCTAATTTTTCTAGGGATCTGCTTCAAGATAGTGACCATTTCTCGTTGATAAATTAAAGGTTTCTCTCTCTGCGCTTTCAGGATTTCCTCTCTGGTTGACCTTCTAACAAATTTCACATGTATCTCTCTAGGCACTTCATTCATCTTGGCATATGCAGAATTAATTCTATAGGCTAGGTCAATGTCCCCCCTGATCTCATCTTTGGGTTTTTGTAAATAGTCTGCTAAAATTGTACTCATAAGATCAGGTAGGCATTCACCAGATTCCTCAAGAACATTCTGAAATCTCAAAAAATATGTCATTCTTTCCATATCTATCCTAGACACATGCCCATTTATTTCCCCCACCTCATTAGAAACATTTTTAATCTCTCCCTTAGCCCCCTCCAGCCCCCCCTCCAATTCCTCGGTCTTCTGTGTATTCTCCAACACTTGCTTCCGGGTATCCAATAGTTCCTTTTTAAAAGTACTATTTTCAGCCCTCTGGGCCTTTATTTCTGATATCAAAGTTTGCATAGAGGTTTCAAGAGAAGCCATCCTTTGTTCCAAATTTACAAGTGCTGCTTCTTGTGCCATGGTTAAAAGTTAAAGTCACTGCCACCAAGATGGCGTTTTCCGGGTGGGGCTGGTGGGGCAGATCAGGAGCTCAGTTCAATTCAGGGCTGTGAAGTTGCAAACAATTCAGAAACCAAAAGAGACACAATTTCCCAAATCAGCAAATAGTAATAACGAAGGTATTCCAGAGAAGAAGTCACAAATCCATCAAAAAAAATTTTTTTTCAAAAATCCAGAGAGAGTCCTGCTTTCAAAGAGACGCTGGAAATTTTCCTTAGTTGAAATAGTCAGGCAGGGACAAAGAGAAGCCACTTCCACCGCCCATCTCGTAGCCAGATGGAGAGAGTAGCAAAAAAAAGAAATTTTTTAAGCTCAGCCAGACCTAGAAACAATGTTGCAGAAAGTCACAATCCACTTTCCCTTGTTAAAGACCGTCCGGAGTGAAAGTTTCCGCTTTCTCTTTGCAGAGAAGCCATCTTAGCGTGCCGCTTAAATCCGAGGGGGGGGTTTTTTAAATTAAACACCCCCCTCCCAGTCCGTTCAGCCTGGCTGGCAGCAAGGAAAAAAAGGTGTTCTTTTAAACTCACTCCCTCTCGCAGCTGAAGCCTCGGCGATCCGCCCGACCTCTCCGTTCAGCCCTCTCCATTAAAGCGAATGGCACCGACAGCCGTTGGAGAAGGAAAAAACCCCCGCTGGCATGTTCCTCTCCTCCTAGGTCGCAGAGAGGAGCGCCCTCCCCACCGCCGTGACGAGGGCCGCTCCCTCTGAGCCGACCCTACGGGAAACCTCCGGTAACCGGAGAGTTTCGCCCCCCTGGGGGGGCAGAAAAGGCAACAAAGCGGCGAGCGAGCCCTAGGCTCGCCTGTCTCCGCTGGAGCCGGATACCGGAAGTCCCATCCTCTTTTCTTATTCTGTCCTGTCCTGTCCTGTCGTATCCTAGCCCGTCCTGTCCTATCCTATCCTATCCTATCCATTTTCTTATTCTATTCTGTCCTATCCTATCCCATTCCATTTCTTATTCTGTCCTGTTCTTTCCTGTCCTATCCTATCCTATCCTATCCTATCCTATCCTATCCTATCCCTATTCTTATTCTATTCTGTCCTTTCCTATCCTATCCTATCCCATTTCTTATCCTATCCTATCACTTTCCTGTCCTGTCCTGTCCTATCGTATCCTTTCCGTTTTCTTATTCTGTCCTGTCCTGATGTATGCTATCCCATCCCATCCCACCCCATCCCATCCAATCCCATCCTATCCTACACTACCCTATTCTATCTCTTTTCTTGTCCTGTTCTGTCCTGTCCTGTCCTGTCCTGTCCTATCCTATCCTATCCCCATTTTTCTTCTATCCTGTCCTGTACTGTTCTGTCATGTAATGTCCTGTCCTGTCCGGTCCGGTCCCGTCCCATCCCGTCCTGTCCTGTCCTATTCCCTTTCTTATCCTATCCTTTCCTATCTTATCCTATCCTATCCCATTTCTTATCCTATCCTATCCCATTTCTTATCCCATCCTATCACTTTTCTTAATCTGTCCTGTCCTGTCCTGTCCTGTCCTGTCCTATCCTATCCTATCCTATCCTATCCTATCCCATTTCTTATCCCATTCTATCACTTTTCTTAATCTGTTCTGTCCTGTCCTATCCTGTCCTATCCTATCCTATCCTATCCTATCCTTTCCTATCCTATGCCTTTTCTTATTCTATTCTGTCCTGTCCTTTCGTATCCTATCCCATCCCATCCCACCCCATCCCATCCCATCCCATCCCATCCCATCCTATCCTACACTACCCTACCCTATCTCTTTTCTTGTCCTGTCCTGTCCTGTCCTGTCCTGTCCTATCCTATCCTATCCTATCCTATCCTATCCTATCCCCATTTTTCTTCTATCCTATCCGGTCCTGTTCTGTCCTGTAATGTCCTGTCCTGTCCTGTCCGGTCCCGTCCCATCCCGTCCTGTCCTGTCCTATTCCCTTTCTTATCCTATCCTATCCTATCCTATCCTATCCTATCCTATCCTATCCTATCCTATCCTATCCTATCCCATTTCTTATCCTATCCTGTCACTTTTCTTAATCTGTCCTGTCCTGTCCTGTCCTGTCCTGTCCTGTCCTGTCCTGTCCTGTCCTGTCCTATCCTATCCTATCCTATCCTATCCTATCCTATCCTATCCTATCCTATCCTATCCTATCCCATTTCTTATCCCATTCTATCACTTTTCTTAATCTGTCCTGTCGTATCCTATCCCATCCCATCCCATCCCATCCTATCCCATCCCATCCCATCCCATCCCATCCCATCCCATCCCATCCCATCCCATCCTATCCTACACTACCCTACCCTATCTCTTTTCTTGTCCTGTCCTGTCCTGTCCTGTCCTGTCCTATCCTATCCTATCCTATCCCCATTTTTCTTCTATCCTGTCCTGTCCTGTCCTGTCCTGTTCTGTAATGTCCTGTCCTGTCCCGTCCCATCCCGTCCTGTCCTGTCCTGTCCTATTCCCTTTCTTATCCTATCCTATCCTATCCTATCCTATCCTATCCTATCCTATCCTATCCCATTTCTTATGCGATCCTATCACTTTTCTTAATCTGTCCTGTCCTCTCCTGTCCTGTCCTGTCCTGTCCTGTCCTGTCCTGTCCTATCCTATCCTATCCTATCCTATCCTATCCTATCCTATCCTATCCTATCCTATCCTATCCTATCCTATCCTATCCTATCCTTTCCATTTTCTTATTCAGTCCTGTCCTGTCGTATCGTATCCCATCCCATCCCACCCCACCCCACCCCATCCCATCCAATCCCATCCCATCCCATCCCATCCTATCCTACATTACCCTATCCTATCTCTTTTCTTGTCCTGTCCTGTCCTGTCCTGTCCTGTCCTATCCTATCCCCATTTTTCTTCTATCCTGTCCTGTCCTGTTCTGTCCTGTAATATCCTGTCCTGTCCGGTCCCGTCCCATCCCGTTTTGTCCTGTCCTGTCCTATTCCCTTTCTTATCCTATCCTATCCTATCCTATCCTATCCTATCCTATCCTATCCTATCCTATCCTATCCCATTTCTTATCCAATCCTATCACTTTTCTTAATCTGTCCTGTCCTGTCCTGTCCTGTCCTATTCCCTTTCTTATCCTATCCTATCCTATCCTATCCTATCCTATCCTATCCTATCCCATTTCTTATCCTATCCTGTCACTTTTCTTAATCTGTCCTGTCCTGTCCTGTCCTGTCCTGTCCTGTCCTGTCCTGTCCTGTCCTGTCCTATCCTATCCTATCCTATCCTATCCTATCCTATCCTATCCTATCCTATCCTATCCCATTTCTTATCCCATTCTATCACTTTTCTTAATCTGTCCTGTCGTATCCTATCCCATCCCATCCCATCCCATCCTATCCCATCCCATCCCATCCCATCCCATCCCATCCCATCCCATCCCATCCCATCCTATCCTACACTACCCTACCCTATCTCTTTTCTTGTCCTGTCCTGTCCTGTCCTGTCCTGTCCTATCCTATCCTATCCTATCCCCATTTTTCTTCTATCCTGTCCTGTCCTGTCCTGTCCTGTTCTGTAATGTCCTGTCCTGTCCCGTCCCATCCCGTCCTGTCCTGTCCTGTCCTATTCCCTTTCTTATCCTATCCTATCCTATCCTATCCTATCCTATCCTATCCTATCCTATCCCATTTCTTATGCGATCCTATCACTTTTCTTAATCTGTCCTGTCCTCTCCTGTCCTGTCCTGTCCTGTCCTGTCCTGTCCTGTCCTATCCTATCCTATCCTATCCTATCCTATCCTATCCTATCCTATCCTATCCTATCCTATCCTATCCTATCCTATCCTATCCTTTCCATTTTCTTATTCAGTCCTGTCCTGTCGTATCGTATCCCATCCCATCCCACCCCACCCCACCCCATCCCATCCAATCCCATCCCATCCCATCCCATCCTATCCTACATTACCCTATCCTATCTCTTTTCTTGTCCTGTCCTGTCCTGTCCTGTCCTGTCCTATCCTATCCCCATTTTTCTTCTATCCTGTCCTGTCCTGTTCTGTCCTGTAATATCCTGTCCTGTCCGGTCCCGTCCCATCCCGTTTTGTCCTGTCCTGTCCTATTCCCTTTCTTATCCTATCCTATCCTATCCTATCCTATCCTATCCTATCCTATCCTATCCTATCCTATCCCATTTCTTATCCAATCCTATCACTTTTCTTAATCTGTCCTGTCCTGTCCTGTCCTGTCCTATTCCCTTTCTTATCCTATCCTATCCTATCCTATCCTATCCTATCCTATCCTATCCCATTTCTTATCCTATCCTGTCACTTTTCTTAATCTGTCCTGTCCTGTCCTGTCCTGTCCTGTCCTGTCCTGTCCTGTCCTGTCCTGTCCTATCCTATCCTATCCTATCCTATCCTATCCTATCCTATCCTATCCTATCCTATCCCATTTCTTATCCCATTCTATCACTTTTCTTAATCTGTCCTGTCGTATCCTATCCCATCCCATCCCATCCTATCCCATCCCATCCCATCCCATCCCATCCTATCCTACACTACCCTACCCTATCTCTTTTCTTGTCCTGTCCTGTCCTGTCCTGTTCTGTTCTGTTCTGTAATGTCCTGTCCTGTCCCGTCCCATCCCGTCCTGTCCTGTCCTGTCCTATTCCCTTTCTTATCCTATCCTATCCTATCCTATCCTATCCTATCCTATCCTATCCTATCCCATTTCTTATGCGATCCTATCACTTTTCTTAATCTGTCCTGTCCTCTCCTGTCCTGTCCTATCCTATCCTATCCTATCCTATCCTATCCTATCCTATCCTATCCTATCCTATGCCTTTTCTTATTCTATTCTGTCCTGTCCTTTCGTATCCTATCCCATCCCATCCCACCCCATCCCATCCTATCCTACACTACCCTACCCTATCTCTTTTCTTGTCCTGTCCTGTCCTGTCCTATCCTATCCTATCCTATTCTATCCCCATTTTTCTTCTATCCTATCCGGTCCTGTTCTGTCCTGTAATGTCCTGTCCTGTCCGGTCCCGTCCCATCCCGTCCTGTCCTGTCCTATTCCCTTTCTTATCCTATCCTATCCTATCCTATCCTATCCTATCCTATCCTATCCTATCCTATCCTATCCTATCCTATCCCATTTCTTATCCTATCCTGTCACTTGTCTTAATCTGTCCTGTCCTGTCCTGTCCTGTCCTGTCCTGTCCTATCCTATCCTATCCTATCCTATCCTATGCCTTTTCTTATTCTATTCTGTCCTGTCCTTTCGTATCCTATCCCATCCCATCCCACCCCATCCCATCCCATCCCATCCTATCCTACACTACCCTACCCTATCTCTTTTCTTGTCCTGTCCTGTCCTGTCCTATCCTATCCTATCCTATTCTATCCCCATTTTTCTTCTATCCTATCCGGTCCTGTTCTGTCCTGTAATGTCCTGTCCTGTCCGGTCCCGTCCCATCCCGTCCTGTCCTGTCCTATTCCCTTTCTTATCCTATCCTATCCTATCCTATCCTATCCTATCCTATCCTATCCTATCCTATCCTATCCTATCCTATCCCATTTCTTATCCTATCCTGTCACTTTTCTTAATCTGTCCTGTCCTGTCCTGTCCTGTCCTGTCCTGTCCTGTCCTGTCCTGTCCTATCCTATCCTATCCTATCCTATCCCATTTCTTATCCCATTCTATCACTTTTCTTAATCTGTCCTGTCCTGTCCTATTCCCTTTCTTATCCTATCCTATCCTATCCTATCCTATCCTATCCTATCCTATCCCTATTCTTATTCTATTCTGTCCTTTCCTATCCTATCCTATCCTATCCCATTTCTTATGCGATCCTATCACTTTTCTTAATCTGTCCTGTCCTGTCCTGTCCTATCCTATCCTATCCTATCCTATCCTATCCTATCCTATCCTATCCTATCCTATCCTATCCTATCCTATCCTATCCTATCCTATCCTATCCTATCCTATGCCTTTTCTTATTCTATTCTGTCCTGTCCTTTCGTATCCTATCCCATCCCATTCCAACCCATCCCATCCCATCCCATCCAATCCCATCCCATCCTATCCTACACTACCCTAT
Source organism: Rhabdophis nuchalis (assembly GCA_039707465.1). NCBI lineage: Eukaryota > Metazoa > Chordata > Lepidosauria > Squamata > Natricidae > Rhabdophis > Rhabdophis nuchalis. Next base: position 48,698,677 of record CM077650.1, on the reverse strand, counting down.
CCTATGTCTTTTCTTGTCCTGTCCTGTCCTGTCCTGTCCTATCCTATCCTATCCTATCCTATCCTATCCTATCCCGATTTTTCTTCTATCCTATCCGGTCCTGTTCTGTCCTGTAATGTCCTGTCCTGTCCGGTCCCGTCCCATCCCATCCCGTCCTGTCCTGTCCTGTCCTGTCCTATTCCCTTTCCTATCCTATCCTATCCTATCCTATCCTATCCTATCCTATCCTATCACATTTCTTTTCCCATCCAATCACTTTTCTTAATCTGTCCTGTCCTGTCCTGTCCTGTCCTGTCCTATCCTATCCTATCCTATCCTATCCTATCCTATCCTATCCGTATTCTTATTCTATTCTGTCCTTTCCTATCCTATCGTATCCTATCCTATCCTTTCCGTTTTCTTATTCTGTCCTGTCCTGTCGTATCCTATCCCATCCCATCCCACCCTATCCCATCCCATCCCATCCTATCCTACACTACCCTATCCTATCTCTTTTCTTGTCCTGTCCTGTCCTGTCCTGTCCTGTCCTATTCCCTTTCCTATCCTATCCTATCCTATCCTATCCTATCCTATCCTATCCTATCCTATCCTATCCTATCACATTTCGTATCCCATCCAATCACTTTTCTTAATCTGTCCTGTCCTGTCCTGTCCTGTCCTGTCCTATCCTATCCTATCCTATCCTATCCTATCCTATCCTATCCTATCCTATCCGTATTCTTATTCTATTCTGTCCTTTCCTATCCTATCGTATCCTATCCTATACTTTCCGTTTTCTTATTCTGTCCTGTCCTGTCGTATCCTATCCCATCCCATCCCACCCTATCCCATCACATCCCATCCTATCCTACACTACCCTATCCTATCTCTTTTCTTGTCCTGTCCTGTCCTGTCCTGTCCTGTCCTATCCTATCCTATCCTATCCTATCCTATCCTATCCTATCCTATCCTATCCTATCCTATCCTATCCTATCCTTTCCTTTCCATTTTCTTATTCAGTCCTGTCCTGTCGTATCCTATCCCATCCCATCCCACCCCACCCCACCCCATCCCATCCCATCCCATCCCATCCCATCCCATCCTATCCTACATTACCCTATCCTATCTCTTTTCTTGTCCTGTCCTGTCCTGTCCTGTCCTGTCCTATCCTATCCCCATTTTTCTTCTATCCTGTCCTGTCCTGTTCTGTCCTGTAATATCCTGTCCTGTCCGGTCCCGTCCCATCCCGTTTTGTCCTGTCCTGTCCTATTCCCTTTCTTATCCTATCCTATCCTATCCTATCCTATCCTATCCTATCCTATCCTATCCTATCCTATTTCTTATCCAATCCTATCACTTTTCTTAATCTGTCCTGTCCTGTCCTGTCCTGTCCTATTCCCTTTCTTATCCTATCCTATCCTATCCTATCCTATCCTATCCTATCCTATCCTATCCCATTTCTTATCCTATCCTGTCACTTTTCTTAATCTGTCCTGTCCTGTCCTGTCCTGTCCTGTCCTGTCCTGTCCTGTCCTGTCCTATCCTATCCTATCCTATCCTATCCTATCCTATCCTATCCTATCCTATCCTATCCTATCCTATCCCATTTCTTATCCCATTCTATCACTTTTCTTAATCTGTCCTGTCGTATCCTATCCCATCCCATCCCATCCTATCCCATCCCATCCCATCCCATCCCATCCTATCCTACACTACCCTACCCTATCTCTTTTCTTGTCCTGTCCTGTCCTGTCCTGTTCTGTTCTGTTCTGTAATGTCCTGTCCTGTCCCGTCCCATCCCGTCCTGTCCTGTCCTGTCCTATTCCCTTTCTTATCCTATCCTATCCTATCCTATCCTATCCTATCCTATCCTATCCTATCCTATCCTATCCTATCCCATTTCTTATGCGATCCTATCACTTTTCTTAATCTGTCCTGTCCTCTCCTGTCCTGTCCTGTCCTGTCCTGTCCTATCCTATCCTATCCTATCCTATCCTATCCTATCCTATCCTATCCTATCCTATCCTATCCTATCCTATCCTATCCTATCCTATCCTATCCTATGCCTTTTCTTATTCTATTCTGTCCTGTCCTTTCGTATCCTATCCCATCCCATCCCACCCCATCCCATCCCATCCCATCCTATCCTACACTACCCTACCCTATCTCTTTTCTTGTCCTGTCCTGTCCTATCCTATCCTATCCTATTCTATCCCCATTTTTCTTCTATCCTATCCGGTCCTGTTCTGTCCTGTAATGTCCTGTCCTGTCCGGTCCCGTCCCATCCCGTCCTGTCCTGTCCTATTCCCTTTCTTATCCTATCCTATCCTATCCTATCCTATCCTATCCTATCCTATCCTATCCCATTTCTTATCCTATCCTGTCACTTTTCTTAATCTGTCCTGTCCTGTCCTGTCCTGTCCTGTCCTGTCCTATCCTATCCTATCCTATCCTATCCCATTTCTTATCCCATTCTATCACTTTTCTTAATCTGTCCTGTCCTGTCCTATTCCCTTTCTTATCCTATCCTATCCTATCCTATCCTATCCTATCCCTATTCTTATTCTATTCTGTCCTTTCCTATCCTATCCTATCCTATCCCATTTCTTATGCGATCCTATCACTTTTCTTAATCTGTCCTGTCCTGTCCTGTCCTGTCCTGTCCTGTCCTATCCTATCCTATCCTATCCTATCCTATCCTATCCTATCCTATCCTATCCTATCCTATCCTATCCTATCCTATCCTATGCCTTTTCTTATTCTATTCTGTCCTGTCCTTTCGTATCCTATCCCATCCCATTCCAACCCATCCCATCCCATCCCATCCAATCCCATCCCATCCTATCCTACACTACCCTATCCTATGTCTTTTCTTGTCCTGTCCTGTCCTGTCCTGTCCTGTCCTATCCTATCCTATCCTATCCTATCCTATCCTATCCCGATTTTTCTTCTATCCTATCTGGTCCTGTTCTGTCCTGTAATGTCCTGTCCTGTCCGGTCCCGTCCCATCCCATCCCGTCCTGTCCTGTCCTGTCCTGTCCTATTCCCTTTCCTATCCTATCCTATCCTATCCTATCCTATCCTATCCTATCCTATCACATTTCTTATCCCATCCAATCACTTTTCTTAATCTGTCCTGTCCTGTCCTGTCCTGTCCTGTCCTATCCTATCCTATCCTATCCTATCCTATCCTATCCGTATTCTTATTCTATTCTGTCCTTTCCTATCCTATCGTATCCTATCCTATCCTTTCCGTTTTCTTATTCTGTCCTGTCCTGTCGTATCCTATCCCATCCCATCCCACCCTATCCCATCCCATCCCATCCTATCCTACACTACCCTATCCTATCTCTTTTCTTGTCCTGTCCTGTCCTGTCCTGTCCTGTCCTATCCTATCCTATCCTATCCTATCCTTTCCATTTTCTTATTCAGTCCTGTCCTGTCGTATCCTATCCCATCCCATCCCACCCCACCCCACCCCATTCCATCCAATCCCATCCCATCCCATCCCATCCCATCCCATCCCATCCTATCCTACATTACCCTATCCTATCTCTTTTCTTGTCCTGTCCTGTCCTGTCCTGTCCTGTCCTATCCCGATTTTTCTTCTATCCTATCCGGTCCTGTTCTGTCCTGTAATGTCCTGTCCTGTCCGGTCCCGTCCCATCCCATCCCGTCCTGTCCTGTCCTGTCCTGTCCTGTCCTGTCCTATTCCCTTTCCTATCCTATCCTATCCTATCCTATCCTATCCTATCACATTTCTTATCCCATCCTATCACTTTTCTTAATCTGTCCTGTCCTGTCCTGTCCTGTCCTATCCTATCCTATCCTATCCTATCCTATCCTATCCTTTCCTATCCTATGCCTTTTCTTATTCTATCAGCTCCTGTCCTGTTCTGTCTTGTCCTGTCCTGTCCTATCTTATCCTATCCCTTTTTTTATTCTGTCTTGTCCCGTCCCGTCCCGTCCCGTCCCGTCCTTTCCTGTCCTGTCCCGTCCCGTCCCATCCCATCCCTTTTCTTATTCTGTCCTGTCCTGTCCTGTCCTGTCCTATCCTATCCTATCCTATCCTATCCTATCCTATCCCATTTCTTATCCCATACTATCACTTTTCTTAATCTGTCCTGTCCTGTCCTGTCCTGTCCTATCCTATCCTATCCTATCCTATCCTATCCTTTCCTTTCCTTTCCTTTCCTATCCTATGCCTTTTCTTATTCTATTCTGTCCTGTCCTTTCGTATCCTATCCCATCCCACCCCATCCCATCCCATCCAATCCCATCCCATCCTATCCTAAACTACCCTATCTTATCTCTTTTCTTGTCCTGTCCTATCCTATCCTATCCTATCCCCATTTTTCTTCTATCCTATCCTGTCCTGTTCTGTCCTGTAATGTCCTTTCCTGTCCGGTCCGGTCCGGTCCGGTCCCATCCCATCCCATCCCGTCCCATCCCGTCCTGTCCCGTCCCGTCCCGTCCGGTCCCATCCCATCCCTTTTCTTATTATGTCCAGTCCTGTCCTGTCCTGTCCTATCCTATCCTATCCTATCCTATCCTATCCTATCCTATCCTATCCTATCCCATTTCTTATCCCATTCTATCACTTTTCTTAATCTGTTCTGTCCTGTCCTGTCCTATCCTGTCCTATCCTATCCTATCCTATCCTATCCTATCCTTTCCTATCCTATGCCTTTTCGTATTCTATTCTGTCCTGTCCTTTCGTATCCTATCCCATCCCATCCCACCCCATCCCATCCCATCCAATCCCATCCCATCCCATCCTATCCTATCTCTTTTCTTGTCCTGTCCTGTCCTGTCCTGTCCAGTCCTATCCTATCCTATCTCCATTTTTCTTCTATCCTATCCTGTCCTGTTCTGTCCTGTAATGTCCTGCCCTGTCCGGTCCGGTCCCGTCCCATCCCATCCCGTCCTGTCCTGTCTTGTCCTGTCCTATTCCCTTTCTTATACTATCCCATCCTATCCTCTCCTATCCCATTTCTTATCCTATACTATCACTTTTCTTAATCTGTCCTGTCCTGTCCTGTCCTGTCGTGTCCCATCCCATCCCATCCCATCCCATCCCATCCCATCCCATCCCATCCCATCCTATCCTAACCTATCCTATCCTTTTTCTTATTCTGTCCTGTCCTGTCTTTTCCTATTCTATTCTGTCCTGTCCTGTCCTATCCTATCCTATCCTATCCTATCCTATCCTATCCCCATTTTTCTTCTATCCTATCCGGTCCTGTTCTGTCCTGTAATGTCCTGTCCTGTCCGGTCCCGTCCCATCCCATCCTGTCCTGTCCTATTCCCTTTCTTATCCTATCCTATCCTATCCTATCCTATCCTATCCCATTTCTTATCCTATCCTGTCACTTTTCTTAATCTGTCCTGTCCTGTCCTGTCCTATCCTATCCTATCCTATCCTATCCTATCCCATTTCTTATCCCATTCTATCACTTTTCTTAATCTGTCCTGTCCTGTCCTATTCCCTTTCTTATCCTATCCTATCCTATCCTATCCTATCCTATCCTATCCCTATTCTTATTCTATTCTGTCCTTTCCTATCCTATCCTATCCCATTTCTTATGCGATCCTATCACTTTTCTTAATCTGTCCTGTCCTGTCCTGTCCTGTCCTGTCCTATCCTATCCTATCCTATCCTATCCTATCCTATCCTATCCTATCCTATCCTATTCTATCCTATCCTATCCTTTCCTATCCTATGCCTTTTCTTATTCTATCAGCTCCTGTCCTGTTCTGTCTTGTCCTGTCCTGTCCTATCCTACCCTACCCTACCCTACCCTACCCTATCCTGTCCTATGCCTTTTCTTATTCTATTCTGTCCTGTCCTGTTGTATCCTATCCCATCCCATCCCATCCCACCCCAACCCACCCCATCCCATCCCATCCCATCCCATCCTATCCTACCCTACCCTACCCTATCTTATCTCTTTTCTTGTCCTGTCCTGTCCTGTCCTGTCCAGTCCTGTCCTATCCTATCCTATCCCCATTTTTCTTCTATCCTGTCCTGTACTGTTCTGTCATGTAATGTCCTGTCCTGTCCGGTCCGGTCCCGTCCCATCCCGTCCTGTCCTGTCCTGTCCTATTCCCTTTCTTATCCTATCCTTTCCTGTCTTATCCTATCCTATCCCATTTCTTATCCCATCCTATCACTTTTCTTAATCTGTCCTGTCCTGTCCTGTCCTGTCCTGTCCTATCCTATCCTATCCTATCCTATCCTATCCTATCCTATTCTATCCCATTTCTTATCCCATTTCTTATCCCATTCTATCACTTTTCTTAATATGTTCTGTCCTGTCCTATCCTGTCCTATCCTGTCCTATCCTATCCTATCCTATCCTATCCTTTCCTATCCTATGCCTTTTCTTATTCTATTCTGTCCTGTCCTTTCGTATCCTATCCCATCCCATCCCATCCCATCCCATCCAATCCCATCCCATCCCATCCTATCCTATCTCTTTTCTTGTCCTGTCCTGTCCTGTCCTGTCCAGTCCTATCCTATCCTATCCTATCCTATCCCCATTTTTCTTCTATCCTATCCTGTCCTGTTCTGTCCTGTAATGTCCCGTCCTGTCCGGTCCGGTCCCGTCCCATCCCATCCCGTCCTGTCCTGTCTTGTCCTGTCCTATTCCCTTTCTTATACTATCCCATCCTATCCTCTCCTATCCCATTTCTTATCCTATACTATCACTTTTATAATAATAATAATAATAATAAATTATAATAATAATAATAATAATAATAATAATAATAATAATAATAATAATAATAATAATAATAATAATAATAATAATAATAATAATAAATTGGGATTTATTAACCGCACCCTCTCCCCACAGGGACCCGGGGCGGTGCACAGGCATAATTAAAAACAATATACAATAATACAAATATTTCTTAAAATCGAATTAAATAAATCTACCCGTGCTAAAAACATAAATTAAAAACCCATTTAAAATTTATAATTAAAAGACAGAGAGAACTATTCAAGGCCGGCCAGTCGAAAGAGATGGGTCTTCAATTTTACACGGAAGGAGCGGAGGTCGGTGGTCGTTCTAATATCAGGGGGAAGGTCGTTCCAGAGGGCCGGGCCCGCCACAGAGAGCGCCCTTCCCCTGGGCGTCGCCCGCTGACAAAGTCTAGTGGACGGCACCCGGAGAAGCCCCTCTCTGTGGGAGCGAATCGGTCGTGAGGATGTGTGGGGCAGGATCCGATCTCGCAGATAGCTAGGTCCCGAGCCATGGAGCGCTTTGAAGATGATAACTAACACCTTGAAGCGCACCCGGAAGACGACAGGTAGCCAGTGCAGCTCGCGCAAGAGCGGTGTTACGTGGGCAAACCTAGAGGTGCCCATAATTGCTCGCGCGGCCGCATTCTGAACTAACTGAAGCCTCCGGGTGCACCTCAAGGGGAGCCCCATGTAGAGAGAGTTACAATAGTCCAGTCGGGATGTCACGAGGGCATGAGTGACTGTGCGAAGGGCGTCCCGATCCAATAGGGGGCGCAATTGGCGAACCAGGCGAACCTGGTAAAACGCCCTCCTGGCCACGGCTGTCACTTGCTCTTCCATAGACAGCCGGGTATCCAGGAGGACACCCAAATTGCGCGCCCCATCCACAGGGGCAAGATGTTCGCCCCCTATGGCCAGCGTTGGAGAAAGCTGGTTGAATCGGGCAGCCGGAAACCACAGCCACTCGGTCTTGGTCGGGTTGAGCCTAAGTCCGTTACTTCCCATCCAGATCCGCACGGCTTCCAGGCACTGGCACATCACCGCTACGGCATCGTTGGGGTGGTTTGGGGTAGATATGTACAGCTGGGTGTCATCAGCGTACAGATGGTACTCTACCCCAAAACCACGGATGATCTCACCCAACGGCTTCATATATGCATTAAACAGGAGAGGCGAGAGGACCGACCCCTGAGGCACCCCGCATGTGAGGGGTCTCGGGGTCGACCTCTGCTCTCCTGCCCGCACAAATTGCGATCGGCCAGAGAGGTAGGAGGAGAACCACCGCAAAACAGTGCCTCCCACCCCCAACCCCCCCAGCCGATGCAATAGGATACCATGGTCGATGGTATCGAAAGCCGCTGAGAGGTCTAATAGGACCAGGATGGAGGAACATCCCCCATCTCTGGCCCTCCAGAGATCATCTACCAACGCGACCAATGCCGTCTCGGTGCTATGCCCGGGCCGAAAGCCGGACTGGCGCGGATCTAGATAGTCAACTTCCTCCAGGTGACGGGGAAACTGTTGTGCCACCACACTCTCAACAACCTTCGCCAAGAAGGGAAGGTTGGAGACTGGACGGTAGTTGTTCAAAATAGCTGGGTCCAAGGAGGGCTTCTTGAGGAGGGGCCTCACCATAGCCTCTTTTAGGGAGGCAGGCAAGGAACCCTCACTCAAGGATGCGTTGATAACCTCTTGGAGCCAGCCTCGTGTCACCTCCCAGGATGCCAGTACAAGCCAGGAGGGGCACGGGTCCAATGAACATGTGGTGGCTCGCAGTCGCCCACGTAACCTGTCCATATCCTCGGAAGTAACGGGGTCAAACTCCTCCCAAACAAGATCTCCCTCGTGGCATCCCACTGGGCCATGAATGGGGGCTAGCTCACTCTGTATCTGGGCGGTTTTCTCCTGCAGAAAAATCACAAATTCCTCTGCCCTACCCTGTAACGGGGCTTCCCGCTCCCTCTGTTGGAGGAGGGAACGGGTCACCCTAAACAGGGCGGCAGGGCGGTTTTCTGCGGATGCTATGAGGGTGGCACAATGATGACGTTTGGCCACCCTCAGCGCCACAATGTAAGTCCGTAAATGGGCTCTTACCTGTGTCCGGTCAGATTCAGAGCGGCTAGCCCTCCATCTTCTCTCTAGGCATCTCTTGCGGCGTTTCATCACCCGCAGCCCCTCAGTAAACCAAGGAGCCAGGGTGGTTCGCCGCCGCGAGAGAGGCCGCAAGGGCGCGACCCGATCCAAGGCTCCCACGGCCGCACTATTCCATGCGGCCGTGAGGTCCTCCATCGGGGCGCGGGTCAGGGATACAGGAAATGGCCCAAGCACTGTCTGGAACCCATCCGGGTCCATCAAGCGCCTGGGGCGGTACCAGATTGGTAACTCTGGTTCCGCCTCCCCGCGGAGGGGAGCAGCGGTCGGAAAGTCGAGTCGGAGAAGTGAGTGGTCTGACCATGACAAGGGTATGATGTCTATGTCCCCTGTACCCAGATCACTCTTCCATTGGCCCGAGACGAAGATGAGGTCCGGCGTATGTCCACCCTCATGGGTGGGGCCATGAATTACTTGGGTCAGGTCCATGGCCGTCATGGAAGCCATGAACTCCCGAGCTACCACGGATGATTCGCCCAACGATGGCAGGTTAAAGTCCCCCATAACTATAAGTCTGGGGGTCTCCACTGCCACCGTAGCGATCACCTCCAGGAGCTCGGGCAGGGCTGCTGCTACATAGCGGGGAGCCAGGTATACAACCAGCAAGCCCAACTGCCTCCCTAGGCCCCACTTCATGCAGAGGGACTCACAGCCAGAGGTCTGCGGCACAATGGTCTCTCTCGGCTCCAGGCCTTCCTTGATAATGACCGCTACCCCACCACCCCTGCCTAGGGCCCGCGGCTGATGAAATGCGCGGTAACCTGGTGGGCACATTTCAACGAGGGGATGACCTCCCTCGTGGCCCAACCAGGTCTCCGCTATTCCTACCAGGTCCGGCTCCCCCTCTGACACAAGGTCACTAATGAGGGGGGCTTTGTTGACAACGGACCTGGCGTTGCAAAACATCAGCCGCAGACCCTGGCTCTGTATTCCCTGGCCACCTAGCCTGCGAGGGTTGTGGCACCCGACCGTCTGTAACCAACGGCTGCGTGCCACCAACCGGGAGGATGAAAATTGTCTCCCCTCGGTCCTGCCCCTCCCCACGACCCTCTGAATTGGTATGCCCTCCTGAGGAACGACTCGAATATCCCCCTGCCTTTCGCCTTCCGCTTCCCGCCGTCGACTGCTATCCTGGCCCTTACTACTAATTGCTGTTTCCATCTCCATCTGTCTATATCTACCCCCCTCCCTTGAACCCCCTAAAAAAGATAATTTAAACAATTTCCTAACTAAAAAACCCCTGAGACCGCGCTTCGCCCACCTCTCCGGATTAATAAATCCCTCCTCGAGGCGGGCCCTCGTTAACGAGGAGGGCCAAACCTGCGAGAGCGGGGACTCTCGCAGAAGCATAAGGTCTGCCACAGAGTACATAGTCATAATTATAGTATATAAATATAAATATATAAATACATATACACATATAAATACATAAATATATAAATATATAGATATAAAAATATAATACAACTATAAATACGAGATATAAAATGGGTCAAAGTTAATTATGGGGAGCATGTTGACAATTAGAATGGTAAAAATAGATGTTGAAAGTAATAATTAAATAATTCACATGCACAGTGGGATATAGTCCGGCTTGATCTCAAAAATTCATTGCAGATGTTAGAAATAGTCAATCAATCTATCAGTCCGGGTGGAGGGGGGGTCAAGAGTGTAATTTGGGGAATCGTTGGGGGTGGAGGAGGGGAGGGAGGGGGCAGTCTCTGGAGCCCAGATTTTTTTTTAAAGGGCTCTTCTGGTCTTGCATCCTCTCAGGAAAAGGCCAGGCCAAGGCATTCCTCCTACTCCTGGCCAGGCCCGGATAACAGTTCTTATAGGCCTCGGTCGTCCAGATCTTATAGGCCTCGATCACACAGGATGCATACGCCACGGCCATTAGTTCAGATCTTCCAGCCGTTCTCTCTGCTGCCCAAAAAGAATCTCACCTCCTCCTAGAGGCCTCGGGCCGGCCGCTCCTCTCCCAGCCCGGCCCGGCCCGATCCGGTCTCTCCTCCATTTCCAAATCTCCCCGATGACCTCCAGCTCAACAGCTCACCCCAGCTCGGCAACGCGGCTCCGTAGATCATCCCAGCGCCGCGGATCATCCCAGCGCCGCTCTAGCCCCGGCCACCACGTCCTCCTGGCCTCAGCTCAAAACGGCTCAAAACGGCACTCACATCGGCCCTCGCATCGACCTCCTTTTCCTCCTTCTCCTCGGGTCTGCGTTCCGGCCGCCACGTTCCGGCCGCCACGTTTCCGCCGCCATCCACGCCCGGCGTCCTCGGCAATATCTCCGCCGCTGTCTTACCCTAGAGAGCCGTCCAGATCTCAAACCATTGCTAGGGTAAGCAACTCACTGGGCCCGGCCCTTAGAAATGGAAAACAGACCGGGCTGCATGTTTTAATAAGCCAACAAGCTCCAGAACCCAACGGAGCTCAGAGGCAGACCGCCATCTTCGCGCCTGCGCAGTCACTTCTTTCTTAATCTGTCCTGTCCTGTCGTGTCGTGTCCCGTCCCATCCCATCCCATCCCATCCTATCCTAACCTATCCTATCATTTTTCTTATTCTGTCCTGTCCTGTCTTTTCCTATTCTATTCTGTCCTGTCCTGTCGTATCCTATCCCTTCCTATCCCACCCAACCCCATCCCATCCCATCCCATCCCATCCTATCCTACCCTACCCTATCCTATCTCTTTTCTTGTCCTGTCCTGTCCTATCCTGTCCTGACCTTTCCTATTTTATCCTATGCCTTTTTTTATTCTGTCTTGTCCCGTCCCGTCCCGTCCCGTCCCGTCCTGTCCCGTCCCATCCCATTCCATCCTCTTTTCTTATTCTGTACTGTCCTGTCCTGTCGTATCCTATCCCATCCCATCCCACCCTATCCTATCCCATCCCATTTCTTATTCTGTCCTGTCCTGTCCTGTCCTGTCCTGTCCTATCCTATCCTATCCTATCCTATCCTCTCCTCTCCTATCCTATCCTATCCATTTTCTTATTCTATTCTGTCCTATCCTATCCCATCCCATTTCTTATTCTGTCCTGTTCTTTCCTGTCCTGTCCTATCCTATCCTATCCTATCCTATCCTATCCTATCCTATCCTATCCCTATTCTTATTCTATTCTGTCCTTTCCTATCCTATCCTATCCCATTTCTTATCCTATCCTATCACTTTTCTTAATCTGTCCTGTCCTGTCCTGTCCTATCGTATCCTTTCCGTTTTCTTATTCTGTCCTGTCCTGACGTATCCTATCCCATCCCATCCCATCCCACCCCATCCCATCCAATCCCATCCTATCCTACACTACCCTATTCTATCTCTTTTCTTGTCCTGTTCTGTCCTGTCCTGTCCTGTCCTATCCTATCCTATCCCCATTTTTCTTCTATCCTGTCCTGTACTGTTCTGTCATGTAATGTCCTGTCCTGTCCGGTCCGGTCCCGTCCCATCCCGTCCTGTCCTGTCCTATTCCCTTTCTTATCCTATCCTTTCCTATCTTATCCTATCCTATCCCATTTCTTATCCTATCCTATCCCATTTCTTATCCCATCCTATCACTTTTCTTAATCTGTCCTGTCCTGTCCTGTCCTGTCCTATCCTATCCTATCCTATCCTATCCTATCCTATCCTATCCTATCCTATCCTATCCTATCCTTTCCTATCCTATGCCTTTTCTTATTCTATTCTATCCTGTCCTGTTTTATCCTATCCCATCCCACCCCAACCCACCCCATCCCATCCCATCCCATCCTATCCTACCCTACCCTACCCTACCCTATCTCTTTTCTTGTCCTGTCCTGTCCTGTCCTGTCCTGTCCTATCCTATCCTATCCTATCCCCATTTTTCTTCTATCCTATCCTGTCCTGATCTGTCCTGTAATGTCCTGTCCGGTCCGGTCCCGTCCCATCCCGTCCTGAACTGTCCTGTCCTATTCCCTTTCTTATCCTATCCTATCCTATCCTATCCTATCCTATCCTATCCCATTCCTTATCCTATCCTTTCCGTTTTCTTTATATTGAAAAAGTTTTATTGAGTTTACATTTTTTGTGGGGTAGGGTAAGGGTTACATAGAAATTTTGAGAGTGGTCACGTCAAAGTCGTCGGCTCCTCCGGAACCTCAAATTACATTATTAAAAAGAAAAAAAAGAAACATTTCACATAACACTACAAGCTGGGAGCAAGTACATATTCCTAAATTTTTCAGTTATATACTGTCAGTCAATTGCAAAAATCCAGATTACAAATATCATACAATATTACTCAAAAGAAAAACCAGGGCAAAGTTATTTTTTAGATCTAAGTCTCTTGGCAATTGTATCTTCCCCCTTCTCCCCCGGGCCCCCAGCGGGCGGGGCCATGGCTCCCCCTGCCCCCCCTGGATCTTCTCCCAGGACAGAGGAATGTTTTTTAAGAAAGGCTTCCGCCTCAGCAACTGTTTTAATCTTTACTCTACCTCCTTCCCAGAACACCAGCATCCCTTCGGGTATCACCCACTTGAACCAGATCCCATGATCAAACAATGTTTTAGACAAGAAGGAAAATTTCCTTCTGGCTTCTCTAATTTTTCTTGGAATCTGCTTCAAGATGGTAATCTCCTTTTGTTGGTAAATCATAGGACTCCCTCTTTGCGCCTTCAAGATTTCCTCTCTGGTTGACCTTCTAACAAATTTTACATGTATCTCTCTGGGTACTTCATTCATCCTAGCATATGCAGAATTTATTCTGTAGACTAGGTCAATGTCCCCTCTGATCTCATCTTTAGGTTTATGTAAATAGTCTGCCGTTTTCTTATTCTGTCCTGCCCTGTCGTATCCTATCCCATCCCATCCCATCCCACCCCATCCCATCCCATCCCATCCTATCCTACACTACCCTGTCCTATCTCTTTTCTTGTCCTTTCCTGTCCTGTCCTGTCCTATCTTATCCCCATTTATCTTCTATCCTGTCCTGTCCTGTTCTGTCCTGTAATGTCCTGTAATGTCCTGTCCAGTCTTATCCTATCCTATCCTATCCTATCCTATCCTATCCCTTTTCTTATTCTTTTCTGTCCTTTCCTATCCTATCCTATCCCATTTCTTATCCCATCCTATCACTTTTCTTAATCTGTCCTGTCCTGTCCTGTCCTGTCCTGTCCTATCCTATCCTATCCTATCCTATCCTATCCTATCCTATCCTATCCTATCCTATCCTATCCTTTCCGTTTTCTTATTCTGTCCTGTCCTGTCGTATCCTATCCCATCCCATCCCATCCTATCCTACCCTATCCTATCCTATCCTATCCTATCCTACCCTATCCTATCCTATCCCATGTCTTATCCCATCCTATCACTTTTCTTAATCTGTCCTGTCCTGTCCTGTCCTGTCCTATCCTATCCTATCCTATCCTATCCTATCCTATCCTATCCTATCCTATCCTTTCCTATCCTATGCCTTTTCTTATTCTATTCTATCCTGTCCTGTTGTATCCTATCCCATCAGATCCTATCCTATCCTATCCTATCCTATCCTATCCTATCCTATCCTATCCTATCCTATCCTATCCTATCCTATCCCATCCCATCCCATCCCATCCTATCCTACCCTACCCTACCCTACCCTACCCTATCCTATCTCTTTTCTTGTCCTGTCCTGTCCTGTTCTGTCCTGTCCTGTCCTGACCTTTCCTATCTTATCCTATCCCTTTTTTTATTCTGTCTTGTCCCGTCCCGTCCCGTCCTGTCCTGTCCCGTCCCGTCCCATCCCATCCCGTCCCGTCCCATCCCATCCCTTGTCTTATTCTGTCCTGTCCTGTCCTGTCCTGTCCTATCCTATCCTATCGTATCCTATCCTATCGTATCCTATCCTATCCTATCCCTTTTCTTATTCTATTCTATCCTGTCCTATCCTAATCTATCCCATTTCTTATCCTATCCTATCACTTTTCTTAATCTGTCCTGTCCTGTCGTGTCCTATCCTATCCTATCCTATCCAGTCCTATCCTATCCTATCCTATCCTATGCTATCCTATCCCATTTCTTATCCCATTCTATCACTTTTCTTAATCTGTCCTGTCCTGTCCTGTCCTATCCTATCCTATCCTATCCTATCCTTTCCTATCCTATGCCTTTTCTTATTCTATTCTGTCCTGTCCTTTCGTATCCTATCCCATCCCATCCCACCCCATCCCATCCCATCCACTCCCATCCCATCCTATCCTAAACTACCCTATCCTATCTCTTTTCTTGTCCTGTCCTGTCCTATCCAGTCCTATCCTATCCCCATTTTTCTTCTATCCTATCCTGTCCTGTTCTGTCCTGTAATGTCCTGTCCTGTCCGGTCCCGTCCGGTCCCGTCCCATCCCATCCCATCCCATCCCATCCCGTCCTGTCCTGTCCTGTCCTATTCCCTTTCTTATCCTATCCTATCCCATTTCTTATCCTATCCTATCACTTTTCTTAATCTGTCCTGTCCTGTTGTGTCCTGTCCTATCCTATCCTATCCTATCCCATCCCATCCCATCCCATCCTCTCCTATCCTATCCTATCCTACCCTTTTTCTTATTCTGTCCTGTCCTGTCGTATCCTATCCTATCCCATCCCACCCAACACCATCCCATCCCATCCTATCGTACCCTACTCTATCCTATCTCTTTTCTTGTCCTGTCCTGACATTTCCTATCTTATCCTATCCCTCTTCTTATTCTGTCCTGTCCTGTCCTGTCCTGTCCTGTCCTGTCCTGTCCTGTCCTGTCCTGTCCTGTCCTATCCTATCCCCATTCTTCTTCTATCCTATCCTCTCCTGTCCGGTCCTGTCCTGTCCCGTCCCGTCCCGTCCCGTCCCGTCCTGTCCTGTCCTGTCCTATTCCCTTATTTTTTTTTATTGAAAAAGTTTTATTCAAACAGATTTTTCCCCTTTTTACCCCCCCAACATATAATATAAATCACATACAAATACTATACCCCCTCCCCTCCCCCCGTCTTAAAATAAATTTCTCATTCAGATATTATACCCCCTCTCCCAACAAACATAATATAAATTTCTCTTAATGTAACAATATCCCATTAACCCCATCTTCTAAATTAATTGAATATATATAAAACATAATATAATATAAGTCCTGTCCTGTCCTGTCCTATTCCCTTTCTTGTTCTGTTCTGTTCTGTTCTGTTCTGTTCTATTCTATTCTATTCTATTCTATGCTATGCTATCCCATCCCATCCCATCCCATCCCATCCCATCCTTTTTCTTATTCTATTCTGTCCTGTCCTGTCCTCTGCCTTTTCTCATTCTATTCTGTCCTGTCCTATCCTATCCCATCCCATCCCATCCCGTCCCATCCTGTCCCATCCCATCCCATCCCACCCTATCCCTTTTCTTGTCCTGTCCTGTCCTGTCCTGTCCTGCCCTGCCCTGCCATGCCCTGCCCTGCCCTGCCCTGCCCTGCCCTGCCCTGCCCTGCCCTTTCCTGTCCTATCCTATCCTATCCTATCCCTTTTCTTATTCTTTTTTTTTATATTGAAAAAGTTTTATTGGTTTTTACAATTTTCCAAAAGGGTAGGGTAAGGGATACAGAAACATTTTAAGAACTTTCGCGTCGGGATCATTGGCCCTTCCAGGGCTTCATAATAAAACATTAAAAAAAACATTTTTCAAAAATACTACAAGGTGAAAATAAGTACATGTTTCCTAAATTCTCAATTCTATGCTGGCAGTTGTGTACAAACATCCAGATATAAAGGTTATACAATGTTAATAAAAAAGCAAAGTTATTTTTTCGATCTAAGTCTCTTGGCAATTGTATCTTCTTTTTCTCCTTCCTGGCCCCCAGCGGGCGGGGCCGTGGCCCCCCCTGCCCCCCCTGAATCGTCCTCCAGGACAGAGGAATGTTTTTTAAGAAAGGCTTCCGCCTCAACAACTGTTTTAATCCTTACTCTTCCTTCATCCCAGAACACCAACATCCCTTCCGGCATCGCCCACTTAAACCAAATCCCGTGGTCAAACAATTTTTTGGATAAGAAGGAATACCTCCTTCTCATCTCTCTAATCTTTTTTGGGATCTGCTTCAAGATGGCGACTTCCTTTTGTTGGTAAATTAATGGCCCCCCTCTCTGCGCCTTCAAAATTCCCTCTCTGGTAGACCTTCTAACAAATTTAATATGTATCTCTTTGGGTACTTCATTTATCCTGGCATATGCTGAATTTATTCTGTAGACTAGGTCAATGTCCCCCCTGATCTCATCTTTAGGTTTATGTAAATAGTCTGCTAAAATTGTACTCATGAGTTCAGGAAGACATTCACCAGGCTCTTCAGAAATGTTCTGAAATCTTAAGAAATATGACATCCTTTCAAAATCCATCCTAGACATATGCCCAGTCAGTTCTCCAACCTCACTACTAACAATTTTAAGCTCTCCCTTTGCCCCAACCAGCCCCCCTTCCAGCTCCTCAGTCTTCTGTGTGTTCTCCAGCACTTGCTTCCGTGTTTCCAAAAGATCCTTCTTGAAGCTGCTATTATCTTCTCTCAAAGCTTTAATTTCCTGCACCAAAGCTTGTAACACTGATTCTATTGATGTCATTCTTTGTTCCAATCCTGCCAATTCTGATTTTGATGCCATGGTAAGCTGTTAAAGTCAGTGCCACTAAGATGGCATTTTTTGGGTGGGGCCGTTGAAGCAGGTCAGGAGAAAAGTTCAAATGAGAGTTGTAAAAAGTTCAAGACCCAGAAGAGAAACACTTTTCACAGTCAATAATTATAGCAGAGAAGGCACTCCAGGGAAGGAATCAATTAATCCAGAAATTTCTTCATTAGTAGAGAGAGGGAGTCCAAATCACAAAGAGATGTTGGTAATTTTCCATAAGTAAAAATAATCATTCAGGAACAAAGGGCAGCCATCCTCCACCGCCCAGTCTGAGAGCCAGCAGGAGAAAGTAACAAAAGAAAAATTGTTTCAAGCCAGCCGGACTTAGATACATTGTAAAGAAACAAGCCGCAAAACACTTTCACTTGCATTCAAAACAGTCCGGATGCGAAATGTCCGCTTCCTCGCAATGAGGAGCCATTTCTAAGCGCCGCTTTAAATACGAGGGGGGGTTTAACAAACAAACACCCCCCTCTATGTTCTTTCAGTCCAGGCTGCCAGCACAAATAAATAAATCACTCACTCTTCACCAAAGCCCCGGGAAGCCTTCCGACCCGAACACTCAGCTCTTTTCAAATTCCTCGTTCGTTGCCGTCCTCCATTGGCGAAGGGAAAACCCCCCGCAGCATGTCTCCTCTCACCTAGGCCGAGGACAAGGGCCGTTTTCCCGCCGCCGCTGGGATAAACAGACCCAGGCGAGCCAGCCCTACGGAAGGCCCCCCAAAAGGGGGTGCCTCGCCCCCTTTGGGGGGCAGAAAAAAGAACAAAACGGCGGACGAGTCCCAAGACTCGTCCGTCGCATCTGGAAGGCGGAACCTTTTCTTATTCTATTCTGTCCTGTCCTGTCGTATCCTATCCCATCCCATCCAACCCTATCCTATCCCATTCCATTTCTTGTTCTGTCCTGTCCTGTCCTGTCCTGTCCTGTCCTGTCCTATCCTATCCTATCCTATCCTATCCTATCCTATCCTATCCCTTTTCTTATTCTATTCCATCCTGTCCTGTCCTATCCTATCCCATCCCATTTCTTATTCTGTCCTGTTCTGTCCTGTCCTGTCCTGTCCTATCCTATCCTATCCTATCCTATCCTATCCTATCCTATCCTATCCTATCCTATCCTATCCTATCCTATCCTATCCTATCCTATCCTATGCCTTTTCTTATTCTATTCTGTCCTGTCCTATCGTATCCTATCCCAACCCATCCCACCCTACCCTATCCCATCCCATCCTATCCTACACTACCCTATCCTATTTCTTTTCTTGTCCTGTCCTTTCCTGTCCTTTCCTGTCCTGTCCTGTCCTATCCTATCCTATCCCCATTTTTCTTCTATCCTGTCCTGTCCTGTTCTGTCCTGTTCTGTTCTGTAATGTCCTCTCCTGTCCCGTCCTATTCCCTTTCTTATCCTATCCTTTCCTTTCCTATCCTATCCTATCCTATCCTATCCTATCCTATCCCTTTTCTTATTCTGTCCTGTCCTGTCCTGTCCTGTCCTATCCTATCCTATCCTATCCTGTCCTGTCCTGTCCTATCCTATCCTATCCTATCCTGTCCTGTCCTGTCCTGTCCTATCCTATCCCACCCCATCCCATCCCATCCCATTCCATCCCACCCCATCCCATCCCATCCCATTCCATCCCATCCCATCCCATCCCATCCTTTTTCTTATTCTATTCTGTCCTGTCCTGTCCTGTCCTCTGCCTTTTCTTATTCTATTCTGTCCTGTCCTATCCTATACTATCCTATCCCATCCCACCCCGTCCCATCCTGTCCCATCCCGTCCCATCCCACCCTATCCCTTTTCTTGTCCTGTCCTGTCCTGTCCTGTCCTGTCCTGTCCTGTCCTACCCTGCCCTGCCCTGCCCTGCCCTGCCCTGCCCTGCCCTGCCCTGCCCTGCCCTGCCCTGCCCTTTCCTGTCCTGTCCTATCCTATCCTATCCTATCCCTTTTCTTATTCTATTCTGTCCTGTCCTATCGTATCCTATCCCAACCCATCCCACCCTACCCTATCCCATCCCATCCTATCCTACACTACCCTATCCTATTTCTTTTCTTGTCCTGTCCTTTCCTGTCCTTTCCTGTCCTGTCCTGTCCTATCCTATCCTATCCCCATTTTTCTTCTATCCTGTCCTGTCCTGTTCTGTCCTGTTCTGTTCTGTAATGTCCTCTCCTGTCCCGTCCTATTCCCTTTCTTATCCTATCCTTTCCTTTCCTTTCCTATCCTATCCTATCCTATCCTATCCTATCCTATCCTATCCTATCCTATCCTATCCTATCCTATCCTATCCTATCCTATCCTATCCTATCCCTTTTCTTATTCTGTCCTGTCCTGTCCTATCCTATCCTATCCTATCCTGTCCTGTCCTGTCCTATCCTATCCTATCCTGTCCTGTCCTGTCCTGTCCTATCCTATCCCACCCCATCCCATCCCATCCCATTCCATCCCACCCCATCCCATCCCATCCCATTCCATCCCATCCCATCCCATCCCATCCTTTTTCTTATTCTATTCTGTCCTGTCCTGTCCTGTCCTCTGCCTTTTCTTATTCTATTCTGTCCTGTCCTATCCTATACTATCCTATCCCATCCCACCCCGTCCCATCCTGTCCCATCCCACCCTATCCCTTTTCTTGTCCTGTCCTGTCCTGTCCTGTCCTGTCCTGTCCTACCCTGCCCTGCCCTGCCCTGCCCTGCCCTGCCCTGCCCTGCCCTGCCCTTTCCTGTCCTGTCCTATCCTATCCTATCCTATCCCTTTTCTTATTCTATTCTGTCCTGTCCTGTCGTATCCTATCCCACCCCATCCAACCCTATCCTATCCCATTCCATTTCTTGTTCTGTCCTGTCCTGTCCTGTCCTGTCCTATCCTATCCTATCCTATCCTATCCTATCCTATCCTATCCTATCCTATCCTATCCTATCCTATCCTATCCTATCCTATCCTATCCCTTTTCTTATTCTATTCCATCCTGTCCTGTCCTATCCTATCCCATCCCATTTCTTATTCTGTCCTGTCCTGTCCTGTCCTATCCTATCCTATCCTATCCTATCCTATCCTATCCTATCCTATCCTATCCTATGCCTTTTCTTATTCTATTCTGTCCTGTCCTATCGTATCCTATCCCAACCCATCCCAGCCTATCCCATCCCATCCCATCCTATCCTACACTACCCTATCCTATCTCTTTTCTTGTCCTGTCCTTTCCTGTCCTGTCCTGTCCTGTCCTATCCTATCCTATCCTATCCTATCCTATCCTATCCTATCCTATCCTATGCCTTTTCTTATTCTATTCTGTCCTGTCCTATCGTATCCTATCCCAACCCATCCCAGCCTATCCCATCCCATCCCATCCTATCCTACACTACCCTATCCTATCTCTTTTCTTGTCCTGTCCTTTCCTGTCCTGTCCTGTCCTGTCCTATCCTATCCTATCCTATCCTATCCTATCCTATCCTGTCCTGTCCTGTCCTGTCCTGTCCTATCCTATCCTATCCTATACTATACTATACTATACTATACTATTTCTTATCCTATCCTATCACTTTTCATAATCTGTCCTGTCCTGTCCTATCCTGTCCTGTCCTATCCTATCCCATCCCATCCCATCCCATCCCATCCTACCCTACCCTATCTCTTTTCTTGTCCTGTCGTGTCCTATCCTGTCCTGACCTTTCCAATCTTATCCTATCCCTTTTTTTATTCTGTCTTGTCCCGTCCCGTCCTGTCCTGTCCCATCCTGTCCAGTCCCATCCCATCCCTTTTCTTATTTTGTCCTGTCCTGTCCTGTCCTGTCCTGTCCTGTCCTGTCCTGTCCTGTCCTATCCTATCCTATCCTATCCTATCCTATCCTATCCTATCCTATCCTATCCTATCCTATCCTATCCTATCCTATCCCCATTTTTCTTCTATCCTGTCCTGTCCTGTTCTGTCCTGTTCTGTTCTGTAATGTCCTCTCCTGTCCCGTCCTATTCCCTTTCTTATCCTATCCTTTCCTATCCTATCCTATCCTATCCTATCCTATCCTATCCTATCCTATCCTATCCTATCCTATCCTATCCTATCCTATCCTATCCCTTTTCTTATTCTGTCCTGTCCTGTCCTGTCCTGTCCTATCCTATCCTATCCTATCCTGTCCTGTCCTGTCCTATCCTATCCTATCCTATCCTGTCCTGTCCTGTCCTGTCCTATCCTATCCCACCCCATCCCATCCCAACCCATTCCATCCCACCCCATCCCATCCCATCCAATTCCATCCCATCCCATCCCATCCCATCCTTTTTCTTATTCTATTCTGTCCTGTCCTGTCCTGTCCTCTGCCTTTTCTTATTCTATTCTGTCCTGTCCTATCCTATACTATCCTATCCCATCCCACCCCGTCCCATCCTGTCCCATCCCGTCCCATCCCACCCTATCCCTTTTCTTGTCCTGTCCTGTCCTGTCCTGTCCTGTCCTGTCCTACCCTGCCCTGCCCTGCCCTGCCCTGCCCTGCCCTGCCCTGCCCTGCCCTTTCCTGTCCTGTCCTATCCTATCCTATCCTATCCCTTTTCTTATTCTATTCTGTCCTGTCCTGTCGTATCCTATCCCACCCCATCCAACCCTATCCTATCCCATTCCATTTCTTGTTCTGTCCTGTCCTGTCCTGTCCTATCCTATCCTCTCCTCTCCTATCCTATCCTATCCTATCCTATCCTATCCTATCCTATCCTATCCTATCCTATCCTATCCTATCCTATCCCTTTTCTTATTCTATTCCATCCTGTCCTGTCCTATCCTATCCCATCCCATTTCTTATTCTGTCCTGTCCTGTCCTGTCCTATCCTATCCTATCCTATCCTATCCTATCCTATCCTATCCTATGCCTTTTCTTATTCTATTCTGTCCTGTCCTATCGTATCCTATCCCAACCCATCCCAGCCTATCCCATCCCATCCCATCCTATCCTACACTACCCTATCCTATCTCTTTTCTTGCCCTGTCCTTTCCTGTCCTGTCCTGTCCTGTCCTATCCTATCCTATCCTATCCTATCCTATCCTATCCTATCCTATCCTATCCTATCCTATCCTATCCTATCCTATCCTATCCTATCCTATCCTATGCCTTTTCTTATTCTATTCTGTCCTGTCCTATCGTATCCTATCCCAACCCATCCCAGCCTATCCCATCCCATCCCATCCTATCCTACACTACCCTATCCTATCTCTTTTCTTGTCCTGTCCTTTCCTGTCCTGTCCTGTCCTGTCCTATCCTATCCTATCCTATCCTGTCCTGTCCTGTCCTGTCCTGTCCTGTCCTGTCCTATCCTATCCTATCCTATCCTATACTATACTATACTATACTATACTATACTATACTATTTCTTATCCTATCCTATCACTTTTCATAATCTGTCCTGTCCTGTCCTATCCTGTCCTGTCCTATCCTATCCCACCCCATCCCATCCCATCCCATCCCATCCCATCCTACCCTACCCTATCTCTTTTCTTGTCCTGTCGTGTCCTATCCTGTCCTGACCTTTCCAATCTTATCCTATCCCTTTTTTTATTCTGTCTTGTCCCGTCCCGTCCTGTCCTGTCCCATCCTGTCCAGTCCCATCCCATCCCTTTTCTTATTTTGTCCTGTCCTGTCCTGTCCTGTCCTGTCCTGTCCTGTCCTGTCCTATCCTATCCTATCCTATCCTATCCTATCCTATCCTATCCTATCCTATCCTATCCTATCCTATCCTATCCTATCCCCATTCTTCTTCTATCCTATCCTCTCATGTCCGGTCCTGTCATGTCCCGTCCCGTCCTGTCCTGTCCTGTCCTGTCCTGTCCTGTCCTGTCCTATCCTATTCCCTTTCTTGTTCTGTTCTGTTCTGTTCTGTTCTGTTCTGTTCTATTCTATTCTATTCTATTCTATTCCGGCCCTCTGGAACGAACTGCCCCCCGAAATTAGAACAACGACGGACCTCCGCTCCTTCCGTCAAAAATTAAAAACGCACTTTTTCTGCTTGGCCGGCCTAGGTTAGTCATCTGTTTATTGCTTAATTGGGTTTTTAAGGGGTTAGTTTTTAGTATTTTGGGTTTTTAGCGCAGGGATAAATTGTTTAATCTTGATTTTATTTATATTTATGTATATTTATGTTTGTATATTTTAATTCCCCTGTGCACCGCTCCGAGTCCCTTCGGGGAGAGGGAGCGGTCTACAAATTAAATTAAATTAAATTATTATTATTATTATTATTATTATTATTATTATTATTATTATTATTATTATTATTATTATTATTATCATCATCATCATCATCATCATCATCATCATCATCATCATCATCATATTTATTTATTTATTTATTTGTTTGTTTGTTTGTTTGTTTATTTATTTATTTATTTATTTATTTATTTATTTATTTATTTATTTATTTATTTTATTTTATTTTATTTTTTTATTACATTTATATCCCGCCCTTCTCCGCAGAGGACCCAGGGCGGCGCACAGGAAATTTAAGAAACATACAAAATAGAACATAGATAAATAATTTAAAATATATATTAAATCCCAAACCTGTGCTAAAACCAATTATTAATTAAAAACCCAATTTAAAACTTTTCTAAAAGTCCCCATGGGAGGTTAGGCTAGGCCAGCTTGATGAAAAAAGTATGACTTTAGACATTGGCGGAAGAGGCGGAGGTCGGTGATGGTCCGGAGTTCAGGGGGTAGGTCGTTCCAAAGGGCAGGGCCCGCCACAGAGAAGGCTCTTCCCCTGGGTGTCACCAGTCAGCATTGTCCGGCCAGCGGCACCCTGAGAAGGCCCTCTCGGTGGGAGCGTATCGGTCTAAGGGATGTATGGGGCACGAGACGGTCTCACATATAACTAGGCCCCGAGCCATGGAGCACTTTAAAGATGGTCGTCAAAACCTTGAAGCGCACCCGAAAGACCACAGGAAGCCAATGCAGCTCGCGCAGGATTGGTGTTATATGGGAGCTTCTGGTAGCTCCCGTAATTACCCGCGCGGCTGCGTTTTGGACTAGCTGTAGCTTTCGAGTGCACCTCAAGGGAAGCCCCATGTAGAGAGCATTACAGTAGTCGAGACGGGACGTCACGAGAGCTTGAGTGACTGTGAGAAGGGCAGCCCGGTCCAGTAAGGGGCGCAATTGGCGCATCAGGCGTACCTGATGAAACGCCCCCCTGGCCACGGCTGCCACATGGTCCTCCAAGGACAGCCGGGAATCCAGGAGGACACCCAAATTGCGCGCCCTCTCCACGGGGGCCAGTGTTTCGCCCCCAATGGCCAGAGTTGGAGTAATCTGGCTGAACCGGGGTGCCGGAAACCACAGCCACTCAGTCTTGGCAGGGTTGAGCTTGAGTTTGTTACCACCCATCCAGATCCGTATGGCCTCCAAACACCGGGACAGCACTTCGACGGCATCGTTGGGGTGGTCTGGGGTGGATATGTACAACTGGGTGTCATCAGCATACAGATGGTACTCCACCCCAAAACCACGGATGATCTCACCCAGCGGCTTCATATATGTGTTGAAAAGGAGGGGCGAGAGGACCGGCCCCTGAGGAACCCCACATAGGAGGGGCCTCGAGGTCGACCTCTGCCCTCCCGTCAACACATATTGCGACCGACCAGAGAGGTAGGACGAGAACCACCGCAAAACGGTGCCTCCCAGCCCCAACCCCCCCAGTCGGTGCAATAGGATACCATGGTCGATGGTATCAAAAGCCGCTTAGAGGTCTAACAGGACTAGGATAGAGGAATAACCTCTATCCCGCGCCCTCCAGAGATCATCAACCAACGCGACCAATGCCGTCTCGGTACTGTGACCGGGTCGGAAGCCGGACTGGCGCGGGTCTAGATAATCAACTTCCTCCAGGTGTCGCGGAAACTGTTGGGCTACCACACTCTCAACAACCTTCACCAGAAAGTGAAGGTTGGAGACCGGACGATAGTTCTCTAATAAAGCTGGGTCCAGGGACGGCTTCTTGAGGAGGGGCCTCACTACCGCCTCTTTCAAGACGGAAGGTAAGGACCCCTCACTCAAAGATGCGTTCACAATGCACTGGAGCCAGCCTCGTGTCGTCTCCCAGGATGCCAGTACAAGCCAGGAGGGACACGGGTCCAATAAACATGTGGTCGCCCTACTTTTCCTTGACAGCCTGTCCATATCCTCGGTGGTAACAAAGTCAAACTCCTCCCAAGATGGAACCTCAAGACTAGTCTCGGACAGTCCCACAGGACCACTGTCGATGGAGGGTAGCTCATTCCGAATCCGAGTGATTTTCTCCTGCAGATAAATCCCAAATTCCTCTGCTCGCCCTTGTAGAGGGGCTTCACGCGGCCTCTGGTGAAGGAGGGAGCGGGTCACCCCAAACAGGGCGGCAGGGCGGTTATCTGCGGATGCAATTAGGGTGGCACAATACTCACGTTTGGCCACCTTTATCGCCACTAAGTAAGCCCTAATATGGGTTCTCACTAGTGCTCGGTCGGCTTCGGAGCGAGAGGATCTCCATCTGCTCTCTAGGCGTCTCTTGTGGTGTTTCATCCCCCGGAGCTCCTCAGTAAACCAAGGAGCCTGGGTGATTCGTCGCCGCAAGAGAGGCCGCAAGGGCGCGACTCGGTCCAAGGCCCCGCGGCCGCACTTAACCATGCGGCCACTAGGTCCTCAGTCGAGTCGCGAGGCAGGGTCACAGGAATTGGCCCAAGCTCCCTCTGGAACCTTTCCGGGTCCATTAGAAGCCTGGGGCGGAACCATATAGGAGTATCCGGTTCCGCCTCCCCGCGGTGAGGTGAAGCGATTGGAAAGTCCAGCCGGAGGAGAGCGTGATCTGTCCATGACATGGGAGTGATGACTAAATCCCCTATTCCCAGATCACAACTCCACTGTCCCGAGACAAAGATCATATCCAGCGTGTTTCCCCCCTCGTGAGTGGGGCCTAAAACTACCTGGGTCAGGTCCATGGCCGTCATGGAGGCCATGAACTCCCGAGCTGCTCCAGAGGCTTCGCCCGCCGACGGCAAGTTAAAGTCCCCCATGACTACCAGTCTGGGGGTCTCAACTGCCGCCTTGGCTATCACGTCTAGGAGCTTGGGCAGGGCTGTTGCTGTATAGCGAGGAGCCAGGTATACAACTAACACGCCCAACTGCCTCCCTAGGCCCCATCTCATGCAGAGAGATTCACACCCGGTTGTCTGAGGGACTGTGGTCTCCCTCGGCTCAAGACTGTGGTCTCCCTCGGCTTATTATTATTATTATTATTATTATTATTATTATTATTATTATTATTATTATTATTATTATTATTATTATTATTATTATTATTATTATTATTATTATATTCTATTATATTCTATTATATTCCATCCCATCCCATCCCATCCCATCCCATTCCATACTTTTTCTTATTCTATTCTATTCTGTCCTGTCCTGTCCTATCCTATCCATTTCCTATCCTATCCTATCCTATCCTATCCTATCCTTTCCTATCCTATCCTATCCTATCCTTTCCTATCCAATGCCTTTTCTTATTCTATTCTATCCTGTCCTGTCCTATCCTATCCCATCCCATCCCACCCCATACCATCCCATCCCATCCCATCCCATCCTACCCTACCCTATCCTATCTCTTTTCTTGTCCTGTCCTGTCCTGTCCTGTCCTGTCCTATCCTGTCCTATCCTATCCTATCCTATCCTATCCTATCCTATCACCATTTTTCTTCTATCCTGTCCTGTCCTCTCCTGTCCTGTAATGTCCTGTCCTGTCCTGTCCGTTCCCGTTCCCTCCCGTCCCATCCCGTCCTGTCCTATTCTTTTTCTTATCCTATCCTATCCTATCCTATCCTATCCTATCCTATCCTATCCTATCCTATCCTATCCTATCCTATCCTATCCTATCCTATCCCTTTGCTTATTCTGTCCTGTCCTGTCCTGAACTGTCCTTTCCTATCCTATCAGTTTTCTTATTCTGTTCTGTCCTGTCCTGTCCTATCCTATCCTATCCGATCCCATCCCATCCCATCCCATCCTACCCTACCCTACCCTATCCTATCTCTGTTCTTGTCCTGTCCTGTCCTG
>CM077650.1:48593621-48668621 GCA_039707465.1 Rhabdophis nuchalis | reverse complement strand
CTTGAAGCGCACCCGAAAGACCACAGGAAGCCAATGCAGCTCGCGCAGGATTGGTGTTATATGGGAGCTTCTGGTAGCTCCCGTAATTACCCGCGCGGCTGCGTTTTGGACTAGCTGTAGCTTTCGAGTGCACCTCAAGGGAAGCCCCATGTAGAGAGCATTACAGTAGTCGAGACGGGACGTCACGAGAGCTTGAGTGACTGTGAGAAGGGCAGCCCGGTCCAGTAAGGGGCGCAATTGGCGCATCAGGCGTACCTGATGAAACGCCCCCCTGGCCACGGCTGCCACATGGTCCTCCAAGGACAGCCGGGAATCCAGGAGGACACCCAAATTGCGCGCCCTCTCCACGGGGGCCAGTGTTTCGCCCCCAATGGCCAGAGTTGGAGTAATCTGGCTGAACCGGGGTGCCGGAAACCACAGCCACTCAGTCTTGGCAGGGTTGAGCTTGAGTTTGTTACCACCCATCCAGATCCGTATGGCCTCCAAACACCGGGACAGCACTTCGACGGCATCGTTGGGGTGGTCTGGGGTGGATATGTACAACTGGGTGTCATCAGCATACAGATGGTACTCCACCCCAAAACCACGGATGATCTCACCCAGCGGCTTCATATATGTGTTGAAAAGGAGGGGCGAGAGGACCGGCCCCTGAGGAACCCCACATAGGAGGGGCCTCGAGGTCGACCTCTGCCCTCCCGTCAACACATATTGCGACCGACCAGAGAGGTAGGACGAGAACCACCGCAAAACGGTGCCTCCCAGCCCCAACCCCCCCAGTCGGTGCAATAGGATACCATGGTCGATGGTATCAAAAGCCGCTTAGAGGTCTAACAGGACTAGGATAGAGGAATAACCTCTATCCCGCGCCCTCCAGAGATCATCAACCAACGCGACCAATGCCGTCTCGGTACTGTGACCGGGTCGGAAGCCGGACTGGCGCGGGTCTAGATAATCAACTTCCTCCAGGTGTCGCGGAAACTGTTGGGCTACCACACTCTCAACAACCTTCACCAGAAAGTGAAGGTTGGAGACCGGACGATAGTTCTCTAATAAAGCTGGGTCCAGGGACGGCTTCTTGAGGAGGGGCCTCACTACCGCCTCTTTCAAGACGGAAGGTAAGGACCCCTCACTCAAAGATGCGTTCACAATGCACTGGAGCCAGCCTCGTGTCGTCTCCCAGGATGCCAGTACAAGCCAGGAGGGACACGGGTCCAATAAACATGTGGTCGCCCTACTTTTCCTTGACAGCCTGTCCATATCCTCGGTGGTAACAAAGTCAAACTCCTCCCAAGATGGAACCTCAAGACTAGTCTCGGACAGTCCCACAGGACCACTGTCGATGGAGGGTAGCTCATTCCGAATCCGAGTGATTTTCTCCTGCAGATAAATCCCAAATTCCTCTGCTCGCCCTTGTAGAGGGGCTTCACGCGGCCTCTGGTGAAGGAGGGAGCGGGTCACCCCAAACAGGGCGGCAGGGCGGTTATCTGCGGATGCAATTAGGGTGGCACAATACTCACGTTTGGCCACCTTTATCGCCACTAAGTAAGCCCTAATATGGGTTCTCACTAGTGATCGGTCGGCTTCGGAGCGAGAGGATCTCCATCTGCTCTCTAGGCGTCTCTTGTGGTGTTTCATCCCCCGGAGCTCCTCAGTAAACCAAGGAGCCTGGGTGATTCGTCGCCGCAAGAGAGGCCGCAAGGGCGCGACTCGGTCCAAGGCCCCGCGGCCGCACTTAACCATGCGGCCACTAGGTCCTCAGTCGAGTCGCGAGGCAGGGTCACAGGAATTGGCCCAAGCTCCCTCTGGAACCTTTCCGGGTCCATTAGAAGCCTGGGGCGGAAC
The DNA here is from genome assembly GCA_039707465.1 of Rhabdophis nuchalis. NCBI lineage: Eukaryota > Metazoa > Chordata > Lepidosauria > Squamata > Natricidae > Rhabdophis > Rhabdophis nuchalis. Next base: position 48,666,779 of record CM077650.1, on the reverse strand, counting down.
CATATAGGAGTATCCGGTTCCGCCTCCCCGCGGTGAGGTGAAGCGATTGGAAAGTCCAGCCGGAGGAGAGCGTGATCTGTCCATGACATGGGAGTGATGACTAAATCCCCTATTCCCAGATCACAACTCCACTGTCCCGAGACAAAGATCATATCCAGCGTGTTTCCCCCCTCGTGAGTGGGGCCTAAAACTACCTGGGTCAGGTCCATGGCCGTCATGGAGGCCATGAACTCCCGAGCTGCTCCAGAGGCTTCGCCCGCCGACGGCAAGTTAAAGTCCCCCATGACTACCATTTCATTTTCATTTTCATTTTATTACATTTATATCCCGCCCTTCTCCACAGAGGACCCAGGGCGGCGCACAGGAAATTTAAAAAACATACACAATAGAAGATAGACAAATAATTTAAAATATATATTAAATAATCCCCAATCCTGTGCTAAAAACCAATTATTAAAAACCCAATTTAAAACTTTTCTAAAAGTCCCCATGGGAGGTTAGGCTAGGCCGGCTTGATGGAAAAAATATGTCTTTAAACATTTGCGGAAGAGGCGGAGGTCGGTGATGGTCCGGAGTTCAGGGGGTAGGTCGTTCCAAAGGGCAGGGCCCGCCACAGAGAAGGCTCTTCCCCTGGGTGTCGCCAGTCGGCATTGTCCGGCCGACGGCACCAGTCTGGGGGTCTCAACTGCCGCCTTGGCTATCACGTCTAGGAGCTTGGGCAGGGCTGTTGCTGTATAGCGAGGAGCCAGGTATACAACTAACACGCCCAACTGCCTCCCTAGGCCCCATCTCATGCAGAGAGATTCACACCCGGTTGTCTGAGGGACTGTGGTCTCCCTCGGCTCAAGACTGTGGTCTCCCTCGGCTTATTATTATTATTATTATTATTATTATTATTATTATTATTATTATTATTATTATTATTATTATTATTATTATTATTATTATTATTATTATTATTATATTCTATTATATTCTATTCTATTCCATCCCATCCCATCCCATCCCATCCCATTCCATACTTTTTCTTATTCTATTCTATTCTGTCCTGTCCTGTCCTATCCTATCCATTTCCTATCCTATCCTATCCTATCCTATCCTATCCTATCCTTTCCTATCCTATCCTATCCTTTCCTATCCAATGCCTTTTCTTATTCTATTCTATCCTGTCCTGTCCTATCCTATCCCATCCCATCCCACCCCATACCATCCCATCCCATCCCATCCCATCCTACCCTACCCTATCCTATCTCTTTTCTTGTCCTGTCCTGTCCTGTCCTGTCCTGTCCTATCCTGTCCTATCCTATCCTATCCTATCCTATCCTATCACCATTTTTCTTCTATCCTGTCCTGTCCTCTCCTGTCCTGTAATGTCCTGTCCTGTCCTGTCCGTTCCCGTTCCCTCCCGTCCCATCCCGTCCTGTCCTATTCTTTTTCTTATCCTATCCTATCCTATCCTATCCTATCCTATCCTATCCTATCCTATCCTATCCTATCCTATCCCTTTGCTTATTCTGTCCTGTCCTGTCCTGAACTGTCCTTTCCTATCCTATCAGTTTTCTTATTCTGTTCTGTCCTGTCCTGTCCTATCCTATCCTATCCGATCCCATCCCATCCCATCCCATCCCATCCTACCCTACCCTACCCTATCCTATCTCTGTTCTTGTCCTGTCCTGTCCTGTCCTGTTATTATTCTATTCTATTCTATTCTATTCTATTCTATTCCATCCCATCCCATCCCATCCCATCCCATTCCATACTTTTTCTTATTCTATTCTGTCCTGTCCTGTCCTGTCCTGTCCTGTCCTGTCCTATCCTATCCTATCCTATCCTATCCTATCCTATCCTATCCTATCCTATCCTATCCTATCCTATCCTATCCTATCCTATCCCCATTTTTCTTGTATCCTGTCCTGTCCTGTAATGTCCTGTCCTGTCCTGTCCGTTCCCGTTCCCTCCCGTCCCATCCCATCCTGTCCTATTCCCTTTCTTATCCTATCCTATCCTATCCTATCCTATCCTATCCTATCCTATCCTATCCCTTTTCTTATTCTGTCCTGTCCTGTCCTGTCCTGAACTGTCCTTTCCAATCCTATCAGTTTTCTTATTCTGTCCTGTCCTGTCCTGTCCTGTCCTATCCTATCCTATCCGATCCCATCCCATCCCATCCTATCCTACCCTACCCTACCCTATCCTGTCTCTTTTCTTGTCCTGTCCTGTCCTGTCCTGTCCTATCCTCTCCTGTCCTATCCTATCCTATCCTATCCTATCCTATCCTATCCTATCCTATCCTATCCTATCCTATCACCATTTTTCTTCTATCCTGTCCTGTCCTGTCCTCTCCTGTCCTGTAATGTCCTGTCCTGTCCTGTCCGTTCCCGTTCCCTCCCGTCCCATCCCGTCCTGTCCTATTCTTTTTCTTATCCTATCCTATCCTATCCTATCCTATCCTATCCTATCCTATCCTATCCCTTTTCTTATTCTGTCCTGTCCTGTCCTGAACTGTCCTTTCCTATCCTATCAGTTTTCTTATTCTGTCCTGTCCTGTTCTGTCCTGTCCTATCCTATCCTATCCGATCCCATCCCATCCCATCCTATCCTACCCTACCCTATCCTATCTCTGTTCTTGTCCTGTCCTGTCCTGTCCTGTCCTGTCCTCTCCTGTCCTATCCTATCCTATCCTATCCTATCCTATCACCATTTTTCTTCTATCCTGTCCTGTCCTGTAATGTCCTGTCTGGTCCCGGTCCCTCCCATCCCATCCCGTCCTGTCCTGTCCTGTCCTGTCCTATTCCCTTTCTTATCCTATCCTATCCTATCCTATCCTATCCTATCCTATCCTATCCTATCCTATCCTATCCTATCCTATCCTATCCTATCCCTTTTCTTATTCTGTCCTGTCCTGTCCTGTCCTGTCCTGTCCTGAACTGTCCTTTCCTATACTATCAGTTTTCTTATTCTGTCCTGTCCTATCCTATCCTATCCTATCCTATCACTTTTCTTAATCTCTCCTGTCCTGTCCTATCCTATCCTATCCTATCCTATCCGATCCGATCCCATCCCATCCCATCCCATCCCATCCTATCCTACCCTACCCTATCCTATCTCTTTTCCTGTCCTTTCCTGTCCTGTCCTGTCCTATCCTATCCTATCCTATCCTATCCTATCCTATCCTATCCTATCCCCATTTTTCTTCTATACTGTCCTGTCCTGTCCTGTCCTGTCCTGTAATGTCCTGTCCTGTCCGTTCCTGTTCCCTCCCGTCCCATCCCGTCCTGTCCTATCCTATTCACTTTCTTATCCTATCCTATCCTATCCTATTCTATCCTATCCTATCCTATCCTATCCTATCCTATCCTATCCTATCCTATCCCTTTTCTTATTCTGTCCTGTCCTGTCCTGTCCTGAACTGTCCTTTCCTATCCTATCAGTTTTCTTATTCTGTCCTGTCCTGTCCTGTCCTGTCCTTTCCTATCCTATCCTATCCTATCACCATTTTTCTTCTATCCTGTCCTGTCCTGTCCTGTCCTGTAATGTCCTGTCCTGTCCTGTCCGTTCCCATTCCCTCCCATCCCATCCCGTCCTGTCCTGTCCTATTCCCTTTCTTATCCCATCCTATCCTATCCTATCCTATCCTATCCTATCCTATCCTATCCTATCCTGTCCTATCCTATCCCTTTTCTTATTTTGTCCTGTCCTGTCCTATCCTATCTTATCCTTTCCTATCCTATGCCATTTCTTATTCTATTCTGTCCTGTCCTTTCGTATCCTATCCCATCCCATCCCATCCCACCCCATCCGATCCCATCCAATCCCATCCCATCCTATCCTACACTACCCTATCCTATCTGTTTTCTTGTCCTGTCCTGTCCTGTCCTATCCTATCCTATCCTATCCCCATTTTCTTCTATCCTATTCGGTCCTTTCTGTCCTGTAATGTCCTGTCCTGTCCTGTCCTGTCCCGTCCCGTCCCATCCCGTCCCGTCCTGTCCTGTCCTGTCCTGTCCTATTCCCTTTCTTATATTGAAAAAGTTTTATTGGTTTTACAGATTTTCAATAGGATAGGGTAAGGGATACAAAGAAATTTTGAGAGCATTCACGTCAAAGTCGTCGGCCCTACCGGGACATCAAAATAGATCATTAACAAAAAACATTCCGTACACTACAAAGTGAAAGCAAGTACATATTTCTAAGTTCTCAGTTCTATGCTGTCAGTCATTTACAAAAATCCAGATGCACATGTTATACAATATTATTCAAAAAATCAAGGCAAAGTTATTTTTTAGATCTAAGTCTCTTGGCAATTGTATCTTCTATCTCTCCTTCCAGGCCCCCAGCGGGCGGGGCCGTGGCCCCCCCTGCCCCCCCTGGATCTTCCCCCAGGACAGAGGAATGTATTTTAAGAAAGGCTTCCGCCTCAGCAACTGTTTTAATCCTCACTCTTCCTCCTTCCCAGAACACCAGCATCCCTTCGGGCGTCACCCACCTGAACCAGATCTTTCTTATCCTATCCTATCCTATCCTATCCTATCCTATCCTATCCTATCCTATCCTATCCTATCCTATCCTATCCTATCCTATCCTATCCTATTTCTTATCCCATCCTATCACTTTTCTTAATCTGTCCTGTCCTGTCCTGTCCTGTCCTATCCTATCCTATCCTGTCCTGTCCTGTCCTGTCCTGTCCTGTCCTGTCCTGTCCTGTCCTGTCCTGTCCTGTCCTGTCCTGTCCTGTCCTGTCCTGTCCTATCCTATCCTATCCTATCCTATCCTTTCCTATCCTATGCCTTTTCTTATCCTATTCTATCCTGTCCTGTTGTATCCCATCCCATCCCATCCCATCACACCCCAACCCACCCCACCCCATCCCATCCTACCCTACCCTACCCTACCCTATCCTATTTCTTTTCTTGTCCTGTCCTATCCTATCCCACCCCATCCCATCCCATCCCTTTTCTTATTCTGTCCTGTCCTGTCCTATCCTATCCTATCCCTTTTCTTATTCTATTCTGTCCTGTCCTATCCTATCCTATCCCATTTCTTATCCTATCCTATCACTTTTCTTAATCTGTCCTGTCCTGTCCTATCCTATCCTATCCATTCCTATCCTATCCTATCCTATCCTATCCTATCCTATCCCATTTCTTATCCCATTCTATCACTTTTCTTAATCTGTCTTGTCCTGTCCTATCCTATCCTATCCTATCCTATCCTATCCTATCCTATCCTATCCTTTCCTATACTATGCGTTTTCTTATTCTATTCTGTCCTGTCCTTTCGTATCCTAACCCATCCCATCCCACCCCATTCCATCCCATCCAATCCCATCCCATCCTATCCTACACTACCCTATCCTATCTCTTTTCTTGTCCTGTCCTGTCCTGTCCTGACCTTTCCTATCTTATCCTATGCCTTTTTTTATTCTGTCTTGTCCCGTCCCGTCCTGTCCCGTCCTGTCCCGTCACGTCCTGTCCCATCCCATCCCATCCCTTTTCTTATTCTGTCCTGTCCTGTCCTGTCCTATCCTATCCTATCCTATCCCCATTCTTCTTCTATCCTATCCTCTCCTGTCCGGTCCTGTCCTGTCCCGTCCCGTCCCGTCCCGTCCTGTCCTGTCCTGTCCTGTCCGATTCCCTTTCTTGTTCTTTTCTGTTCTGTTCTGTTCTGTTCTGTTCTATTCTATTCTATTCTATTCTATTCTATTCTATTCTATTCTATTCTATTCTATTCTATTCTATTCTATTCTATTCTATTCTATTCCATTCCATCCCATCCCATCCCATCCCATCCCATCCCATCCCATCCCATCACATCCTTTTTCTTATTCTATCCTGTCCTGTCCTATCCTATCCCATCCCATCCCACCCCATCCCATCCCATCCCATCCTATCCTACCCTACCCTATCCTATCTCTTTTCTTGTCCTGTCCTGTCCTGTCATGTCCTATCCTATCCTATCCTATCCTATCCTATCCTTTCCTATCCTATGCGTTTTCTTATTCTATTCTGTCCTGTCCTTTCGTATCCTATCCCATCCCATCCCACCCCATCCCATCCCATCCCATCCTACACTACCCTATCCTATCTCTTTTCTTATCCTATCCTATCCTATCCTATCCCATTTCTTATCCCATCCTATCACTTTTCTTAATCTGTCCTCTCCTATCCTATCCTATCCATTCCTATCCTATCCTATCCTATCCTATCCTATCCTATCCTATCCTATCCTATCCCATTTCTTATCCCATTCCATCACTTTTCTTAATCTGTCTTGTCCTGTCCTATCCTATCCTATCCTATCCTTTCCTATCCTATGCGTTTTCTTATTCTATTCTGTCCTGTCCTTTCGTATCCTATCCCATCCCATCCCACCCCATCCCATCCCATCCAATCCCATCCCATCCTATCCTACACTACCCTATCTTATCTCTTTTCTTGTCCTGTCGTGTCCTATCCTGTCCTGACCTTTCCAATCTTATCCTATCCCTTTTTTTATTCTGTCTTGTCCCGTCCCGTCCTGTCCTGTCCCATCCCGTCCCATCCCATCCCATCCCTTTTCTTATTTTGTCCTGTCCTGTCCTGTCCTGTCCTGTCCTGTCCTGTCCTGTCCTATCCTATCCTATCCTATCCTATCCTATCCTATCCCCATTCTTCTTCTATCCTCTCCTCTCCTCTCCTGTCCAGTCCTGTCATGTCCCGTCCCGTCCCGTCCCGTCGCGTCGCGTCCCGTCCCGTCCCGTCCCGTCCCATCCCGTCCAATCCCGTCCCGTCCTGTCCTGTCCTGTCTTATTCCCTTTCTTGTTCTGTTCTGTTCTATTCTATTCTATTCTATTCTATTCTATTCCGGCCCTCTTGAACGACCTGCCCCCCGAAATTTCTTAATCTGTCCTGTCCTGTCCTGTCCTGTCCTGTCCTATCCTATCCTATCCTATCCTGTCCTGTCCTGTCCTGTCCTGTCCTGTCCTCTCCTGTCCTGTCCTGTCCTATCCTATCCTATCCTATCCTATCCTATCCTATCCTATCCTATCCTATCCTATCCTATCCTATCCTATGCCTTTTCTTATTCTATTCTATCCTGTCCTGTTGTATCCTATCCCATCCCATCCCATCACACCCCAACCCACCCCACCCCATCCCATCCCATCCTATCCTACCCTACCCTACCCTATCCTATCTCTTTTCATGTCCTGTCCTATCCTATCCCACCCCATCCCATGCCATTCCTTTTCTTATTCTGTCCTGTCCTGTCCTGTCCTGTCCTATCCTATCCTATAACTTTTCTTAATCTGTCCTGTCCTGTCCTATCCTATCCTATCCATTCCTATCCTATCCTATCCTATCCTATCCCATTTCTTATCCCATTCTATCACTTTTCTTAATCTGTCTTGTACTGTCCTATCCTATCCTATCCTATCCTATCCTATCCTTTCCTATCCTATGCGTTTTCTTATTCTATTCTGTCCTGTCCTTTCGTATCCTATCCCATCCCATCCCACCCCATCCCATCCAATCCCATCCCATCCTATCCTACACTACCCTATCCTATCTCTTTTCTTGTCCTGTCCTGTCCTGTCCTGTCCAGTCCTATCCTATCCTATCCTATCCTATCCTATCCTATCCCCATTTTTCTTCTATCCTATCCTGTCCTGTTCTGTCCTGTAATGTCCTGTCCTGTCCTGTCTGGTCCCGTCCCGTCCCGTCCCATCCCATCCCGTCCTGTCCTGTCCTATTCCCTTTCTTATCCTATCCTATCCTATCCTATCCTATCCTATCCCATTTCTTATCCTATCCTATCACTTTTCTTAATCTGTCCTGTCCTGTCCTGTCCTGTCCTATCCTATCCTATCCTATCCCATCCCATCCCATCCCATCCCATCCCATCCCATCCCATCCCATCCTATCCTATCCTATCCTATCCTATCCTATCCTTTTTCTTATTCTATCCTGTCCTGTCTTTTCCTATTCTATTCTGTCCTGTCCTGTCATATCCTATCCTATCCCATCCCATCCCACCCCACCCAACCCCATACCATACCATCCCATCCCATCCTATCCTACCCTACCCTACCCTATCCTATCTCTTTTCTTGTCCTGTCCTGTCCTATCCTGTCCTGACCTTTCCTATCTTATCCCATGCCTTTTTTTATTCTGTCTTGTCCCGTCCCGTCCTGTCCCGTCCTGTCCCGTCACGTCCTGTCCCATCCCATCCCATCCCTTTTCTTATTCTGTCCTGTCCTGTCCTGTCCTGTCCTGTCCTGTCCTGTCCTGTCCTGTCCTGTCCTGTCCTATCCTATCCTATCCCCATTCTTCTTCTATCCTATCCTCTCCTGTCCGGTCCTGTCCTGTCCTATTCCCTTTCTTGTTCTGTTCTGTTCTGTTCTGTTCTGTTCTATTCTATTCTATTCTATTCTATTCTATTCTATTCTATTCTATTCTATTCTATTCTATTCCATTCCATTCCATTCCATTCCATTCCATCCCATCCCATCCCATCCTTTTTCTTATTCTATCCTGTCCTGTCCTATCCTATCCCACCCCATCCCATACCATACCATCCTATCCTACCCTACCCTACCCTATCCTATCTCTTTTCTTGTCCTGTCCTGTCATGTCCTATCCTATCCTATCCTATCCTATCCTTTCCTATCCTATGCGTTTTCTTATTCTATTCTGTCCTGTCCTTTCGTATCCTATCCCATCCCATCCCACCCCATCCCATCCCATCCAATCCCATCCCATCCCATCCCATCCCATCCTATCCTACACTACCCTATCCTATCTCTTTTCTTGTCCTGTCCTGTCCTGTCCTGTCCTGTCCTATCCTATCCTATCCCCATTTTTCTTCTATCCTGGCCTGTCCTGTCCTGTCCTGTAATGTCCTGTCCTGTCCTGTCCGTTCCCGTTCCCTCCCGTCCCATCCCGTCCTGTCCTATTCCCTTTCCTATCCTATCCTATCCTATCCTATCCTATCCTATCCTATCCTATCCTATCCCTTTTCTTATTCTCTCCTGTCCTGTCCTGAACTGTCCTTTCCTATCCTATGAGTTTTCTTATTCTGTCCTGTCCTGTCCTGTCCTATCCTATCCTATCCGATCCCATCCCATCCCATCCTATCCTACCCTAGCTTATCCTATCTCTTTTCTTGTCCTGTCCTGTCCTGTCCTGTCCTGTCCTGTCCTGTCCTCTCCTGTCCTATCCTCTCCTCTCCTATCCTATCCTATCCTATCCTATCACCATTTTTCTTCTATCCTGTCCTGTCCTGCCCTGTCCTGTAATGTCCTGTCCTGTCCGGTCCCGTTCCCTCCCATCCCATCCCGTCCTGTCCTGTCCTATTCCCTTTCTTATCCTATCCTATCCTATCCTATCCTATCCTATCCTATCCTATCCTATCCTTTCCTTTCCTTTCCTATCCTATCCTATCCTATCCTATACTATACTATACTATCCTGTCCTATCCTGTCCTATCCTATCCTATCCTATCCTATCCTATCCTATCCCTTTTCTTATTCTGTCCTGTCCTGTCCTGTCCTATCCTATCCTATCCGATCCCATCCCATCCCATCCCATCCCATCCCATTCCATCCCATCCTATCCTACCCTATCCTATCACTTTTCCTGTCCTATCCTATCCTGTCCTGTCCTGTCCTGTCCTGTCCTGTCCTGTCCTATCCTATCCTATCCTATCCTATCCTATCCTATCCTATCCTATCCTATCCCCATTTTTCTTCTATCCTGTCCTGTCCTGTCCTGTCCTGTCCTATCCTATCCTATCCTATCCTATCCTATCCTATCCTATCCTATCCTATCCTATCCTATCCTATCCTATCCTATCCTATCCTATCCTATCCCTTTTCTTATTCTGTCCTGTCCTGTCCTGTCCTATCCTATCCTATCCTATCACCATTTTTCTTCTATCCTGTCCTGTCCTGTCCTCTCCTGTCCTCTCCTGTCCTGTTATGTCCTGTCCTGTCCGGTCCCGTTCCCTCCCATCCCATCCCGTCTTGTCCTGTCCTATTCCCTTTCTTATCCTATCCTATCCTATCCTATCCTATCCTATCCTATCCTATCCTATCCTATCCTGTCCTGTCCTGTCCTGTCCTATCCCTTTTCTTATTCTGTCCTGTCCTGTCCTGTCCTGTCCAGTCCTATCCTATCGTATCCCCATTTTTCTTCTATCCTGTCCTGTCCTGTCCTGTCCTGTCCTGTAATGTCCTGTCCTGTCCTGTCCTGTCCGTTCCCGTTCCCTCCCGTCCCATCCCGTCCTGTCCTATTCCCTTTCCTTTCCTATCCTATCCTATCCTATCCTATCCCTTTTCTTATTCTGTCCTGTCCTGTCCTGAACTGTCCTTTCCTATCCCAACAGTTTTCTTATTCTGTCCTGTCCTGTCCTGTCCTGTCCTATCCTATCCTATCCGATCCCATCCCATCCCATCCTATCCTACCCTACTCTATCCTATCTCTTTTTTTGTCCTGTCCTGTCCTGTCCTGTCCTGTCCTGTCCTATCCTATCCTATCCTATCCTATCCTATCCTATCCTATCCTATCCTATCACCATGTTTCTTCTATCCTGTCCTGTCCTGTCCTGTCCTGTCCTGTAATGTCCTGTCCTGTCCTGTCCGTTCCCGTTCCCTCCCATCCCATCCCATCCCGTCCTGTCCTGTCCTATTCCCTTTCTTATCCTATCCTATCCTATCCTATCCTATCCTATCCTATCCTATCCTATCCTATCCTATCCCTATTCTTATTCTATTCTGTCCTTTCCTATCCTATCCTATCCCATTTCTTATGCGATCCTATCACTTTTCTTAATCTGTCCTGTCCTGTCCTGTCCTGTCCTATCCTATCCGATCCCATCCCATCCTATCCTACCCTAGCTTATCCTATCTCTTTTCTTGTCCTGTCCTGTCCTGTCCTATCCTCTCCTGTCCTATCCTCTCCTCTCCTCTCCTATCCTATCCTATCCTATCCTATCCTATCCTATCACCATTTTTCTTCTATCCTGTCCTTTCCTGCCCTGTCCTGTAATGTCCTGTCCTGTCCTGTCCGGTCCCGTTCCCTCCCATCCCATCCCGTCCTGTCCTGTCCTATTCCCTTTCTTATCCTATCCTATCCTATCCTATCCTATCCTATCCTATCCTATCCTTTCCTTTCCTTTCCTTTCCTATCCTATCCTATCCTATACTATCCTATACTATACTATCCTTTCCTATCCTATCCTATCCCATTTCTTATGCGATCCTATCACTTTTCTTAATCTGTCCTGTCCTGTCCTGTCCTGTCCTATCCTATCTGATCCCATCCCATCCTATCCTACCCTAGCTTATCCTATCTCTTTTCTTGTCCTGTCCTGTCCTGTCCTATCCTCTCCTGTCCTATCCTCTCCTCTCCTATCCTCTCCTATCCTATCCTATCCTATCCTATCACCATGTTTCTTCTATCCTGTCCTGTCCTGTCCTGTCCTGTAATGTCCTGTCCTGTCCTGTCCGGTCCCGTTCCCTCCCATCCCATCCCATCCCGTCCTGTCCTCTCCTATTCCCTTTCTTATCCTATCCTATCCTATCCTATCCTATCCTATCCTATCCCTATTCTTATTCTATTCTGTCCTTTCCTATCCTATCCTATCCCATTTCTTATGCGATCCTATCACTTTTCTTAATCTGTCCTGTCCTGTCCTGTCCTGTCCTATCCTATCCGATCCCATCCCATCCTATCCTACCCTAGCTTATCCTATCTCTTTTCTTGTCCTGTCCTGTCCTGTCCTATCCTCTCCTGTCCTATCCTCTCCTCTCCTATCCTATGCTATCCTATCCTATCCTATCCTATCACCATTTTTCTTCTATCCTGTCCTGTCCTGCCCTGTCCTGTAATGTCCTGTCCTGTCCTGTCCGGTCCCGTTCCCTCCCATCCCATCCCGTCCCGTCCTGTCCTGACCTATTCCCTTTCTTATCCTATCCTATCCTATCCTATCCTATCCTATCCTATCCTTTCCTTTCCTTTATTTTTTTGATCTAAGTCTTTTGGCTATTGTATCTTCTTTCTCTCCTCCCAGGCCCCCCCGTGGGCGGGGCCGTGACCCCCTCCGTCCCCCCTGGATCTTCCCCCAGGGCAGAGGAATGTTTTTTAAGAAAGGCTTCCGCCTCAGCAACTGTTTTAATCCTCACTCTTCCTCCTTCCCAGAACACCAGCATCCCTTCAGGTGTCATCCACTTGAACCAAATCCCGTGATCAAACAAGGTTTTAGACAAGAAGGAAAAATTCCTTCTTGAATCTCTAATTTTTCTAGGGATCTGCTTCAAGATAGTGACCGTTTCTCGTTGATAAGTTAAAGGTTTCTCTCTCTGCGCTTTCAGGATTTCCTCTCTGGTTGACCTTCTAACAAATTTCACATGTATCTCTCTAGGCACTTCATTCATCCTGGCATATGCAGAATTAATTCTATAGGCTAGGTCAATGTCCCGCCTGATCTCATCCTTAGGTTTTTGTAAATAGTCTGCTAAAATTGTACTCATAAGATCAGGTAGGCATTCACCAGATTCCTCAAGAACATTCTGAAATCTCAAAAAATATGTCATTCTTTCCATATCTATCCTAGACACATGCCCATTTATTTCCCCCACCTCATTAGAAACATTTTTAATCTCTCCCTTAGCCCCCTCCAACCCTCCTTCCAATTCTTCATTCTTCTGTGTATTCTCCAACACTTGCTTCCGGGTATCCAATAGTTCCTTTTTAAAAGTACTATTTTCAGCCCTCTGGGCCTTTATTTCTGATATCAAAGTTTGCATAGAGGTTTCAAGAGAAGCCATCCTTTGTTCCAAATTTACAAGTGCTGCTTCTTGTGCCATGGTTAAAAGTTAGAGTCACTGCCACCAAGATGGCGTTTTCCGGGTGGGGCTGGTGGGGCAGATCAGGAGCTCAGTTCAATTCAGGGCTGTGGAGTTGCAAACAATTCAGAAACCAAAAGAGACACAATTTCCCAAATCAACAAATAGTAATAACGAAGGTATTCCAGAGAAGAAGTCACAAATCCATTAAAAGATTTTTTTTTTCAAAATTCCAGAGAGAGTCCTGCTTTCAAAGAGACGCTGGAAATTTTCCTTAGTTGAAATAGTCAGGCAGGGACACAGAGAAGCCACTTCCACCGCTCATCTCAGCGCCAGGTGAGAGAGTAGCAAAAAAAAAGAATTTTTTAAACTCAGCCAGACCTAGAAACAATGTTGCAGAAAGTCACAATCCACTTTCCCTTGTTAGAGACCGTCCGGAGTGAAAGTTTCCGCTTTCTCTTTGCAGAGAAGCCATTTTGACGTGCCGCTTAAATCCGAGGGTTTTTTTTTTTAAAAATAAACACCCCCCTCCCAGTCCGTTCAGCCTGGCTGGCAGCAGAAAAAAAGTTTTTTTTAAAAACTCACTCTCTCCTCGCAGCTGAAGCCTCGGGAGCCCTTCCGACTAAGCCGATCAGCCCTCCTCATTGTTGTGAATGGCGCCGTCTTCCTTAGGCGAAGGGAGAACCCCCCGCTGGCATGTTCTCCCTCACCTGAGCCGCGCCGGAAGCCACTTCCTCCACCGCCGTGGGGGGGGCGCCCCCCGACGAGCCGGCCCTACGGGAGACCCTCAAAAAAGAGGAGTCTCGCCCCCGTTGGGGGGCAGAAGAAGAAACAAAGCGGCGAGCGAGCGCTAGGCTCGCCCGTCGCCGCAGGAGCCGGAACCGGAAGCCGTATCACTTTTCTTAATCTGTCCTGTCCTATCCTGTCCTATCCTATCCTATCCTATCCTATCCTATCCTATCCTATCCCTTTTCTTATTCTGTCCTGTCCTATCCTATCCTATCCGATCCCATCCCATCCCATCCCATCCCATCCCATTCCATCCCATCCTATCCTACCCTACCCTATCCTATCTCTTTTCCTGTCCTATCCTGTCCTGTCCTGTCCTGTCCTATCCTATCCTATCCTATCCTATCCCCATTTTTCTTCTATCCTGTCCTGTCCTGTCCTGTCCTGTAATGTCCTGTCGTGTCCTGTCCATTCCTGTTCCCTCCCGTCCCATCCCGTCCTGTCCTGTCCTATTCCCTTTCTTATCCTATCCTATCCTATCCTATCCTATCCTATCCTATCCTATCCTATCCCTTTTCTTATTCTGTCCTGTCCTGTTGTCAGGGTCCGTTTCTTCAAGTACTCAAGAAAGACCACACTTAAACATTGTTTGGAATGAATAAGGTTACTTTTACTAAATACCAAAAAATAACAGACCAAGGTGAAGCAGGAAGTAACTAGTTTAGGCGCGAACAATGAGTATTAAAGCTTAAGCCCACCCCAATAGCCCTAACCCCCCCTAACAGTGTCCAATGTACTTTCTTCTCCGACATCAGGTGGGCAGGTCATCACCAGCATGGAATGTGAGACCGTTAGACCAAAGATAACACCGGCCGGCAACATCTTCCACCAATCTTCCACCAGCTTTCATAATTGAAACCCCAGCGCCCCACCCTCCCCGTTTCCATGGCAGCCAAGCAGCATAAGAAGAAACAAGAAGCGAAGGCTGACATCCGGACCTCATCCAGCAGCAGGCAGGACCCCCGGACTCCCCTGAGAAGCAGGGATGTTAGATCTGCAAAACAGACAAGAAAAGACAAAACAACATAGAAGAGAGAGGGAAGGGGTTATGGTTTGTGTGGATACTTGGCATAAAACTGGCGTATAAGCTTCGGGGCCTTGAGATGCTCTCTATCCACCCATTCATTGTGAGAAGGAGGAAAGTCTTTCCACATGACCAAGAACTGAGTCTTATTCCTATGGACTCTGGAGTCCAAAATGTCACGGACTTCATAGTGTTGGTGACCATCTACCATCATCGGTACAGGGGTATCAGGATGGGGTTTGCGGAGATGCGAAGTGCGTTCAGGCTTCAACAGGTGAACATGGAACACTGGGTACAAACGACGGTAGGTTTTAGGGAGATCCAAACGGACGGAAACCGAACTGATTATCTTAGTTATAGTGAACGGGCCAACAAATTTGGGGCCCAATTTCTTGCATTTTTGAGGGCTATCCAAATGTTTAGTAGAAACGAAAACTCTATCACCAACCTTGTAAGCTGGAGGAGCCGCTCGCTTTTTATCAGCATATAACTTATGTGATTGATGCGCATCCTTAAAAGTTTTCTGTATGACAGGCCACACTGAAGACAGTTTGGCGGACCAATCAGCTAGGGATGGAACTGCAGGCGAGTCGTGAGGTAATTCAGGGATGGGTACAAAGTCCTGACCATAGATGATTTTAAAAGGGGTCATATTTGTACTGGAATGAACAGAGTTATTATAAGCCACTTCAGCGTGTATCAGAAGGTCAGCCCAGTCGTCCTGTTGAAAATTTATAAAGCAACGTAGGTATTGTTCCAAAACGGAATTGGCCCTCTCACAAGCACCGTTCGTCTGCGGATGGTAGGAGGAGCTTAGGCCCTGGGAGGAGCCTATCAATTTCAAAAATTCCCTCCAAAAGTGCGAGGTAAATTGAGTACCTCTATCCGAGATGATACGTTTAGGGACACCGTGGAAACGGTAAATATGGTTCAGGAACAACTTAGCTAGTGATTTGGAGGACGGAATTCTGGAACAAGGTACAAAGTGGACTTGCTTGGAGAAAAGATCCATAACCACCCAAATGACGGTATAGCCCTGGCTGCTCGGAAGGTCAACAATAAAGTCCATTGAAATCTCCTTCCAAGGAGCCTCCGGCTTCGCCACAGATTGTAGGAGGCCTTGGGGCTTCCCAGGAGTACGTTTCGAAGCAGTACAAACAGGACAACTGGCGATATATGACTCAACGTCCTTCTTGAGGGAAGGCCACCAAAATTGGCGCTTAACTAGATCTATAGTTTTAACAAATCCGAAGTTGTCCCGCCAATCGTGAGTCGTGTGCCCGTTGCAACACAAACGGCCGTATGGTAGCAGGGACATAAATTTTTGAACCAATCCAAGGGAGATCATCCCTGATAGTGCAATCACCGGAGTGTGCGGAATACCATTCATCAGTAAGCAGTTCAGACTTAATTCGAGAAATCAGTTCAACGGGTGGGTTAGCCTGTACAGCGGATTGACTCCTGGTCGAAACAGGAGAAGCTGGCAAAGTAAGTGGAATCATGGGTTGCACAACTGTAAGTTTAGATACATCATATTGGGGTAGTCTGGAGAGTGCATCAGCCATGAAATCTTTTCCTCCAGGAATATATTTGAGACGAAAGTTGAACCGATGGAAGTAATGCGCCCAACGTAGTTGCCTTGGGGATAATTTGCGGGACGAAGTGAGAGCTTCCAGGTTTTTGTGGTCTGTCCAAACCTCAAATGGATGTGGGGCACCCTCAAGAAAATGACGCCAAGTCATGAGGGCCCAACGGACAGCAAATGCTTCCTTCTCCCAAATAGCCCATCCACTTTCAGTAGTGGATAACTTACGAGAAGTGTAGGCACACGGTTGCAGTTGGCCCTGTTGGTTGAGTTGTAGTAAAACAGCTCCTACAGCGACATCGCTGGCATCAGCCTGAACTACAAACGGGGAGTTGACATCGGGATGCTTGAGGACGGGCTCGGCCGCAAATAAACGTTTAAGTTTCTCGAAAGCAGCCTGGCACTCCATGGTCCAGTTCAGGGGGGTACTAGGTCGAGGTTTACCCTCACCCTTTGTTTTGAGAAGATTTGTAATGGGCAACGCAATACTAGCGAATGAAGGTATAAATTGACGGTAAAGGTTGGCGAAACCCAAAAAACTTTGCAGTTGTTTACGAGTGCGTGGAGGTGCCCATTCCGTGACAGCTTTCACTTTAGCAGGATCCATTTCAATTCCTTCCGAGGAAATACGATAACCCAAATAATCAATCTTGTCCTGGTGAAACTCACATTTAGATAATTTAGCGTAAAGCTCGGCAGAGCGGAGCTTTTGAAGAACGGAACGGACAAGCTTAACATGTTCATCACGTGTTTGCGAATACACGACTATGTCATCAAGATAAACGATGACCCCCTTGTACAGGTGGTCGTGGAGAACTTCATTGATCAGTTGCATAAATACAGAAGGAGCTCCCTGAAGACCAAAAGGCAAAACTTTAAACTGGAAACATCCCAGCGGACAGTTGAAAGCCGTCTTCCATTCGTCACCCTCTTTAATTCTTACTCTATAATAAGCTTCACGTAAATCCAGTTTCGTAAAAATCTTGCCTGTGGCAAGGTGAGCTAACATGTCTTTCATAAGTGGAAGTGGGTAGACATTGTGTTCACAAATGGTGTTAAGGTAAGAGTAGTCCTGAACTAAGCGCAGAGTGCCATCTTTCTTTTCCCTAAACATCACTGGTGCGGCCACGCGTGGCCTAGCAGGTTCAATGAACCCCCGTTTCAGAGTCTTATCAATAAATTTGCGTAGCTCATCCATTTCACGTGGTGTCATAGAGTAAAGGCGAGGTTTAGGTAGTTGGACTCCAGGGAGAAAGTCGATCGAGCAATCGGTAGCTCTGTGAGGAGGAAGTGAATCACAAGACTTTTCGCTAAAAGTGTCTTTAAGGTCCCAATATTCGTCAGGAATCTTCTCCTCCCCAGGAATGATTTCGGGTGGAGGAAGAGCTAATGTGGGGCCTGCAGGCTCTCTAACAGGAGCCAGATCAAGGGGAGATTCATGATTGTGACTTGAAAGTGTAAAGGCATGTTCAGGTAGCAGTAAAGGTATTCGCACCCATCCCTCTTTCCAGTTAATAAGAGGATTCCATTTACGTAGCCAGTTGATCCCCAAAATGACAGCATTATCAGCTATGGGAGCCACGATAAAATTAATAGTTTCATTATGAGTCTCACCAATAGAAACTTGAAGGGGCTCAGTAACAAAAGATGCAGGAATTCCCCCCGCTACAGAACCATCCATTTGGCAAAAAGCGATAGGTACTTTTAAATTCTTTAAGTGAAATCCCATGGCGTAAACAAGATCTTGACTGATCAGACAACGGGAGCAACCGGAATCAATGAGAGCTTGTGCGTTGCAGCTACGGCCGCTAGATGGAGCTAAAAGCTTTAAATGAATATAAAGGGGCCCGGAGCGGCGACTTACCAAATTATCGTCAGAGGAGGCGGAGCCTCCCTCCCAGTCATCGGGCTGGGCCTCAGGTTGGTCAGCGGAAAGGTCAAGCGGCTCCATCCCAGTCATCACCGGCCTACTGCGCATGCTTGGAGTTTTAGTTGGCCTTCTAGCCTCAGTAGAAGAATGTGGGCGTGGCGGTTGTTTTGATCTGCAGTTATTTGCCCAGTGCCCCTCCTTCCCACAGCGAAAACAAGAGCCTGGGCGCGCTGGAGTCGATCTGCGCCCGCCCCTCTGCCTGTGGGGATCTTTATCAGGGGATCGGGGCCTGGGGCTTTCAAATAGTTTTTTCTTTTCAAAACGGGCTGGATCTTGTGAATGGGCCTGGTCCAGCTCCACATCTCCGGCTAACTGAATCCAATCATCTAGGGAATCGGGGCGGTATCTGTTCACGGATGTTTGATAAATATCCTTATTTAGCCCCTCTGTGTAGAGATCCATTAACGCCCTGTCACTATAGCCCACCATAAAACAGAAAGTTCTTGAAAAATTTGGGTGTATTCCTGCACAGACATATCCCCCTGGCGCAAATCTCTCATCTTTATTCTAGCTTTGCGTTCAATTCGGGGGTCTTCGAATCGTCTTCTAAGCGCAGTCATAAAGCGTTCAAAGTCCCGCAACAAGGGTGAGTGAGTATTATGCAGAGAAACCAGCCATTTGGCAGCTTTGTTCTCCAAGGCCAAAGAGACAATTCTAATTTTAACATCGTCTTCAAAATCATCCGCGTAGTGCTTAACAAAATCACTAACGTGAAGCAGAAAAAATGCTAAACCTTCGGGATCACCATCAAACTTAATGCCCAGGGGAGGGAGTTTAGCAGGCCGGCGGGGGGGGGCGGGGGGCGGGACGAATTTCCCTCTGTAATTCTCTGCTGGCTTGTGCAGGAGGGGGAGGGGCTGTTCCTCTGATCTCCTGGGCAGCAGCCGTTGCTGTTTCTTTTAACTGTTCGCCTTCCAGATAATGCCCCCCCCCCCAGAGTTTATCCAGGGTTTCCCTCTTGTCGCTTGCCTGGCGGAGTAATTCATCAGCCATCTCCTTTAATTCCCTTTCTTCCCTTAAAAGCTCCGATATGGATGGCTTGGGAGAGGAGCAGCGGCATCTGGTTGTATTGACCCCCGAGCCTATGTCTCCCGTCATCCCCACCCCTTTTGACCAGCAATGAGGTTTAGCTGATTCTTTGGCTGCCAGGTTTAAATCTAGGCCGGCTAAAAAGTCCAACACTGACCTCGAGTCATCTTTTGGAGCAGGTATATTGGATGCAGTCTCTCCCATAACTTGGGCTGGCAAATCCTCCGAAGCCGGAGGCTCCTCTTTGGCAGAATCCGACATCAGGTTGTGATTTTTAGTGACTTCCTGCTTAAATGTCAGGGTCCGTTTCTTCAAGTACTCAAGAAAGACCACACTTAAACATTGTTTGGAATGAATAAGGTTACTTTTACTAAATACCAAAGAATAACAGACCAAGGTGAAGCAGGAAGTAACTAGTTTAGGCGCGAACAATGAGTATTAAAGCTTAAGCCCACCCCAATAGCCCTAACCCCCCCTAACAGTGTCCAATGTACTTTCTTCTCCGACATCAGGTGGGCAGGTCATCACCAGCATGGAATGTGAGACCGTTAGACCAAAGATAACACCGGCCGGCAACATCTTCCACCAATCTTCCACCAGCTTTCATAATTGAAACCCCAGCGCCCCACCCTCCCCGTTTCCATGGCAGCCAAGCAGCATAAGAAGAAACAAGAAGCGAAGGCTGACACCTGTCCTGTCCTGTCCTATCCTATCCTATCCTATCACCATTTTTCTTCTATCCTGTCCTGTCCTGTCCTCTCCTCTCCTGTCCTGTAATGTCCTGTCCTGTCCTGTCCGGTCCCGGTCCCTCCCATCCCATCCAGTCCTGTCCTGTCCTATTCCCTTTCTTATCCTATCCTATCCTATCCTATCCTATCCTATCCTGTCCTGTCCTATCCTATCCCTTTTTGTTATTCTGTCCTGTCCTGTCCTATCCTATCCTTTCCTATCCTATGCCTTTTCTCATTCTATTCTGCCCTGTCCTTTCGTATCCTGTCCCATCCCATCCCACCCCATCCCATCCCATCCAATCCCATCCCATCCTATCCTACACTACCCTATCCGATCTCTTTTCTTGTCCTGTCCTGTCCTGTCCTGTCCTATCCTATCCTGTCCTATCCTATCCCCATTTTTCTTCTATCCTATCCGGTCCTGTTCTGTCCTGTAATGTACTGTCCTGTCCTGTCTGGTCCCGTCCCATCCCATCCCGTCCTGTCCTGTCCTGCCCTGTCCTGTCCTGTCCTGTCCTATTCCCTTTCTTATCCTATCCTATCCTATCCTATCCTATCCTATCCTATCCTATCCTATCCCATTTCTTATCCCATCCTATCACTTTTCTTAATCTGTCCTGTCCTGTCCTGTCCTATCCTATCCTGTCCTGTCCTGTCCTGTCCTGTCCTGTCCTGTCCTATCCTATCCTATCCTATCCTTTCCTATCCTATGCCTTTTCTTATTCTATTCTATCCTGTCCTGTTGTATCCTATCCCATCCCATCCCATCACACCCCAACCCACCCCACCCCATCCCATCCCATCCTATCCTACCCTACCCTACCCTACCCTACCCTACCCTATCCTATCTCTTTTCTTGTCCTGTCCTATCCTATCCCACCCCATCCCATCCCATCCCTTTTCTTATTCTGTCCTGTCCTGTCCTGTCCTATCCTATCCTATCCCTTTTCTTATTCTATTCTGTCCTGTCCTATCCTATCCTATCCCATTTCTTATCCTATCCTATCACTTTTCTTAATCTGTCCTGTCCTGTCCTATCCTATCCTATCCATTCCTATCCTATCCTATCCTATCCTATCCTATCCTATCCTATCCTATCCCATCCCATTTCTTATCCCATTCTATCACTTTTCTTAATCTGTCCTGTCCTATCCTATCCTATCCATTCATATCCTATCCTATCCTATCCTATCCTATCCTATCCTATCCTATCCTATCCTTTCCTATCCTATGCGTTTTCTTATTCTATTCTGTCCTGTCCTTTCGTATCCTATCCCATCCCATCCCACCCCATCCCATCCCATCCAATCCCATCCCATCCCATCCTATCCTATCCTACACTACCCTATCCTATCTCTTTTCTTGTCCTGTCGTGTCCTATCCTGTCCTGACCTTTCCAATCTTTTTTTTTTTTGTATTGAAAAAGTTTTATTGGTTTTACATTTTTCTATAGGGTAGGGTAAGGGATACAAAGAAATTTTGAGAGCATTCACGTCAGAGTCGTCGGCCCTTCCGAGACCTCAAAATATACAATAAAAAGATTAAAAAAAAACATTTTTCATAACACTACAAGGTAAAAGCAAGTACATATACCTAAATTCTCAGTTCCATGCTGTCAGACATTTACAAAAAATCCAGATACAGATATTATGCAAAATGTTTCATAAAAATCAAGGCAAAGTTATTTTTTCGATCTAAGTCTTTTGGCTATTGTATCTTCTTTTTCTCCTCCCTGGCCCCCAGCGGGCGGGGCCGTGGCCCCCTCCGTCCCCCCTGGATCTTCCCCCAGGGCAGAGGAATGTTTTTTAAGAAAGGCTTCCGCCTCAGCAACTGTTTTAATCCTCACTCTTCCTCCTTCCCAGAACACCAGCATCCCTTCGGGTGTCACCCACTTGAACCAAATCCCATGATCAAACAATGTTTTAGACAAGAAGGAAAGTTTCCTCCTTGCTTCTCGAATTTTTCTAGGAATCTGCTTCAAGATAGTGACCGTTTTTTGTTGGTAAATTAAAGGGTTCTCTCTCTGCGCCCTCAGGATTACCTCTCTGGTTGACCTTCTAACAAATTTCACATGTATCTCTCTAGGCACTTCATTTATCCTGGCATATGCTGAGTTAATTCTATAGGCTAGGTCAATGTCCCCCCTGATCTCATCTTTAGGTTTTTGTAAATAGTCTGCTAAAATTGTACTCATGAGATCAGGAAGGCATTCACCAGATTCCTCAAGAACGTTCTGAAATCTCAAAAAATATGTCATTCTTTCCATATCAATCCTAGACACATGCCCATCTATTTCCCCAACCTCTTTAGTAACATTTTTAATCTCTCCCTTAACCCCCACCAACCCCCCTTCCAATTCTTCAGTCTTCTGTGTGTTTTCCAGCACCTGCTTCCTTGTATCCAATAGCTCCTTCTTGAAATTGATGTTTTCAGCCCTCTGGGCCTGAATTTCGTTTACCAAAGTTTGTATAACAGTTTCAAGAGAAGCCATCCGTTGTTCTAAACTTGCCAGTGCTGTTTCTTGATCCATGATTAACTGTTAAAGTCAATGCCAGCCAAAATGGCGTTTTCAGGGTGGGGTTGGTGAGACTAACCGGGAGCCAAAAGTTCAGATCAAGGTTGAAACGTTGTAAAATTCAGGAACCAAGAGAGAGACAATTTTCCAGCTCAATAGTTATAATAACGAAGGTAATCCAGAAAGGAATCACAAATCCAACAAGAAAAAAAATTCTTCATTAATATCCAGAGAGAGTCCCACTTGTAAAGAGACGCTGGGAATTTTCCATAGTTAAAATAGTCAGGCAGGGACAAAGAAAAGCCACTTTCCACCGCCCATCTCAGAGCCCAGAGGAGAGAGTAGAAAAATAATTTTTTTTTTAACCAGCCAGACCTAGACACAATGTTGCAAGTAGCCGCATACCACTTTCCCTTGTTAGAGACCGTCCGGATTTAAGATTTCCGCTTTCTCTGCCAGAGAAGCCATTTTCAAGTGCCGCTTAAGTCCGAGGGGGGGTTTTTGGAAACAAACACCCCCCTCCCAGTCCATTCAGCCCGGCTGGCAGCAAGAAAAAAAAAGTCTTTTTAAAACTCACTCTCCCTCGCAGCTGAAGCCTCGGCAAACCTTCCGATCTCTTCCGTTCAGCCCTCTACATTGCTGTGAATGGCGCCGACAGCCGTTGGCGAAGGGAGAACCCCCCGCAGCATGTTCCTCCTCACCTAGGTCGCGGAGGGGATCGCTCTCCCCACCGCCGTGAGGAGAAACGTCTCCTCCGAGCCGACCCTACGGGAGACCTCTGGTAACCGGATGTCTCGCCCCCGTGGGGGGGCAGAAAAGGCAACAAAGCGGCGAGCGAGCCCCAGGCTCGCCCGTCGCCGCTAGAGCCGGAATCTCTTTTCTTTTCTTGTCCTGTCCTGTCCTGTCCTGTCTTGTCCTGTCCTGTCCTATCCTATCCTATCCTATCCCCATTTTTCTTCTATCCTGGCCTGTCATGTTCTGTCCTGTTCTGTACTGTAACGTCCTGTACTGTCCTGTCCGTTCCTGTTCCCTCCCGTCCCATCCCGTCCTGTCCTGTCCTGTCCTATTCCCCTTCTTATCCTATCCTATCCTATCCTATCCTATCCTATCCTATCCTATCCTATCCCTTTTCTTATTCTGTCCTGTCCTGTCCTGTCCTGAACTGTCCTTTCCTATCCTATCAGTTTTCTTATTCTGTCCTGTCCTGTCCTGTCCTGTCCTGTCCTTTCCTATCCTATCCTATCCTATCCTATCACCATTTTTCTTCTATCCTGTCCTGTCCTGTCCTGTCCTGTCCTGTAATGTCCTGTCCTGTCCGGTCCGGTCCCGTTCCCTCCCATCCCATCCCATCCTGTCCTGTCCTATTCCCTTTCTTATGCTATCCTATCCTATCCTATCCTATCCTATCCTATCCTATCCTATCCTATCCTATCCTATCCTATCCTATCCTATTCTATCCTATCCTATCCTATCCTATCCTATCCGTATTCTTATTCTATTCTGTCCTTTCCTATCCTATCCTATCCTATCCTATCCTATCCTATCCTATCCTATCCTATCCTATTCTTTCCATTTTCTTATTCAGTCCTGTCCTGTCGTATCCTATCCCATCCCATCCCACCCCACCCCACCCCACCCCATCCCATCCCACCCCATCCCATCCCATCCTATCCTACACTACCCTATCCTATCTCTTTTCTTGTCCTGTCCTGTCCTGTCCTGTCCTATCCTATCCCCATTTTTCTTCTATCCTGTCCTGTCCTGTAATGTCCTGTCCTGTCCGGTCCCGTCCCATCCCGTCCTGTCCTGTACTGTCCTATTCCCTTTCTTATCCTATCCTATCCTATCCTATCCTATCCTATCCTATCCGTATTCTTATTCTATTCTGTCCTTTCCTATCCTATCGTATCCTATCCTATCCTTTCCGTTTTCTTATTCTGTCCTGTCCTGTCGTATCCTATCCCATCCCATCCCACCCTATCCCATCCCATCCCATCCTATCCTACACTACCCTATCCTATCTCTTTTCTTGTCCTGTCCTGTCCTGTCCTGTCCTGTCCTGTCCTATCCCATCCCATCCCATCCCACCCCACCCCATCCCATCCCATCCCATCCCATCCTATCCTACATTACCCTATCCTATCTCTTTTCTTGTCCTGTCCTGTCCTGTCCTGTCCTGTCCTATCCTATCCCCATTTTTCTTCTATCCTGTCCTGTCCTCTTCTGTCCTGTAATGTCCTGTCCTGTCCGGTCCCGTCCCATCCCGTTTTGTCCTGTCCTGTCCTATTCCCTTTCTTATCCTATCCTATCCTATCCTATCCTATCCTATCCTATCCTATCCTATCCCATTTCTTATCGAATCCTATCACTTTTCTTAATCTGTCCTGTCCTGTCCTATCCTGTCCTATCCTGTCCTATCCTGTCCTGTCCTATCCTATCCTATCCTATCCTATCCTATCCTGTCCTATCCTATCCCTTTTCTTATTCTATTCTGCCCTTTCTTTTCCTATCCTATCCCATTTCTTATCCTATCCTATCACTTTTCTTAATCTGTCCTGTCCTGTCCTGTCCTGTCCTGTCCTATCCTATCCTATCCTATCCTATCCTATCCTTTCCATTTTCTTATTCAGTCCTGTCCTGTCGTATCCTATCCCATCCCATCCCACCCCACCCCACCCCATCCCATCCCATCCCATCCAATCCCATCCCATCCCATCCCATCCTATCCTACATTACCCTATCCTATCTCTTTTCTTGTCCTGTCCTGTCCTGTCCTATCCTATCCCCATTTTTCTTCTATCCTGTCCTGTCCTGTTCTGTCCTGTAATATCCTGTCCTGTCCGGTCCCGTCCCATCCCGTTTTGTCCTGTCCTGTCCTATTCCCTTTCTTATCCTATCCTATCCTATCCTATCCTATCCTATCCTATCCTATCCTATCCTATCCTATCCTATCCTATCCTATCCCATTTCTTATCCAATCCTATCACTTTTCTTAATCTGTCCTGTCCTGTCCTGTCCTGTCCTGTCCTGTCCTGTCCTATCCTGTCCTGTCCTGTCCTATCCTATCCTATCCTATCCTATCCTATCCTATCCTATCCTATCCTATCCTATCCTATTCTATCCTATCCTATCCTATCCTATCCTATCCTATCCGTATTCTTATTCTATTCTGTCCTTTCCTATCCTATCCTATCCTATCCTATCCTATCCTATCCTATCCTATCCTATTCTTTCCATTTTCTTATTCAGTCCTGTCCTGTCGTATCCTATCCCATCCCATCCCACCCCACCCCACCCCACCCCATCCCATCCCACCCCATCCCATCCCATCCTATCCTACACTACCCTATCCTATCTCTTTTCTTGTCCTGTCCTGTCCTGTCCTGTCCTATCCTATCCCCATTTTTCTTCTATCCTGTCCTGTCCTGTAATGTCCTGTCCTGTCCGGTCCCGTCCCATCCCGTCCTGTCCTGTACTGTCCTATTCCCTTTCTTATCCTATCCTATCCTATCCTATCCTATCCTATCCTATCCTATCCGTATTCTTATTCTATTCTGTCCTTTCCTATCCTATCGTATCCTATCCTATCCTTTCCGTTTTCTTATTCTGTCCTGTCCTGTCGTATCCTATCCCATCCCATCCCACCCTATCCCATCCCATCCCATCCTATCCTACACTACCCTATCCTATCTCTTTTCTTGTCCTGTCCTGTCCTGTCCTGTCCTGTCCTGTCCTATCCCATCCCATCCCATCCCACCCCACCCCATCCCATCCCATCCCATCCCATCCTATCCTACATTACCCTATCCTATATCTTTTCTTGTCCTGTCCTGTCCTGTCCTGTCCTGTCCTATCCTATCCCCATTTTTCTTCTATCCTGTCCTGTCCTCTTCTGTCCTGTAATGTCCTGTCCTGTCCGGTCCCGTCCCATCCCATTTTGTCCTGTCCTGTCCTATTCCCTTTCTTATCCTATCCTATCCTATCCTATCCTATCCTATCCTATCCCATTTCTTATCGAATCCTATCACTTTTCTTAATCTGTCCTGTCCTGTCCTGTCCTATCCTGTCCTATCCTGTCCTATCCTGTCCTGTCCTATCCTATCCTATCCTATCCTATCCTATCCTGTCCTATCCTATCCCTTTTCTTATTCTATTCTGCCCTTTCTTTTCCTATCCTATCCCATTTCTTATCCTATCCTATCACTTTTCTTAATCTGTCCTGTCCTGTCCTGTCCTGTCCTATCCTATCCTATCCTATCCTATCCTATCCTTTCCATTTTCTTATTCAGTCCTGTCCTGTCGTATCCTATCCCATCCCATCCCACCCCACCCCACCCCATCCCATCCCATCCCATCCAATCCCATCCCATCCCATCCCATCCTATCCTACATTACCCTATCCTATCTCTTTTCTTGTCCTGTCCTGTCCTGTCCTATCCTATCCCCATTTTTCTTCTATCCTGTCCTGTCCTGTTCTGTCCTGTAATATCCTGTCCTGTCCGGTCCCGTCCCATCCCGTTTTGTCCTGTCCTGTCCTATTCCCTTTCTTATCCTATCCTATCCTATCCTATCCTATCCTATCCTATCCTATCCTATCCTATCCTATCCTATCCTATCCTATCCCATTTCTTATCCAATCCTATCACTTTTCTTAATCTGTCCTGTCCTGTCCTGTCCTGTCCTGTCCTGTCCTGTCCTATCCTGTCCTGTCCTGTCCTATCCTATCCTATCCTATCCTATCCTATCCTATCCTATCCTATCCTATCCTATCCTATTCTATCCTATCCTATCCTATCCTATCCTATCCTATCCGTATTCTTATTCTATTCTGTCCTTTCCTATCCTATCCTATCCTATCCTATCCTATCCTATCCTATCCTATCCTATTCTTTCCATTTTCTTATTCAGTCCTGTCCTGTCGTATCCTATCCCATCCCATCCCACCCCACCCCACCCCACCCCATCCCATCCCACCCCATCCCATCCCATCCTATCCTACACTACCCTATCCTATCTCTTTTCTTGTCCTGTCCTGTCCTGTCCTGTCCTATCCTATCCCCATTTTTCTTCTATCCTGTCCTGTCCTGTAATGTCCTGTCCTGTCCGGTCCCGTCCCATCCCGTCCTGTCCTGTACTGTCCTATTCCCTTTCTTATCCTATCCTATCCTATCCTATCCTATCCTATCCTATCCGTATTCTTATTCTATTCTGTCCTTTCCTATCCTATCGTATCCTATCCTATCCTTTCCGTTTTCTTATTCTGTCCTGTCCTGTCGTATCCTATCCCATCCCATCCCACCCTATCCCATCCCATCCCATCCTATCCTACACTACCCTATCCTATCTCTTTTCTTGTCCTGTCCTGTCCTGTCCTGTCCTGTCCTGTCCTATCCCATCCCATCCCATCCCACCCCACCCCATCCCATCCCATCCCATCCCATCCTATCCTACATTACCCTATCCTATATCTTTTCTTGTCCTGTCCTGTCCTGTCCTGTCCTGTCCTATCCTATCCCCATTTTTCTTCTATCCTGTCCTGTCCTCTTCTGTCCTGTAATGTCCTGTCCTGTCCGGTCCCGTCCCATCCCATTTTGTCCTGTCCTGTCCTATTCCCTTTCTTATCCTATCCTATCCTATCCTATCCTATCCTATCCTATCCCATTTCTTATCGAATCCTATCACTTTTCTTAATCTGTCCTGTCCTGTCCTGTCCTATCCTGTCCTATCCTGTCCTATCCTGTCCTGTCCTATCCTATCCTATCCTATCCTATCCTATCCTGTCCTATCCTATCCCTTTTCTTATTCTATTCTGCCCTTTCTTTTCCTATCCTATCCCATTTCTTATCCTATCCTATCACTTTTCTTAATCTGTCCTGTCCTGTCCTGTCCTGTCCTGTCCTATCCTATCCTATCCTATCCTATCCTATCCTTTCCATTTTCTTATTCAGTCCTGTCCTGTCGTATCCTATCCCATCCCATCCCACCCCACCCCACCCCATCCCATCCCATCCCATCCAATCCCATCCCATCCCATCCCATCCTATCCTACATTACCCTATCCTATCTCTTTTCTTGTCCTGTCCTGTCCTGTCCTATCCTATCCCCATTTTTCTTCTATCCTGTCCTGTCCTGTTCTGTCCTGTAATATCCTGTCCTGTCCGGTCCCGTCCCGTCCCATCCCGTTTTGTCCTGTCCTGTCCTATTCCCTTTCTTATCCTATCCTATCCTATCCTATCCTATCCTATCCTATCCTATCCTATCCTATCCTATCCCATTTCTTATCCAATCCTATCACTTTTCTTAATCTGTCCTGTCCTGTCCTGTCCTGTCCTGTCCTGTCCTGTCCTATCCTGTCCTGTCCTATCCTATCCTATCCTATCCTATCCTATCCTATCCTATCCTATCCCATTTCTTATCCTATCCTATCACTTTTCTTAATCTGTCCTGTCCTGTCCTGTCCTGTCCTGTCCTATCCTATCCTATCCTATCCTATCCTATCCTATCCTATCCGTTTTCTTATTCTGTCCTGTCCTGTCGTATCCTATCCCATCCCATCCCACCCTATCCCATCCCATCCCATCCCATCCTATCCTACACTACCCTATCCTATCTCTTTTCTTTTCTTGTCCTGTCCTCTCCTGTCCTGTCCTGTCCTATCCCCATTTTTCTTCTATCCTGTCCTGTCCTGTTCTGTTCTGTAATGTCCTGTCCTGTCCTGTCCCATCCCGTCCTGTCCTGTCCTATTCCCTTTCTTATCCTATCCTATCCTATCCGTTTTCTTATTCTGTCCTGTCCTGTTCTATCCTATCCTATCCCTTTTCTTATTCTATTCTGTCCTGTCCTATCCTATCCCATTCCATTTCTTATTCTGTCCCGTTCTGTCCCGTCCTGTCCTGTCCTGTCCTGTCCTGTCCTATCCTATCCTATCCTATCCTATCCTATCCTATCCTATCCTTTCCATTTTCTTATTCAGTCCTGTCCTGTCGTATCGTATCCCATCCCATCCCACCCCACCCCATCCCATCCCATCCCATCCTATCCTACACTACCCTATCCTATCTCTTTTCTTGTCCTGTCCTGTCCTGTCCTGTCCTGTCCTATCCTATCCTATCCTATCCCATCCCATCCGTTCCTATCCTATCCTTTCCGTTTTCTTATTCTGTCCTGTCCTGTCGTATCCTATCTCATCCCATCCCACCCTATCCCATCCCATCCCATCCCATCCTATCCTACACTACCCTATCCTATCCTATCCTATCCTTTCCGTTTTCTTATTCTGTCCTGTCCTGTCGTATCCTATCCCATTCCATCCCACCCTATCCCATCCCATCCCATCCCATCCCATCCTATCCTACACTACCCTACCCTATCTTTTTTCTTGTCCTGTCCTGTCCTGTCCTATCCTATCCTATCCTATCCTATCCCCATTTTTTTTCTATCCTGTCCTGTCCTGTCCTGTCCTGTCCTGTTCTGTTCTGTAATGTCCTGTCCTGTCCCGTCCCATCCCGTCCTGTCCTGTCCTGTCCTATTCCCTTTCTTATCCTATCCTATCCTATCCTATCCTATCCTATCCTATCCTATCCTATCCTATCCTATCCTATCCCATTTCTTATGCGATCCTATCACTTTTCTTAATCTGTCCTGTCCTGTCCTGTCCTGTCCTGTCCTATCCTATCCTATCCTATCCTATCCTATCCTATCCTATCCTATCCTATCCTATCCTATCCTATCCTATCCTTTCCTTTCCTATCCTATGCCTTTTCTTATTCTATTCTGTCCTGTCCTTTCGTATCCTATCCCATCCCACCCCATCCCATCCCATCCAATCCCATCCCATCCTATCCTAAACTACCCTATCTTATCTCTTTTCTTGTCCTGTCCTATCCTATCCTATCCTATCCCCATTTTTCTTCTATCCTATCCTGTCCTGTTCTGTCCTGTAATGTCCTTTCCTGTCCGGTCTGGTCCCATCCCGTCCCGTCCTGTCCCATCCCATACTATCACTTTTCTTAATCTGTCCTGTCCTGTCCTATCCTATCCTATCCTATCCTATCCTATCCTATCCTATCCTATCCTATCCTTTCCTATCCTATGCCTTTTCTTATTCTATTCTGTCCTGTCCTTTCGTATCCTATCCCATCCCACCCCATCCCATCCCATCCAATCCCATCCCATCCCATCCTATCCTATCTCTTTTCTTGTCCTGTCCTGTCCTGTCCTGTCCAGTCCTATCCTATCCCCATTTTTCTTCTATCCTATCCTGTCCTGTTCTGTCCTGTAATGTCCTTTCCTGTCCGGTCCCGTCCCGTCCCGTCCCATCCCATCGCATCCCATCCCGTCCCGTCCTGTCCCGTCCCGTCCCGTCCCATCCCATCTCTTTTCTTATTATGTCCAGTCCTGTCCTGTTCTGTCCTATCCTATCCTATCCTATCCTATCCTATCCTATCCTATCCTATCCCTTTTCTTATTCTATTGTGTCCTGTCCTATCCTATCCTATCCCATTTCTTATCCTATCCTATCACTTTTCTTAATCTGTCCTGTCCTGTCCTGTCCTGTCCTGTCCTGTCCTGTCCTGTCCTGTCCTATCCTATCCTATCCTATCCTATCCTATCCTATCCTATCCTATCCCATTTCTTATCCCATTCTATCACTTTTCTTAATCTGTTCTGTCCTGTCCTATCCTGTCCTATCCTATCCTATCCTATCCTATCCTATCCTATCCTATCCTATCCTATCCTATCCTTTCCTATCCTATGCCTTTTCTTATTCTATTCTGTCCTGTCCTTTCGTATCCTATCCCATCCCATCCCACCCCACCCCATCCCATCCCATCCAATCCCATCCCATCCTATCCTATCTCTTTTCTTGTCCTGTCCTGTCCTGTCCTGTCCAGTCCTATCCTATCCTATCCTATCCTATCCCCATTTTTCTTCTATCCTATCCTGTCCTGTTCTGTCCTGTAATGTCCTGTCCTGTCCGGTCCGGTCCCGTCCCATCCCATCCCGTCCTGTCCTGTCTTGTCCTGTCCTATTCCCTTTCTTATACTATCCCATCCTATCCTCTCCTATCCCATTTCTTATCCTATACTATCACTTTTCTTAATCTGTCCTGTCCTGTCCTGTCCTGTCGTGTCGTGTCGTGTCCCATCCCATCCCATCCCATCCCATCCCATCCCATCCCATCCCATCCTATCCTAACCTATCCTATCCTTTTTCTTATTCTGTCCTGTCCTGTCTTTTCCTATTCTATTCTGATCTGTCCTGTCGTATCCTATCCCTTCCCATCCCACCCAACCCCATCCCATCCCATCCCATCCCATCCTATCCTATCCTATCCTACCCTACCCTATCCTATCTCTTTTCTTGTCCTTTCCTATTTTATCCTATGCCTTTTTTTATTCTGTCTTGTCCCGTCCCGTCCCGTCCTGTCCCGTCCTGTCCCGTCCCATCCCATTCCATCCTCTTTTCTTTTTTTTTTTTTTTTTTTAATTGAAAAAGTTTTATTGGTTTTACATTTTTTAACAGGATAGGGTAATGGTTACAAAGAAATTTTGAGAGCATTCACGTCAGAGTCGTCGGACCTTCCGAGACCTCAAAATACACATTAAAAAAGTTAACATAGAAAACATTTTCCATACCACTACAAGATGGAAGCAAGTACATTTACCTAAATTCTCCCTTCCATGCTGTCAGACATTTACAAAAAGTCCGGATAGAAATATTATACAAAATTGTTCAAGAAAAATCAAGGCAAAGTTATTTTTTTGATCTAAGTCTTTTGGCTATTGTATCTTCTTTCTCTCCTCCCTGGCCCCCCGCGGGCGGGGCCGTGACCCCCTCCGTCCCCCCTGGATCTTCCCCCAGGGCAGAGGAATATTTTTTAAGAAAGGCTTCCGCCTCAGCAACTGTTTTAATCCTCACTCTTCCTCCTTCCCAGAACACCAGCATCCCTTCAGGTGTCATCCACTTGAACCAAATCCCGTGACCAAACAAGGTTTTAGACAAGAAGGAAAATTTCCTTCTTGAATCTCTAATTTTTCTAGGGATCTGCTTCAAGATAGTGACCATTTCTCGTTGATAAATTAAAGGTTTCTCTCTCTGCGCTTTCAGGATTTCCTCTCTGGTTGACCTTCTAACAAATTTCACATGTATCTCTCTAGGCACTTCATTCATCTTGGCATATGCAGAATTAATTCTATAGGCTAGGTCAATGTCCCCCCTGATCTCATCTTTGGGTTTTTGTAAATAGTCTGCTAAAATTGTACTCATAAGATCAGGTAGGCATTCACCAGATTCCTCAAGAACATTCTGAAATCTCAAAAAATATGTCATTCTTTCCATATCTATCCTAGACACATGCCCATTTATTTCCCCCACCTCATTAGAAACATTTTTAATCTCTCCCTTAGCCCCCTCCAGCCCCCCCTCCAATTCCTCGGTCTTCTGTGTATTCTCCAACACTTGCTTCCGGGTATCCAATAGTTCCTTTTTAAAAGTACTATTTTCAGCCCTCTGGGCCTTTATTTCTGATATCAAAGTTTGCATAGAGGTTTCAAGAGAAGCCATCCTTTGTTCCAAATTTACAAGTGCTGCTTCTTGTGCCATGGTTAAAAGTTAAAGTCACTGCCACCAAGATGGCGTTTTCCGGGTGGGGCTGGTGGGGCAGATCAGGAGCTCAGTTCAATTCAGGGCTGTGAAGTTGCAAACAATTCAGAAACCAAAAGAGACACAATTTCCCAAATCAGCAAATAGTAATAACGAAGGTATTCCAGAGAAGAAGTCACAAATCCATCAAAAAAAATTTTTTTTCAAAAATCCAGAGAGAGTCCTGCTTTCAAAGAGACGCTGGAAATTTTCCTTAGTTGAAATAGTCAGGCAGGGACAAAGAGAAGCCACTTCCACCGCCCATCTCGTAGCCAGATGGAGAGAGTAGCAAAAAAAAGAAATTTTTTAAGCTCAGCCAGACCTAGAAACAATGTTGCAGAAAGTCACAATCCACTTTCCCTTGTTAAAGACCGTCCGGAGTGAAAGTTTCCGCTTTCTCTTTGCAGAGAAGCCATCTTAGCGTGCCGCTTAAATCCGAGGGGGGTTTTTTAAAAATTAAACACCCCCCTCCCAGTCCGTTCAGCCTGGCTGGCAGCAAGGAAAAAAAGGTGTTCTTTTAAACTCACTCCCTCTCGCAGCTGAAGCCTCGGCGATCCGCCCGACCTCTCCGTTCAGCCCTCTCCATTAAAGCGAATGGCACCGACAGCCGTTGGAGAAGGAAAAAACCCCCGCTGGCATGTTCCTCTCCTCCTAGGTCGCAGAGAGGAGCGCCCTCCCCACCGCCGTGATGAGGGCCGCTCCCTCTGAGCCGACCCTACGGGAAACCTCCGGTAACCGGAGAGTTTCGCCCCCCTGGGGGGGCAGAAAAGGCAACAAAGCGGCGAGCGAGCCCTAGGCTCGCCCGTCTCCGCTGGAGCCGGATACCGGAAGTCCCATCCTCTTTTCTTATTCTGTCCTGTCCTGTCCTGTCCTGTCGTATCCTATCCCGTCCTGTCCTATCCTATCCTATCCTATCCATTTTCTTATTCTATTCTGTCCTATCCTATCCCATTCCATTTCTTATTCTGTCCTGTTCTTTCCTGTCCTATCCTATCCTATCCTATCCTATCCTATCCTATCCTATCCTATCCTATCCCTATTCTTATTCTATTCTGTCCTTTCCTATCCTATCCTATCCCATTTCTTATCCTATCCTATCACTTTCCTGTCCTGTCCTGTCCTATCGTATCCTTTCCGTTTTCTTATTCTGTCCTGTCCTGATGTATGCTATCCCATCCCATCCCACCCCATCCCATCCAATCCCATCCTATCCTACACTACCCTATTCTATCTCTTTTCTTGTCCTGTTCTGTCCTGTCCTGTCCTGTCCTATCCTATCCTATCCCCATTTTTCTTCTATCCTGTCCTGTACTGTTCTGTCATGTAATGTCCTGTCCTGTCCGGTCCGGTCCCGTCCCATCCCGTCCTGTCCTGTCCTGTCCTATTCCCTTTCTTATCCTATCCTTTCCTATCTTATCCTATCCTATCCCATTTCTTATCCTATCCTATCCCATTTCTTATCCCATCCTATCACTTTTCTTAATCTGTCCTGTCCTGTCCTGTCCTGTCCTGTCCTGTCCTGTCCTGTCCTATCCTATCCTATCCTATCCTATCCTATCCCATTTCTTATCCCATTCTATCACTTTTCTTAATCTGTTCTGTCCTGTCCTATCCTGTCCTATCCTATCCTATCCTATCCTATCCTTTCCTATCCTATGCCTTTTCTTATTCTATTCTGTCCTGTCCTTTCGTATCCTATCCCATCCCATCCCACCCCATCCCATCCCATCCCATCCTATCCTACACTACCCTACCCTATCTCTTTTCTTGTCCTGTCCTGTCCTGTCCTGTCCTGTCCTGTCCTGTCCTGTCCTGTCCTATCCTATCCTATCCTATCCCCATTTTTCTTCTATCCTATCCGGTCCTGTTCTGTCCTGTAATGTCCTGTCCTGTCCTGTCCGGTCCCGTCCCATCCCGTCCTGTCCTGTCCTATTCCCTTTCTTATCCTATCCTATCCTATCCTATCCTATCCTATCCTATCCCATTTCTTATCCTATCCTGTCACTTTTCTTAATCTGTCCTGTCCTGTCCTGTCCTGTCCTGTCCTGTCCTGTCCTGTCCTATCCTATCCTATCCTATCCTATCCTATCCTATCCTATCCTATCCTATCCTATCCCATTTCTTATCCCATTCTATCACTTTTCTTAATCTGTCCTGTCGTATCCTATCCTATCCCATCCCATCCCATCCTATCCCATCCCATCCCATCCCATCCCATCCCATCCCATCCCATCCTATCCTACACTACCCTACCCTATCTCTTTTCTTGTCCTGTCCTGTCCTGTCCTGTCCTATCCTATCCTATCCTATCCCCATTTTTCTTCTATCCTGTCCTGTCCTGTCCTGTCCTGTTCTGTTCTGTAATGTCCTGTCCTGTCCCGTCCCATCCCGTCCTGTCCTGTCCTGTCCTATTCCCTTTCTTATCCTATCCTATCCTATCCTATCCTATCCTATCCTATCCTATCCTATCCTATCCTATGCCTTTTCTTATTCTATTCTGTCCTGTCCTTTCGTATCCTATCCCATCCCATCCCACCCCATCCCATCCCATCCCATTCTATCCTACACTACCCTACCCTATCTCTTTTCTTGTCCTGTCCTGTCCTGTCCTATCCTATCCTATCCTATCCTATCCCCATTTTTCTTCTATCCTATCCGGTCCTGTTCTGTCCTGTAATGTCCTGTCCTGTCCTGTCCGGTCCCGTCCCATCCCGTCCTGTCCTGTCCTATTCCCTTTCTTATCCTATCCTATCCTATCCTATCCTATCCTATCCTATCCTATCCTATCCTATCCTATCCCATTTCTTATCCTATCCTGTCACTTTTCTTAATCTGTCCTGTCCTGTCCTGTCCTGTCCTGTCCTGTCCTGTCCTATCCTATCCTATCCTATCCTATCCTATCCCATTTCTTATCCCATTCTATCACTTTTCTTAATCTGTCCTGTCCTGTCCTATTCCCTTTCTTATCCTATCCTATCCTATCCTATCCTATCCTATCCCTATTCTTATTCTATTCTGTCCTTTCCTATCCTATCCTATCCTATCCCATTTCTTATGCGATCCTATCACTTTTCTTAATCTGTCCTGTCCTGTCCTGTCCTGTCCTATCCTATCCTATCCTATCCTATCCTATCCTATCCTATCCTATCCTATCCTATCCTATCCTATCCTATCCTATCCTATCCTATCCTATCCTATCCTATCCTATCCTATCCTATCCTATGCCTTTTCTTATTCTATTCTGTCCTGTCCTTTCGTATCCTATGCCATCCCATTCCACCCCATCCCATCCCATCCCATCCAATCCCATCCCATCCTATCCTACACTACCCTATCCTATGTCTTTTCTTGTCCTGTCCTGTCCTGTCCTGTCCTATCCTATCCTATCCTATCCTATCCTATCCTATCCTATCCTATCCTATCCCGATTTTTCTTCTATCCTATCCGGTCCTGTTCTGTCCTGTAATGTCCTGTCCTGTCCGGTCCCGTCCCATACTTTCCCGTCCTGTCCTGTCCTGTCCTGTCCTATTCCCTTTCCTATCCTATCCTATCCTATCCTATCCTATCCTATCCTATCCTATCCTATCCTATCCTATCCTATCACATTTCGTATCCCATCCAATCACTTTTCTTAATCTGTCCTGTCCTGTCCTGTCCTGTCCTGTCCTATCCTATCCTATCCTATCCTATCCTATCCTATCCTATCCTATCCTATCCTATCCGTATTCTTATTCTATTCTGTCCTTTCCTATCCTATCGTATCCTATCCTATCCTTTCCGTTTTCTTATTCTGTCCTGTCCTGTCGTATCCTATCCCATCCCATCCCACCCTATCCCATCCCATCCCATCCTATCCTACACTACCCTATCCTATCTCTTTTCTTGTCCTGTCCTGTCCTGTCCTGTCCTATCCTATCCTATCCTATCCTATCCTATCCTATCCTATCCTATCCTATCCTATCCTATCCTATCCTTTCCATTTTCTTATTCAGTCCTGTCCTGTCGTATCCTATCCCATCCCATCCCACCCCACCCCACCCCATCCCATCCAATCCCATCCCATCCCATCCCATCCCATCCCATCCCATCCCATCCCATCCCATCCCATCCCATCCTATCCTACATTACCCTATCCTATCTCTTTTCTTGTCCTGTCCTGTCCTGTCCTGTCCTATCCTATCCCCATTTTTCTTCTATCCTGTCCTGTCCGGTCCCGTCCCATCCCGTTTTGTCCTGTCCTGTCCTATTCCCTTTCTTATCCTATCCTATCCTATCCTATCCTATCCTATCCTATCCTATCCTATCCTATCCTATCCTATCCTATCCCATTTCTTATCCAATCCTATCACTTTTCTTAATCTGTCCTGTCCTGTCCTGTCCTATTCCCTTTCTTATCCTATCCTATCCTATCCTATCCTATCCTATCCTATCCTATCCTATCCTATCCCTATTCTTATTCTATTCTGTCCTTTCCTATCCTATCCTATCCTATCCCATTTCTTATGCGATCCTATCACTTTTCTTAATCTGTCCTGTCCTGTCCTGTCCTGTCCTGTCCTATCCTATCCTATCCTATCCTATCCTATCCTATCCTATCCTATCCTATCCTATCCTATCCTATCCTATCCTATCCTATCCTATGCCTTTTCTTATTCTATTCTGTCCTGTCCTTTCGTATCCTATCCCATCCCATTCCAACCCATCCCATCCCATCCCATCCAATCCCATCCCATCCTATCCTACACTACCCTATCCTATGTCTTTTCTTGTCCTGTCCTGTCCTATCCTATCCTATCCTATCCTATCCTATCCTATCCCGATTTTTCTTCTATCCTATCCGGTCCTGTTCTGTCCTGTAATGTCCTGTCCTGTCCGGTCCCGTCCCATCCCATCCCGTCCTGTCCTGTCCTGTCCTGTCCTATTCCCTTTCCTATCCTATCCTATCCTATCCTATCCTATCCTATCCTATCACATTTCTTATCCCATCCAATCACTTTTCTTAATCTGTCCTGTCCTGTCCTGTCCTGTCCTGTCCTATCCTATCCTATCCTATCCTATCCTATCCTATCCTATCCTATCCGTATTCTTATTCTATTCTGTCCTTTCCTATCCTATCCTATCGTATCCTATCCTATCCTTTCCGTTTTCTTATTCTGTCCTGTCCTGTCGTATCCTATCCCATCCCATCCCACCCTATCCCATCCCATCCCATCCTATCCTACACTACCCTATCCTATCTCTTTTCTTGTCCTGTCCTGTCCTGTCCTGTCCTGTCCTATTCCCTTTCCTATCCTATCCTATCCTATCCTATCCTATCCTATCCTATCCTATCCTATCCTATCCTATCCTATCCTATCCTATCACATTTCGTATCCCATCCAATCACTTTTCTTAATCTGTCCTGTCCTGTCCTGTCCTGTCCTGTCCTATCCTATCCTATCCTATCCTGTCCTATCCTATCCTATCCTATCCTATCCGTATTCTTATTCTATTCTGTCCTTTCCTATCCTATCGTATCCTATCCTATCCTTTCCGTTTTCTTATTCTGTCCTGTCCTGTAGTATCCTATCCCATCCCATCCCACCCTATCCCATCCCATCCCATCCTATCCTACACTACCCTATCCTATCTCTTTTCTTGTCCTGTCCTGTCCTGTCCTGTCCTGTCCTATCCTATCCTATCCTATCCTATCCTATCCTATCCTTTCCATTTTCTTATTCAGTCCTGTCCTGTCGTATCCTATCCCATCCCATCCCACCCCACCCCACCCCATCCCATCCCATCCAATCCCATCCCATCCCATCCTATCCTACATTACCCTATCCTATCTCTTTTCTTGTCCTGTCCTGTCCTGTCCTGTCCTATCCTATCCCCATTTTTCTTCTATCCTGTCCTGTCCTGTTCTGTCCTGTAATATCCTGTCCTGACCGGTCCCGTCCCATCCCGTTTTGTCCTGTCCTGTCCTATTCCCTTTCTTATCCTATCCTATCCTATCCTATCCTATCCTATCCTATCCTATCCTATCCTATCCTATCCTATCCCATTTCTTATCCAATCCTATCACTTTTCTTAATCTGTCCTGTCCTGTCCTGTCCTGTCCTATTCCCTTTCTTATCCTATCCTATCCTATCCTATCCTATCCTATCCTATCCTATCCTATCCCATTTCTTATCCTATCCTGTCACTTTTCTTAATCTGTCCTGTCCTGTCCTGTCCTGTCCTGTACTGTCCTGTCCTATCCTATCATATCCTATCCTATCCTATCCTATCCTATCCTATCCTATCCTATCCTATCCTATCCTATCCTATCCTATCCCATTTCTTATCCCATTCTATCACTTTTCTTAATCTGTCCTGTCGTATCCTATCCCATCCCATCCCATCCTATCCCATCCCATCCCATCCCATCCCATCCTATCCTACACTACCCTACCTTATCTCTTTTCTTGTCCTGTCCTGTCCTGTCCTGTTCTGTTCTGTTCTGTAATGTCCTGTCCTGTCCCGTCCCATCCCGTCCTGTCCTGTCCTGTCCTATTCCCTTTCTTATCCTATCCTATCCTATCCTATCCTATCCTATCCTATCCTATCCCATTTCTTATGCGATCCTATCACTTTTCTTAATCTGTCCTGTCCTCTCCTGTCCTGTCCTGTCCTGTCCTGTCCTGTCCTATCCTATCCTATCCTATCCTATCCTATCCTATCCTATCCTATCCTATCCCTATTCTTATTCTATTCTGTCCTTTCCTATCCTATCCTATCCTATCCCATTTCTTATGCGATCCTATCACTTTTCTTAATCTGTCCTGTCCTGTCCTGTCCTGTCCTATCCTATCCTATCCTATCCTATCCTATCCTATCCTATCCTATCCTATCC
This sequence comes from Rhabdophis nuchalis, assembly GCA_039707465.1. Lineage (NCBI taxonomy): Eukaryota > Metazoa > Chordata > Lepidosauria > Squamata > Natricidae > Rhabdophis > Rhabdophis nuchalis. The sequence goes on along the minus strand of CM077650.1, from coordinate 48,626,835 downwards.
TATCCTATCCTATGCCTTTTCTTATTCTATTCTGTCCTGTCCTTTCGTATCCTATGCCATCCCATTCCACCCCATCCCATCCCATCCCATCCAATCCCATCCCATCCTATCCTACACTACCCTATCCTATGTCTTTTCTTGTCCTGTCCTGTCCTGTCCTGTCCTATCCTATCCTATCCTATCCTATCCTATCCTATCCTATCCTATCCCGATTTTTCTTCTATCCTATCCGGTCCTGTTCTGTCCTGTAATGTCCTGTCCTGTCCGGTCCCGTCCCATACTTTCCCGTCCTGTCCTGTCCTGTCCTGTCCTATTCCCTTTCCTATCCTATCCTATCCTATCCTATCCTATCCTATCCTATCCTATCACATTTCGTATCCCATCCAATCACTTTTCTTAATCTGTCCTGTCCTGTCCTGTCCTGTCCTGTCCTATCCTATCCTATCCTATCCTATCCTATCCTATCCTATCCTATCCTATCCTATCCTATCCTATCCGTATTCTTATTCTATTCTGTCCTTTCCTATCCTATCGTATCCTATCCTATCCTTTCCGTTTTCTTATTCTGTCCTGTCCTGTCGTATCCTATCCCATCCCATCCCACCCTATCCCATCCCATCCCATCCTATCCTACACTACCCTATCCTATCTCTTTTCTTGTCCTGTCCTGTCCTGTCCTGTCCTATCCTATCCTATCCTATCCTATCCTATCCTATCCTATCCTATCCTTTCCATTTTCTTATTCAGTCCTGTCCTGTCGTATCCTATCCCATCCCATCCCACCCCACCCCACCCCATCCCATCCAACCCCATCCCATCCCATCCCATCCCATCCCATCCTATCCTACATTACCCTATCCTATCTCTTTTCTTGTCCTGTCCTGTCCTGTCCTGTCCTATCCTATCCCCATTTTTCTTCTATCCTGTCCTGTCCGGTCCCGTCCCATCCCGTTTTGTCCTGTCCTGTCCTATTCCCTTTCTTATCCTATCCTATCCTATCCTATCCTATCCTATCCTATCCTATCCTATCCTATCCTATCCTATCCTATCCTATCCTATCCTATCCCATTTCTTATCCAATCCTATCACTTTTCTTAATCTGTCCTGTCCTGTCCTGTCCTGTCCTATTCCCTTTCTTATCCTATCCTATCCTATCCTATCCTATCCTATCCTATCCTATCCTATCCCTATTCTTATTCTATTCTGTCCTTTCCTATCCTATCCTATCCTATCCCATTTCTTATGCGATCCTATCACTTTTCTTAATCTGTCCTGTCCTGTCCTGTCCTGTCCTGTCCTATCCTATCCTATCCTATCCTATCCTATCCTATCCTATCCTATCCTATCCTATCCTATGCCTTTTCTTATTCTATTCTGTCCTGTCCTTTCGTATCCTATCCCATCCCATTCCAACCCATCCCATCCCATCCCATCCAATCCCATCCCATCCTATCCTACACTACCCTATCCTATGTCTTTTCTTGTCCTGTCCTGTCCTATCCTATCCTATCCTATCCTATCCTATCCTATCCCGATTTTTCTTCTATCCTATCCGGTCCTGTTCTGTCCTGTAATGTCCTGTCCTGTCCGGTCCCGTCCCATCCCATCCCGTCCTGTCCTGTCCTGTCCTGTCCTATTCCCTTTCCTATCCTATCCTATCCTATCCTATCCTATCCTATCCTATCACATTTCTTATCCCATCCAATCACTTTTCTTAATCTGTCCTGTCCTGTCCTGTCCTGTCCTGTCCTATCCTATCCTATCCTATCCTATCCTATCCTATCCTATCCTATCCGTATTCTTATTCTATTCTGTCCTTTCCTATCCTATCCTATCGTATCCTATCCTATCCTTTCCGTTTTCTTATTCTGTCCTGTCCTGTCGTATCCTATCCCATCCCATCCCACCCTATCCCATCCCATCCCATCCTATCCTACACTACCCTATCCTATCTCTTTTCTTGTCCTGTCCTGTCCTGTCCTGTCCTGTCCTATTCCCTTTCCTATCCTATCCTATCCTATCCTATCCTATCCTATCCTATCCTATCCTATCCTATCCTATCCTATCCTATCACATTTCGTATCCCATCCAATCACTTTTCTTAATCTGTCCTGTCCTGTCCTGTCCTGTCCTATCCTATCCTATCCTATCCTATCCTATCCTATCCTATCCTATCCTATCCTATCCTATCCTATCCTATCCTATCCGTATTCTTATTCTATTCTGTCCTTTCCTATCCTATCGTATCCTATCCTATCCTTTCCGTTTTCTTATTCTGTCCTGTCCTGTAGTATCCTATCCCATCCCATCCCACCCTATCCCATCCCATCCCATCCTATCCTACACTACCCTATCCTATCTCTTTTCTTGTCTTGTCCTGTCCTATCCTATCCTATCCTATCCTATCCTATCCTATCCTATCCTTTCCATTTTCTTATTCAGTCCTGTCCTGTCGTATCCTATCCCATCCCATCCCACCCCACCCCACCCCATCCCATCCAATCCCATCCCATCCCATCCTATCCTACATTACCCTATCCTATCTCTTTTCTTGTCCTGTCCTGTCCTGTCCTGTCCTATCCTATCCCCATTTTTTTTCTATCCTGTCCTGTCCTGTTCTGTCCTGTAATATCCTGTCCTGTCCGGTCCCGTCCCATCCCGTTTTGTCCTGTCCTGTCCTATTCCCTTTCTTATCCTATCCTATCCTATCCTATCCTATCCTATCCTATCCTATCCTATCCTATCCTATCCCATTTCTTATCCAATCCTATCACTTTTCTTAATCTGTCCTGTCCTGTCCTGTCCTGTCCTATTCCCTTTCTTATCCTATCCTATCCTATCCTATCCTATCCTATCCTATCCCATTTCTTATCCTATCCTGTCACTTTTCTTAATCTGTCCTGTCCTGTCCTGTCCTGTACTGTACTGTCCTGTCCTGTCCTATCCTATCCTATCCTATCCTATCCTATCCTATCCTATCCTATCCTATCCTATCCTATCCTATCCCATTTCTTATCCCATTCTATCACTTTTCTTAATCTGTCCTGTCGTATCCTATCCCATCCCATCCCATCCTATCCCATCCCATCCCATCCCATCCCATCCTATCCTACACTACCCTACCTTATCTCTTTTCTTGTCCTGTCCTGTCCTGTCCTGTTCTGTTCTGTTCTGTAATGTCCTGTCCTGTCCCGTCCCATCCCGTCCTGTCCTGTCCTGTCCTATTCCCTTTCTTATCCTATCCTATCCTATCCTATCCTATCCTATCCTATCCTATCCTATCCTATCCTATCCTATCCCATTTCTTATGCGATCCTATCACTTTTCTTAATCTGTCCTGTCCTCTCCTGTCCTGTCCTGTCCTGTCCTGTCCTGTCCTATCCTATCCTATCCTATCCTATCCTATCCTATCCTATCCTATCCTATCCTATCCTATCCTATCCTATCCTATCCTATGCCTTTTCTTATTCTATTCTGTCCTGTCCTTTCGTATCCTATCCCATCCCATCCCACCCCATCCCATCCCATCCCATCCTATCCTACACTACCCTACCCTATCTCTTTTCTTGTCCTGTCCTGTCCTGTCCTATCCTATCCTATCCTATTCTATCCCCATTTTTCTTCTATCCTATCCGGTCCTGTTCTGTCCTGTAATGTCCTGTCCTGTCCGGTCCCGTCCCATCCCGTCCTGTCCTGTCCTATTCCCTTTCTTATCCTATCCTATCCTATCCTATCCTATCCTATCCTATCCTATCCTATCCTATCCTATCCTATCCCATTTCTTATCCTATCCTGTCACTTTTCTTAATCTGTCCTGTCCTGTCCTGTCCTGTCCTGTCCTGTCCTATCCTATCCTATCCTATCCTATCCTATCCTATGCCTTTTCTTATTCTATTCTGTCCTGTCCTTTCGTATCCTATCCCATCCCATCCCACCCCATCCCATCCCATCCCATCCCATCCTATCCTACACTACCCTACCCTATCTCTTTTCTTGTCCTGTCCTGTCCTGTCCTATCCTATCCTATCCTATTCTATCCCCATTTTTCTTCTATCCTATCCGGTCCTGTTCTGTCCTGTAATGTCCTGTCCTGTCCGGTCCCGTCCCATCCCGTCCTGTCCTGTCCTATTCCCTTTCTTATCCTATCCTATCCTATCCTATCCTATCCTATCCTATCCTATCCCATTTCTTATCCCATTCTATCACTTTTCTTAATCTGTCCTGTCCTGTCCTATTCCCTTTCTTATCCTATCCTATCCTATCCTATCCTATCCTATCCTATCCCTATTCTTATTCTATTCTGTCCTGTCCTATCCTATCCTATCCTATCCCATTTCTTATGCGATCCTATCACTTTTCTTAATCTGTCCTGTCCTGTCCTGTCCTGTCCTGTCCTGTCCTGTCCTATCCTATCCTATCCTATCCTATCCTATCCTATCCTATCCTATCCTATCCTATCCTATCCTATGCCTTTTCTTATTCTATTCTGTCCTGTCCTTTCGTATCCTATCCCATCCCATTCCAACCCATCCCATCCCATCCCATCCAATCCCATCCCATCCTATCCTACACTACCCTATCCTATGTCTTTTCTTGTCCTGTCCTGTCCTGTCCTGTCCTATCCTATCCTATCCTATCCCGATTTTTCTTCTATCCTATCCGGTCCTGTTCTGTCCTGTAATGTCCTGTCCTGTCCGGTCCCGTCCCATCCCATCCCGTCCTGTCCTGTCCTGTCCTGTCCTATTCCCTTTCCTATCCTATCCTATCCTATCCTATCCTATCCTATCCTATCCTATCCTATCCTATCCTATCCTATCCTATCACATTTCTTATCCCATCCAATCACTTTTCTTAATCTGTCCTGTCCTGTCCTGTCCTGTCCTGTCCTGTCCTATCCTATCCTATCCTATCCTATCCTATCCGTATTCTTATTCTATTCTGTCCTTTCCTATCCTATCGTATCCTATCCTATCCTTTCCGTTTTCTTATTCTGTCCTGTCCTGTCGTATCCTATCCCATCCCATCCCACCCTATCCCATCCCATCCCATCCTATCCTACACTACCCTATCCTATCTCTTTTCTTGTCCTGTCCTGTCCTGTCCTGTCCTGTCCTATCCTATCCCACCCCATCCCATCCCATCCCATCCCATCCCATCCTACCCTACCCTATCTCTTTTCTTGTCCTGTCGTGTCCTATCCTGTCCTGACCTTTCCAATCTTATCCTATCCCTTTTTTTATTCTGTCTTGTCCCGTCCCGTCCTGTCCTGTCCCATCCTGTCCAGTCCCATCCCATCCCTTTTCTTATTTTGTCCTGTCCTGTCCTGTCCTGTCCTGTCCTGTCCTGTCCTGTCCTGTCCTGTCCTATCCTATCCTATCCTATCCTATCCTATCCTATCCCCATTTTTCTTCTATCCTGTCCTGTCCTGTTCTGTCCTGTTCTGTTCTGTAATGTCCTCTCCTGTCCCGTCCTATTCCCTTTCTTATCCTATCCTATCCTATCCTATCCTATCCTATCCTATCCTATCCTATCCTATCCTATCCTATCCCTTTTCTTATTCTGTCCTGTCCTGTCCTGTCCTATCCTATCCTATCCTATCCTGTCCTGTCCTGTCCTGTCCTATCCTATCCTATCCTGTCCTGTCCTGTCCTGTCCTATCCTATCCCACCCCATCCCATCCCAACCCATTCCATCCCACCCCATCCCATCCCATCCCATTCCATCCCATCCCATCCCATCCTTTTTCTTATTCTATTCTGTCCTGTCCTGTCCTGTCCTCTGCCTTTTCTTATTCTATTCTGTCCTGTCCTATCCTATACTATCCTATCCCATCCCACCCCGTCCCATCCTGTCCCATCCCGTCCCATCCCACCCTATCCCTTTTCTTGTCCTGTCCTGTCCTGTCCTGTCCTGTCCTGTCCTACCCTGCCCTGCCCTGCCCTGCCCTGCCCTGCCCTGCCCTGCCCTGCCCTGCCCTGCCCTGCCCTGCCCTTTCCTGTCCTGTCCTATCCTATCCTATCCTATCCCTTTTCTTATTCTATTCTGTCCTGTCCTGTCGTATCCTATCCCACCCCATCCAACCCTATCCTATCCCATTCCATTTCTTGTTCTGTCCTGTCCTGTCCTGTCCTATCCTATCCTCTCCTATCCTATCCTATCCTATCCTATCCTATCCTATCCTATCCCTTTTCTTATTCTATTCCATCCTGTCCTGTCCTATCCTATCCCATCCCATTTCTTATTCTGTCCTGTCCTGTCCTGTCCTATCCTATCCTATCATATCCTTTCCTATCCTATCCTATCCTATCCTATCCTATGCCTTTTCTTATTCTATTCTGTCCTGTCCTATCGTATCCTATCCCAACCCATCCCAGCCTATCCCATCCCATCCCATCCTATCCTACACTACCCTATCCTATCTCTTTTCTTGTCCTGTCCTTTCCTGTCCTGTCCTGTCCTGTCCTATCCTATCCTATCCTATCGTATCCTATCCTATCCTATCCTATCCTATCCTATCCTATGCCTTTTCTTATTCTATTCTGTCCTGTCCTATCGTATCCTATCCCAACCCATCCCAGCCTATCCCATCCCATCCCATCCTATCCTACACTACCCTATCCTATCTCTTTTCTTGTCCTGTCCTTTCCTGTCCTGTCCTGTCCTGTCCTATCCTATCCTATCCTATCCTGTCCTGTCCTGTCCTGTCCTGTCCTGTCCTGTCCTGTCCTATCCTATCCTATCCTATCCTATCCTATCCTATACTATACTATACTATACTATACTATACTATACTATACTATACTATACTATACTATACTATACTATACTATACTATACTATACTATACTATACTATACTATTTCTTATCCTATCCTATCACTTTTCATAATCTGTCCTGTCCTGTCCTATCCTGTCCTGTCCTATCCTATCCCACCCCATCCCATCCCATCCCATCCCATCCCATCCCATCCCATCCCATCCTACCCTACCCTATCTCTTTTCTTGTCCTGTCGTGTCCTATCCTGTCCTGACCTTTCCAATCTTATCCTATCCCTTTTTTTATTCTGTCTTGTCCCGTCCCGTCCTGTCCTGTCCCATCCTGTCCAGTCCCATCCCATCCCTTTTCTTATTTTGTCCTGTCCTGTCCTGTCCTGTCCTGTCCTGTCCTGTCCTATCCTATCCTATGCTATCCTATCCTATCCTATCCTATCCTATCCTATCCTATCCTATCCCCATTCTTCTTCTATCCTATCCTCTCATGTCCGGTCCTGTCATGTCCCGTCCCGTCCTGTCCTATCCTGTCCTGTCCTGTCCTATCCTATTCCCTTTCTTGTTCTGTTCTGTTCTGTTCTGTTCTGTTCTGTTCTGTTCTGTTCTGTTCTATTCTATTCTATTCTATTCCGGCCCTCTGGAACGAACTGCCCCCCGAAATTAGAACAACGACGGACCTCCGCTCCTTCCGTCAAAAATTAAAAACGCACTTTTTCTGCTTGGCCGGCCTAGGTTAGTCATCTGTTTATTGCTTAATTGGGTTTTTAAGGGGTTAGTTTTTAGTATTTTGGGTTTTTAGCGCAGGGATAAATTGTTTAATCTTGATTTTATTTATATTTATGTATATTTATGTTTGTATATTTTAATTCCCCTGTGCACCGCTCCGAGTCCCTTCGGGGAGAGGGAGCGGTCTACAAATTAAATTAAATTAAATTATTATTATTATTATTATTATTATTATTATTATTATTATTATTATTATTATTATTATTATTATTATTATTATTATTATTATTATTATTATTATTATTATTATTATTATCATCATCATCATCATCATCATCATCATCATCATCATCATCATATTTATTTATTTATTTATTTATTTATTTGTTTGTTTGTTTATTTATTTATTTATTTATTTATTTATTTATTTATTTATTTATTTATTTATTTATTTATTTATTTATTTATTTATTTATTTATTTATTTATTTATTTATTTTATTTTTTTATTACATTTATATCCCGCCCTTCTCCGCAGAGGACCCAGGGCGGCGCACAGGAAATTTAAGAAACATACAAAATAGAACATAGATAAATAATTTAAAATATATATTAAATCCCAAACCTGTGCTAAAACCAATTATTAATTAAAAACCCAATTTAAAACTTTTCTAAAAGTCCCCATGGGAGGTTAGGCTAGGCCAGCTTGATGAAAAAAGTATGACTTTAGACATTGGCGGAAGAGGCGGAGGTCGGTGATGGTCCGGAGTTCAGGGGGTAGGTCGTTCCAAAGGGCAGGGCCCGCCACAGAGAAGGCTCTTCCCCTGGGTGTCACCAGTCAGCATTGTCCGGCCAGCGGCACCCTGAGAAGGCCCTCTCGGTGGGAGCGTATCGGTCTAAGGGATGTATGGGGCACGAGACGGTCTCACATATAACTAGGCCCCGAGCCATGGAGCACTTTAAAGATGGTCGTCAAAACCTTGAAGCGCACCCGAAAGACCACAGGAAGCCAATGCAGCTCGCGCAGGATTGGTGTTATATGGGAGCTTCTGGTAGCTCCCGTAATTACCCGCGCGGCTGCGTTTTGGACTAGCTGTAGCTTTCGAGTGCACCTCAAGGGAAGCCCCATGTAGAGAGCATTACAGTAGTCGAGACGGGACGTCACGAGAGCTTGAGTGACTGTGAGAAGGGCAGCCCGGTCCAGTAAGGGGCGCAATTGGCGCATCAGGCGTACCTGATGAAACGCCCCCCTGGCCACGGCTGCCACATGGTCCTCCAAGGACAGCCGGGAATCCAGGAGGACACCCAAATTGCGCGCCCTCTCCACGGGGGCCAGTGTTTCGCCCCCAATGGCCAGAGTTGGAGTAATCTGGCTGAACCGGGGTGCCGGAAACCACAGCCACTCAGTCTTGGCAGGGTTGAGCTTGAGTTTGTTACCACCCATCCAGATCCGTATGGCCTCCAAACACCGGGACAGCACTTCGACGGCATCGTTGGGGTGGTCTGGGGTGGATATGTACAACTGGGTGTCATCAGCATACAGATGGTACTCCACCCCAAAACCACGGATGATCTCACCCAGCGGCTTCATATATGTGTTGAAAAGGAGGGGCGAGAGGACCGGCCCCTGAGGAACCCCACATAGGAGGGGCCTCGAGGTCGACCTCTGCCCTCCCGTCAACACATATTGCGACCGACCAGAGAGGTAGGACGAGAACCACCGCAAAACGGTGCCTCCCAGCCCCAACCCCCCCAGTCGGTGCAATAGGATACCATGGTCGATGGTATCAAAAGCCGCTGAGAGGTCTAACAGGACTAGGATAGAGGAATAACCTCTATCCCGCGCCCTCCAGAGATCATCAACCAACGCGACCAATGCCGTCTCGGTACTGTGACCGGGTCGGAAGCCGGACTGGCGCGGGTCTAGATAATCAACTTCCTCCAGGTGTCGCGGAAACTGTTGGGCTACCACACTCTCAACAACCTTCACCAGAAAGTGAAGGTTGGAGACCGGACGATAGTTCTCTAATAAAGCTGGGTCCAGGGACGGCTTCTTGAGGAGGGGCCTCACTACCGCCTCTTTCAAGACGGAAGGTAAGGACCCCTCACTCAAAGATGCGTTCACAATGCACTGGAGCCAGCCTCGTGTCGTCTCCCAGGATGCCAGTACAAGCCAGGAGGGACACGGGTCCAATAAACATGTGGTCGCCCTACTTTTCCTTGACAGCCTGTCCATATCCTCGGTGGTAACAAAGTCAAACTCCTCCCAAGATGGAACCTCAAGACTAGTCTCGGACAGTCCCACAGGACCACTGGCGATGGAGGGTAGCTCATTCCGAATCCGAGTGATTTTCTCCTGCAGATAAATCCCAAATTCCTCTGCTCGCCCTTGTAGAGGGGCTTCACGCGGCCTCTGGTGAAGGAGGGAGCGGGTCACCCCAAACAGGGCGGCAGGGCGGTTATCTGCGGATGCAATTAGGGTGGCACAATACTCACGTTTGGCCACCTTTATCGCCACTAAGTAAGCCCTAATATGGGTTCTCACTAGTGATCGGTCGGCTTCGGAGCGAGAGGATCTCCATCTGCTCTCTAGGCGTCTCTTGTGGTGTTTCATCCCCCGGAGCTCCTCAGTAAACCAAGGAGCCTGGGTGATTCGTCGCCGCAAGAGAGGCCGCAAGGGCGCGACTCGGTCCAAGGCCCCGCGGCCGCACTTAACCATGCGGCCACTAGGTCCTCAGTCGAGTCGCGAGGCAGGGTCACAGGAATTGGCCCAAGCTCCCTCTGGAACCTTTCCGGGTCCATTAGAAGCCTGGGGCGGAACCATATAGGAGTATCCGGTTCCGCCTCCCCGCGGTGAGGTGAAGCGATTGGAAAGTCCAGCCGGAGGAGAGCGTGATCTGTCCATGACATGGGAGTGATGACTAAATCCCCTATTCCCAGATCACAACTCCACTGTCCCGAGACAAAGATCATATCCAGCGTGTTTCCCCCCTCGTGAGTGGGGCCTAAAACTACCTGGGTCAGGTCCATGGCCGTCATGGAGGCCATGAACTCCCGAGCTGCTCCAGAGGCTTCGCCCGCCGACGGCAAGTTAAAGTCCCCCATGATTACCAGTCTGGGGGTCTCAACTGCCGCCTTGGCTATCACGTCTAGGAGCTTGGGCAGGGCTGTTGCTGTATAGCGAGGAGCCAGGTATACAACTAACACGCCCAACTGCCTCCCTAGGCCCCATCTCATGCAGAGAGATTCACACCCGGTTGTCTGAGGGACTGTGGTCTCCCTCGGCTCAAGACTGTGGTCTCCCTCGGCTTATTATTATTATTATTATTATTATTATTATTATTATTATTATTATTATTATTATTATTATTATTATTATTATTATTATTATTATTATTATTATTATTATTATTATTATTATTATTATTATTATAATATTATATTATATTATATTATATTCCATCCCATCCCATCCCATCCCATCCCATTCCATACTTTTTCTTATTCTATTCTATTCTGTCCTGTCCTGTCCTATCCTATCCTATCCTATCCTTTCCTATCCTATCCTATCCTTTCCTATCCAATGCCTTTTCTTATTCTATTCTATCCTGTCCTGTCCTATCCTATCCCATCCCATCCCACCCCATCCCATCCCATCCCATCCCATCCCATCCCATCCTACCCTACCCTATCCTATCTCTTTTCTTGTCCTGTCCTGTCCTGTCCTGTCCTGTCCTATCCTCTCCTGTCCTATCCTATCCTATCCTATCCTATCCTATCCTATCCTATCACCATTTTTCTTCTATCCTGTCCTGTCCTCTCCTGTCCTGTAATGTCCTGTCCTGTCCTGTCCGTTCCCGTTCCCTCCCGTCCCATCCCGTCCTGTCCTATTCTTTTTCTTATCCTATCCTATCCTATCCTATCCTATCCTATCCTATCCTATCCTATCCTATCCTATCCTATCCTATCCTATCCTATCCCTTTGCTTATTCTGTCCTGTCCTGTCCTGAACTGTCCTTTCCTATCCTATCAGTTTTCTTATTCTGTTCTGTCCTGTCCTGTCCTATCCTATCCTATCCGATCCCATACCATCCCATCCCATCCCATCCTACCCTACCCTACCCTATCCTATCTCTGTTCTTGTCCTGTCCTGTCCTGTTATTATTCTATTCTATTCTATTCTATTCTATTCTATTCTATTCTATTCTATTCCATCCCATCCCATCCCATCCCATTCCATACTTTTTCTTATTCTATTCTGTCCTGTCCTGTCCTGTCCTGTCCTGTCCTGTCCTGTCCTATCCTATCCTATCCTATCCTATCCTATCCTATCCTATCCTATCCCCATTTTTCTTGTATCCTGTCCTGTCCTGTAATGTCCTGTCCTGTCCTGTCCGTTCCCGTTCCCTCCCGTCCCATCCCATCCTGTCCTATTCCCTTTCTTATCCTATCCTATCCTATCCTATCCTATCCTATCCTATCCTATCCTATCCTATCCCTTTTCTCATTCTGTCCTGTCCTGTCCTGAACTGTCCTTTCCAATCCTATCAGTTTTCTTATTCTGTCCTGTCCTGTCCTGTCCTATCCTATCCTATCCTATCCGATCCCATCCCATCCCATCCTATCCTACCCTACCCTATCCTATCTCTGTTCTTGTCCTGTCCTGTCCTGTCCTGTCCTGTCCTGTCCTCTCCTGTCCTATCATATCCTACCCTATCCTGTCTCTTTTCTTGTCCTGTCCTGTCCTGTCCTGTCCTATCCTCTCCTGTCCTATCCTATCCTATCCTATCCTATCCTATCCTATCCTATCCTATCCTATCACCATTTTTCTTCTATCCTGTCCTGTCCTGTCCTCTCCTGTCCTGTAATGTCCTGTCCTGTCCTGTCCGTTCCCGTTCCCTCCCGTCCCATCCCGTCCTGTCCTATTCTTTTTCTTATCCTATCCTATCCTATCCTATCCTATCCTATCCTATCCTATCCTATCCTATCCTATCCTATCCTATCCCTTTTCTTATTCTGTCCTGTCCTGTCCTGAACTGTCCTTTCCTATCCTATCAGTTTTCTTATTCTGTCCTGTCCTGTCCTGTCCTGTCCTATCCTATCCTATCCGATCCCATCCCATCCCATCCTATCCTACCCTACCCTATCCTATCTCTGTTCTTGTCCTGTCCTGTCCTGTCCTGTCCTGTCCTCTCCTGTCCTATCATATCCTATCCTATCCTATCCTATCACCATTTTTCTTCTATCCTGTCCTGTCCTGTAATGTCCTGTCTGGTCCCGGTCCCTCCCATCCCATCCCGTCCTGTCCTGTCCTGTCCTGTCCTATTCCCTTTCTTATCCTATCCTATCCTATCCTATCCTATCCTATCCTATCCTATCCTATCCCTTTTCTTATTCTGTCCTGTCCTGTCCTGTCCTGAACTGTCCTTTCCTATACTATCAGTTTTCTTATTCTGTCCTGTCCTATCCTATCCTATCCTATCACTTTTCTTAATCTCTCCTGTCCTGTCCTATCCTATCCTATCCTATCCTATCCGATCCGATCCCATCCCATCCCATCCCATCCCATCCTATCCTACCCTACCCTATCCTATCTCTTTTCCTGTCCTTTCCTGTCCTGTCCTGTCCTATCCTATCCTATCCTATCCTATCCTATCCTATCCTATCCTATCCTATCCCCATTTTTCTTCTATACTGTCCTGTCCTGTCCTGTCCTGTCCTGTAATGTCCTGTCCTGTCCGTTCCTGTTCCCTCCCGTCCCATCCCGTCCTGTCCTATCCTATTCACTTTCTTATCCTATCCTATCCTATCCTATTCTATCCTATCCTATCCTATCCTATCCTATCCTATCCTATCCTATCCTATCCTATCCCTTTTCTTATTCTGTCCTGTCCTGTCCTGTCCTGAACTGTCCTTTCCTATCCTATCAGTTTTCTTATTCTGTCCTGTCCTGTCCTGTCCTGTCCTTTCCTATCCTATCCTATCCTATCACCATTTTTCTTCTATCCTGTCCTGTCCTGTCCTGTCCTGTCCTGTCCTGTAATGTCCTGTCCTGTCCTGTCCGTTCCCATTCCCTCCCATCCCATCCCGTCCTGTCCTGTCCTATTCCCTTTCTTATCCCATCCTATCCTATCCTATCCTATCCTATCCTATCCTATCCTATCCTATCCTATCCTGTCCTATCCTATCCCTTTTCTTATTTTGTCCTGTCCTGTCCTATCCTATCCTATCCTTTCCTATCCTATGCCTTTTCTTATTCTATTCTGTCCTGTCCTTTCGTATCCTATCCCATCCCATCCCATCCCACCCCATCCGATCCCATCCAATCCCATCCCATCCTATCCTACACTACCCTATCCTATCTGTTTTCTTGTCCTGTCCTGTCCTGTCCTATCCTATCCTATCCTATCCCCATTTTCTTCTATCCTATTCGGTCCTTTCTGTCCTGTAATGTCCTGTCCTGTCCTGTCCTGTCCCGTCCCGTCCCATCCCGTCCCGTCCTGTCCTGTCCTGTCCTGTCCTGTCCTGTCCTATTCCCTTTCTTATATTGAAAAAGTTTTATTGGTTTTACAGATTTTCAATAGGATAGGGTAAGGGATACAAAGAAATTTTGAGAGCATTCACGTCAAAGTCGTCGGCCCTACCGGGACATCAAAATAGATCATTAACAAAAAACATTCCGTACACTACAAAGTGAAAGCAAGTACATATTTCTAAGTTCTCAGTTCTATGCTGTCAGTCATTTACAAAAATCCAGATGCACATGTTATACAATATTATTCAAAAAATCAAGGCAAAGTTATTTTTTAGATCTAAGTGTCTTGGCAATTGTATCTTCTATCTCTCCTTCCAGGCCCCCAGCGGGCGGGGCCGTGGCCCCCCCTGCCCCCCCTGGATCTTCCCCCAGGACAGAGGAATGTATTTTAAGAAAGGCTTCCGCCTCAGCAACTGTTTTAATCCTCACTCTTCCTCCTTCCCAGAACACCAGCATCCCTTCGGGCGTCACCCACCTGAACCAGATCTTTCTTATCCTATCCTATCCTATCCTATCCTATCCTATCCTATCCTATCCTATCCTATCCTATCCTATCCTATCCTATCCTATCCTATTTCTTATCCCATCCTATCACTTTTCTTAATCTGTCCTGTCCTGTCCTGTCCTGTCCTGTCCTATCCTATCCTATCCTATCCTATCCTGTCCTGTCCTGTCCTGTCCTGTCCTGTCCTGTCCTGTCCTGTCCTGTCCTGTCCTGTCCTGTCCTGTCCTATCCTATCCTATCCTATCCTATCCTTTCCTATCCTATGCCTTTTCTTATCCTATTCTATCCTGTCCTGTTGTATCCCATCCCATCCCATCCCATCACACCCCAACCCACCCCACCCCATCCCATCCCATCCTATCCTACCCTACCCTACCCTACCCTACCCTATCCTATCTCTTTTCTTGTCCTGTCCTATCCTATCCCACCCCATCCCATCCCTTTTCTTATTCTGTCCTGTCCTGTCCTGTCCTATCCTATCCTATCCCTTTTCTTATTCTATTCTGTCCTGTCCTATCCTATCCTATCCCATTTCTTATCCTATCCTATCACTTTTCTTAATCTGTCCTGTCCTGTCCTATCCTATCCTATCCATTCCTATCCTATCCTATCCTATCCTATCCTATCCTATCCTATCCTATCCTATCCCATTTCTTATCCCATTCTATCACTTTTCTTAATCTGTCTTGTCCTGTCCTATCCTATCCTATCCTATCCTATCATATCCTATCCTATCCTTTCCTATACTATGCGTTTTCTTATTCTATTCTGTCCTGTCCTTTCGTATCCTAACCCATCCCATCCCACCCCATTCCATCCCATCCAATCCCATCCCATCCTATCCTACACTACCCTATCCTATCTCTTTTCTTGTCCTGTCCTGTCCTGTCCTGACCTTTCCTATCTTATCCTATGCCTTTTTTTATTCTGTCTTGTCCCGTCCCGTCCTGTCCCGTCCTGTCCCGTCACGTCCTGTCCCATCCCATCCCATCCCTTTTCTTATTCTGTCCTGTCCTGTCCTGTCCTATCCTATCCTATCCTATCCCCATTCTTCTTCTATCCTATCCTCTCCTGTCCGGTCCTGTCCTGTCCCGTCCCGTCCCGTCCCGTCCCGTCCTGTCCTGTCGTGTCCTGTCCGATTCCCTTTCTTGTTCTTTTCTGTTCTGTTCTGTTCTGTTCTATTCTATTCTATTCTATTCTATTCTATTCTATTCTATTCTATTCTATTCCATTCCATCCCATCCCATCCCATCCCATCCCATCCCATCACATCACATCCTTTTTCTTATTCTATCCTGTCCTGTCCTATCCTATCCCATCCCATCCCACCCCATCCCATACCATCCCATCCCATCCTATCCTACCCTACCCTATCCTATCTCTTTTCTTGTCCTGTCCTGTCCTGTCATGTCCTATCCTATCCTATCCTATCCTATCCTATCCTATCCTTTCCTATCCTATGCGTTTTCTTATTCTATTCTGTCCTGTCCTTTCGTATCCTATCCCATCCCATCCCACCCCATCCCATCCCATCCCATCCTACACTACCCTATCCTATCTCTTTTCTTATCCTATCCTATCCTATCCTATCCTATCCCATTTCTTATCCCATCCTATCACTTTTCTTAATCTGTCCTCTCCTATCCTATCCTATCCATTCCTATCCTATCCTATCCTATCCTATCCTATCCTATCCTATCCTATCCTATCCTATCCTATCCCATTTCTTATCCCATTCCATCACTTTTCTTAATCTGTCTTGTCCTGTCCTATCCTATCCTATCCTATCCTTTCCTATCCTATGCGTTTTCTTATTCTATTCTGTCCTGTCCTTTCGTATCCTATCCCATCCCATCCCACCCCATCCCATCCCATCCAATCCCATCCCATCCTATCCTACACTACCCTATCCTATCTCTTTTCTTGTCCTGTCGTGTCCTATCCTGTCCTGACCTTTCCAATCTTATCCTATCCCTTTTTTTATTCTGTCTTGTCCCGTCCCGTCCTGTCCTGTCCCATCCCGTCCCATCCCATCCCATCCCTTTTCTTATTTTGTCCTGTCCTGTCCTGTCCTGTCCTGTCCTGTCCTGTCCTGTCCTGACCTTTCCAATCTTATCCTATCCCTTTTTTTACTCTGTCTTGTCCCGTCCCGTCCTGTCCTGTCCCATCCCGTCCCATCCCATCCCATCCCTTTTCTTATTTTGTCCTGTCCTGTCCTGTCCTGTCCTGTCCTGTCCTGTCCTGTCCTGTCCTGTCCTGTCCTATCCTATCCTATCCTATCCTATCCTATCCTATCCTATCCTATCCCCATTCTTCTTCTATCCTCTCCTCTCCTGTCCAGTCCTGTCATGTCCCGTCCCGTCCCGTCCCGTCTCGTCGCGTCCCGTCCCGTCCCGTCCCGTCCCGTCCCGTCCCGTCCTGTCCTGTCCTGTCTTATTCCCTTTCTTGTTCTGTTCTGTTCTATTCTATTCTATTCTATTCTATTCTATTCTATTCTATTCTATTCCGGCCCTCTTGAACGACCTGCCCCCCGAAATTTCTTAATCTGTCCTGTCCTGTTCTGTCCTGTCCTGTCCTATCCTATCCTATCCTATCCTATCCTATCCTGTCCTGTCCTGTCCTGTCCTGTCCTCTCCTGTCCTGTCCTATCCTATCCTATCCTATCCTATCCTATCCTATCCTATCCTATCCTATCCTATCCTATCCTATGCCTTTTCTTATTCTATTCTATCCTGTCCTGTTGTATCCTATCCCATCCCATCCCATCACACCCCAACCCACCCCACCCCATCCCATCCCATCCTATCCTACCCTACCCTACCCTACCCTATCCTATCTCTTTTCATGTCCTGTCCTATCCTATCCCACCCCATCCCATGCCATTCCTTTTCTTATTCTGTCCTGTCCTGTCCTGTCCTATCCTATCCTATAACTTTTCTTAATCTGTCCTGTCCTGTCCTATCCTATCCTATCCATTCCTATCCTATCCTATCCTATCCTATCCTATCCTATCCTATCCCATTTCTTATCCCATTCTATCACTTTTCTTAATCTGTCTTGTCCTGTCCTATCCTATCCTATCCTATCCTATCCTTTCCTATCCTATGCGTTTTCTTATTCTATTCTGTCCTGTCCTTTCGTATCCTATCCCATCCCATCCCACCCCATCCCATCCAATCCCATCCCATCCTATCCTACACTACCCTATCCTATCTCTTTTCTTGTCCTGTCCTGTCCTGTCCTGTCCTGTCCAGTCCTATCCTATCCTATCCTATCCTATCCTATCCTATCCTATCCTATCCTATCCTATCCCCATTTTTCTTCTATCCTATCCTGTCCTGTTCTGTCCTGTAATGTCCTGTCCTGTCCTGTCCGGTCCCGTCCCAT
Source organism: Rhabdophis nuchalis (assembly GCA_039707465.1). Classification (NCBI taxonomy): domain Eukaryota; kingdom Metazoa; phylum Chordata; class Lepidosauria; order Squamata; family Natricidae; genus Rhabdophis; species Rhabdophis nuchalis. The sequence goes on along the minus strand of CM077650.1, from coordinate 48,608,912 downwards.
CCCGTCCAGTCCCATCCCATCCCGTCCTGTCCTGTCCTATTCCCTTTCTTATCCTATCCTATCCTATCCTATCCTATCCTATCCTATCCTATCCCATTTCTTATCCTATCCTATCACTTTTCTTAATCTGTCCTGTCCTGTCCTGTCCTATCCTATCCTATCCCATCCCATCCCATCCCATCCCATCCCATCCCATCCCATCCCATCCTATCCTATCCTATCCTATCCTATCCTATCCTTTTTCTTATTCTATCCTGTCCTGTCTTTTCCTATTCTATTCTGTCCTGTCCTGTCATATCCTATCCTATCCCATCCCATCCCACCCCACCCAACCCCATACCATACCATCCCATCCCATCCTATCCTACCCTACCCTACCCTATCCTATCTCTTTTCTTGTCCTGTCCTGTCCTATCCTGTCCTGACCTTTCCTATCTTATCCCATGCCTTTTTTTATTCTGTCTTGTCCCGTCCCGTCCTGTCCCGTCCTGTCCCGTCACGTCCTGTCCCATCCCATCCCATCCCTTTTCTTATTCTGTCCTGTCCTGTCCTGTCCTGTCCTGTCCTGTCCTGTCCTGTCCTATCCTATCCTATCCCCATTCTTCTTCTATCCTATCCTCTCCTGTCCGGTCCTGTCCTGTCCCGTCCCGTCCCGTCCCGTCCTGTCCTGTCCTATTCCCTTTCTTGTTCTGTTCTGTTCTGTTCTGTTCTGTTCTGTTCTATTCTATTCTATTCTATTCTATTCTATTCTATTCTATTCTATTCTATTCTATTCTATTCTATTCTATTCTATTCTATTCTATTCTATTCTATTCTATTCTATTCCATTCCATTCCATTCCATTCCATCCCATCCCATCCCATCCTTTTTCTTATTCTATCCTGTCCTGTCCTATCCTATCCCACCCCATCCCATACCATACCATCCTATCCTACCCTACCCTACCCTATCCTATCTCTTTTCTTGTCCTGTCCTGTCATGTCCTGTCCTATCCTATCCTATCCTATCCTATCCTTTCCTATCCTATGCGTTTTCTTATTCTATTCTGTCCTGTCCTTTCGTATCCTATCCCATCCCATCCCACCCCATCCCATCCCATCCAATCCCATCCCATCCCATCCCATCCCATCCTATCCTACACTACCCTATCCTATCTCTTTTCTTGTCCTGTCCTGTCCTGTCCTGTCCTGTCCTATCCTATCCTATCCCCATTTTTCTTCTATCCTGTCCTGTCCTGTCCTGTCCTGTCCTGTAATGTCCTGTCCTGTCCTGTCCGTTCCCGTTCCCTCCCGTCCCATCCCGTCCTGTCCTATTCCCTTTCCTATCCTATCCTATCCTATCCTATCCTATCCTATCCTATCCTATCCTATCCTATCCTATCCCTTTTCTTATTCTGTCCTGTCCTGTCCTGAACTGTCCTTTCCTATCCTATGAGTTTTCTTATTCTGTCCTGTCCTGTCCTGTCCTATCCTATCCTATCCGATCCCATCCCATCCCATCCTATCCTACCCTAGCTTATCCTATCTCTTTTCTTGTCCTGTCCTGTCCTGTCCTGTCCTGTCCTGTCCTGTCCTCTCCTGTCCTATCCTCTCCTCTCCTATCCTATCCTATCCTATCCTATCCTATCCTATCCTATCCTATCACCATTTTTCTTCTATCCTGTCCTGTCCTGCCCTGTCCTGTAATGTCCTGTCCTGTCCTGTCCGGTCCCGTTCCCTCCCATCCCATCCCGTCCTGTCCTGTCCTATTCCCTTTCTTATCCTATCCTATCCTATCCTATCCTATCCTATCCTATCCTATCCTATCCTTTCCTTTCCTTTCCTATCCTATCCTATCCTATCCTATACTATACTATACTATCCTATCCTTTCCTATCCTATCCTATCCTATCCTATCCTATCCTATCCTATCCTATCCTATCTTATCCTATCCTATCCTATCCCTTTTCTTATCCCATCATATCACTTTTCTTAATCTGTCCTGTCCTATCCTGTCCTATCCTATCCTATCCTATCCTATCCTATCCCTTTTCTTATTCTGTCCTGTCCTGTCCTGTCCTATCCTATCCTATCCGATCCCATCCCATCCCATCCCATCCCATTCCATCCCATCCTATCCTACCATACCCTATCCTATCTCTTTTCCTGTCCTATCCTATCCTGTCCTGTCCTGTCCTGTCCTATCCTATCCTATCCTATCCTATCCTATCCCCATTTTTCTTCTATCCTGTCCTGTCCTGTCCTGTCCTGTAATGTCCTGTCCTATCCTGTCCGTTCCTGTTCCCTCCCGTCCCATCCCGTCCTGTCCTGTCCTATTCCCTTTCTTATCCTATCCTATCCTATCCTATCCTATCCTATCCTATCCTATCGTATCCTATCGTATCCTATCCTATCCTATCCTATCCTATCCTATCCCTTTTCTTATTCTGTCCTGTCCTGTCCTGTCCTATCCTATCCTATCCTATCACCATTTTTCTTCTATCCTGTCCTGTCCTGTCCTCTCCTGTCCTCTCCTGTCCTGTTATGTCCTGTCCTGTCCGGTCCCGTTCCCTCCCATCCCATCCCGTCTTGTCCTGTCCTATTCCCTTTCTTATCCTATCCTATCCTATCCTATCCTATCCTATCCTATCCTATCCTATCCTATCCTGTCCTGTCCTGTCCTGTCCTGTCCTGTCCTGTCCTATCCCTTTTCTTATTCTGCCCTGTCCTGTCCTGTCCTGTCCAGTCCTATCCTATCGTATCCCCATTTTTCTTCTATCCTGTCCTGTCCTGTCCTGTCCTGTCCTGTCCTGTCCTGTAATGTCCTGTCCTGTCCTGTCCTGTCCGTTCCCGTTCCCTCCCGTCCCATCCCGTCCTGTCCTATTCCCTTTCCTTTCCTATCCTATCCTATCCTATCCTATCCTATCCTATCCTATCCTATCCTATCCCTTTTCTTATTCTGTCCTGTCCTGTCCTGAACTGTCCTTTCCTATCCCAACAGTTTTCTTATTCTGTCCTGTCCTGTCCTGTCCTATCCTATCCTATCCGATCCCATCCCATCCCATCCTATCCTACCCTACTCTATCCTATCTCTTTTTTTGTCCTGTCCTGTCCTGTCCTGTCCTGTCCTGTCCTGTCCTGTCCTATCCTATCCTATCCTATCCTATCCTATCCTATCCTATCCTATCCTATCACCATGTTTCTTCTATCCTGTCCTGTCCTGTCCTGTCCTGTAATGTCCTGTCCTGTCCTGTCCGGTCCCGTTCCCTCCCATCCCATCCCATCCCGTCCTGTCCTGTCCTATTCCCTTTCTTATCCTATCCTATCCTATCCTATCCTATCCTATCCTATCCTATCCTATCCTATCCTATCCTATCCTATCCTATCCTATCCTATCCTATCCCTATTCTTATTCTATTCTGTCCTTTCCTATCCTATCCTATCCCATTTCTTATGCGATCCTATCACTTTTCTTAATCTGTCCTGTCCTGTCCTGTCCTGTCCTATCCTATCCGATCCCATCCCATCCTATCCTACCCTAGCTTATCCTATCTCTTTTCTTGTCCTGTCCTGTCCTGTCCTATCCTCTCCTGTCCTATCCTCTCCTCTCCTATCCTATCCTATCCTATCCTATCCTATCCTATCCTATCACCATTTTTCTTCTATCCTGTCCTGTCCTGCCCTGTCCTGTAATGTCCTGTCCTGTCCTGTCCGGTCCCGTTCCCTCCCATCCCATCCCGTCCTGTCCTGTCCTATTCCCTTTCTTATCCTATCCTATCCTATCCTATCCTATCCTATCCTATCCTATCCTATCCTTTCCTTTCCTTTCCTTTCCTATCCTATCCTATCCTATCCTATACTATACTATACTATCCTTTCCTATCCTATCCTATCCTATCCTATCCTATCCTATCCTATCCTATCCCTTTTCTTATCCCATCATATCACTTTTCTTAATCTGTCCTGTCCTATCCTGTCCTATCCTATCCTATCCTATCCTATCCTATCCTATCCTATCCTATCCCTTTTCTTATTCTGTCCTGTCCTGTCCTGTCCTATCCTATCCTATCCGATCCCATCCCATCCCATCCCATCCCATTCCATCCCATCCTATCCTACCATACCCTATCCTATCTCTTTTCCTGTCCTATCCTATCCTATCCTATCCTATCCTATCCTATCCTATCCCTTTTCTTATTCTGTCCTGTCCTGTCCTGTCCTATCCTATCCTATCCGATCCCATCCCATCCCATCCCATCCCATTCCATCCCATCCTATCCTACCATACCCTATCCTATCTCTTTTCCTGTCCTATCCTATCCTATCCTATCCTATCCTATCCTATCCTATACTATCCTATACTATCCTTTCCTATCCTATCCTATCCTATCCTATCCTATCCCTTTTCTTATCCCATCGTATCACTTTTCTTAATCTGTCCTGTCCTATCCTGTCCTATCCTATCCTATCCTATCCTATCCCTTTTCTTATTCTGTCCTGTCCTATCCTATCCTATCCCATCCCATCCCATCCCATCCCATCCCATTCCATCCCATTCTATCCTACCCTACCCTATCCTATCTCTTTTCCTGTCCTATCCTGTCCTGTCCTGTCCTGTCCTGTCCTATCCTATCCTATCCTATCCTATCCCCATTTTTCTTCTATCCTGTCCTGTCCTGTCCTGTAATGTCCTGTCGTGTCCTGTCCATTCCTGTTCCCTCCCGTCCCATCCCGTCCTGTCCTGTCCTATTCCCTTTCTTATCCTATCCTATCCTATCCTATCCTATCCTATCCTATCCCTTTTCTTATTCTGTCCTGTCCTGTTGTCAGGGTCCGTTTCTTCAAGTACTCAAGAAAGACCACACTTAAACATTGTTTGGAATGAATAAGGTTACTTTTACTAAATACCAAAAAATAACAGACCAAGGTGAAGCAGGAAGTAACTAGTTTAGGCGCGAACAATGAGTATTAAAGCTTAAGCCCACCCCAATAGCCCTAACCCCCCCTAACAGTGTCCAATGTACTTTCTTCTCCGACATCAGGTGGGCAGGTCATCACCAGCATGGAATGTGAGACCGTTAGACCAAAGACTTTGCACATCCTCCAAAGTTTTCTGTATGACAGGCCACACTGAAGACAGTTTGGCGGACCAATCAGCTAGGGTTGAAACTGCAGGCGAGTCGTGAGGTAATTCAGGGATGGGTACAAAGTCCTGACCATAGATGATTTTAAAAGGGGTCATATTTGTACTGGAATGAACAGAGTTATTATAAGCCACTTCAGCGTGTATCAGAAGGTCAGCCCAGTCGTCCTGTTGAAAATTTATAAAGCAACGTAGGTATTGTTCCAAAACGGAATTGGCCCTCTCACAAGCACCGTTCGTCTGCGGATGGTAGGAGGAGCTTAGGCCCTGGGAGGAGCCTATCAATTTCAAAAATTCCCTCCAAAAGTGCGAGGTAAATTGAGTACCTCTATCCGAGATGATACGTTTAGGGACACCGTGGAAACGGTAAATATGGTTCAGGAACAACTTAGCTAGTGATTTGGAGGACGGAATTCTGGAACAAGGTACAAAGTGGACTTGCTTGGAGAAAAGATCCGTAACCACCCAAATGACGGTATAGCCCTGGCTGCTCGGAAGGTCAACAATAAAGTCCATTGAAATCTCCTTCCAAGGAGCCTCCGGCTTCGCCACAGATTGTAGGAGGCCTTGGGGCTTCCCAGGAGTACGTTTCGAAGCAGTACAAACTGGACAACTGGCGATATATGACTCAACGTCCTTCTTGAGGGAAGGCCACCAAAATTGGCGCTTAACTAGATGTATAGTTTTAACAAATCCGAAGTTGTCCCGCCAATCGTGAGTCGTGTGCCCGTTGCAACACAAACGGCCGTATGGTAGCAGGGACATAAATTTTTGAACCAATCCAAGGGAGATCATCCTTGATAGTGCAATCACCGGAGTGTGCGGAATACCATTCATCAGTAAGCAGTTCAGACTTAATTCGAGAAATCAGTTCAACGGGTGGGTTAGCCTGTACAGCGGATTGACTCCTGGTCGAAACAGGAGAAGCTGGCAAAGTAAGTGGAATCATGGGTTGCACAACTGTAAGTTTAGATACATCATATTGGGGTAGTCTGGAGAGTGCATCAGCCATGAAATGTTTTCCTCCAGGAATATATTTGAGACGAAAGTTGAACCGATGGAAGTAATGCGCCCAACGTAGTTGCCTTGGGGATAATTTGCGGGACGAAGTGAGAGCTTCCAGGTTTTTGTGGTCTGTCCAAACCTCAAATGGATGTGGGGCACCCTCAAGAAAATGACGCCAAGTCATGAGGGCCCAACGGACAGCAAATGCTTCCTTCTCCCAAATAGCCCATCCACTTTCAGTAGTGGATAACTTACGAGAAGTGTAGGCACACGGTTGCAGTTGGCCCTGTTGGTTGAGTTGTAGTAAAACAGCTCCTACAGCGACATCGCTGGCATCAGCCTGAACTACAAACGGGGAGTTGACATCGGGATGCTTGAGGACGGGCTCGGCCGCAAATAAACGTTTAAGTTTCTCGAAAGCAGCCTGGCACTCCATGGTCCAGTTCAGGGGGGTACTAGGTCGAGGTTTACCCTCACCCTTTGTTTTGAGAAGATTTGTAATGGGCAACGCAATACTAGCGAATGAAGGTATAAATTGACGGTAAAGGTTGGCGAAACCCAAAAAACTTTGCAGTTGTTTACGAGTGCGTGGAGGTGCCCATTCCGTGACAGCTTTCACTTTAGCAGGATCCATTTCAATTCCTTCCGAGGAAATACGATAACCCAAATAATCAATCTTGTCCTGGTGAAACTCACATTTAGATAATTTAGCGTAAAGCTCGGCGGAGCGGAGCTTTTGAAGAACGGAACGGACAAGCTTAACATGTTCATCACGTGTTTGCGAATACACGACTATGTCATCAAGATAAACGATGACCCCCTTGTACAGGTGGTCGTGGAGAACTTCATTGATCAGTTGCATAAATACAGAAGGAGCTCCCTGAAGACCAAAAGGCAAAACTTTAAACTGGAAACATCCCAGCGGACAGTTGAAAGCCGTCTTCCATTCGTCACCCTCTTTAATTCTTACTCTATAATAAGCTTCACGTAAATCCAGTTTCGTAAAAATCTTGCCTGTGGCAAGGTGAGCTAACATGTCTTTCATAAGTGGAAGTGGGTAGACATTGTGTTCACAAATGGTGTTAAGGTAAGAGTAGTCCTGAACTAAGCGCAGAGTGCCATCTTTCTTTTCCCTAAACATCACTGGTGCGGCCACGCGTGGCCTAGCAGGTTCAATGAACCCCCGTTTCAGATTCTTATCAATAAATTTGCGTAGCTCATCCATTTCACGTGGTGTCATAGAGTAAAGGCGAGGTTTAGGTAGTTGGACTCCAGGGAGAAAGTCGATCGAGCAATCGGTAGCTCTGTGAGGAGGAAGTGAATCACAAGACTTTTCGCTAAAAGTGTCTTTAAGGTCCCAATATTCGTCAGGAATCTTCTCCTCCCCAGGAATGATTTCGGGTGGAGGAAGAGCTAATGTGGGGCCTGCAGGCTCTCTAACAGGAGCCAGATAAGGGGAGATTCATGATTGTGACTTGAAAGTGTAAAGGCATGTTCAGGTAGCAGTAAAGGTATTCGCACCCATCCCTCTTTCCAGTTAATAAGAGGATTCCATTTACGTAGCCAGTTGATCCCCAAAATGACAGCATTATCAGCTATGGGAGCCACGATAAAATTAATAGTTTCATTATGAGTCTCACCAATAGAAACTTGAAGGGGCTCAGTAACAAAAGATGCAGAAATTCCCCCCGCTACAGAACCATCCATTTGGCAAAAAGCGATAGGTACTTTTAAATTCTTTAAGTGAAATCCCATGGCGTAAACAAGATCTTGACTGATCAGACAACGGGAGCAACCGGAATCAATGAGAGCTTGTGCGTTGCAGCTACGGCCGCTAGATGGAGCTAAAAGCTTTAAATGAATATAAAGGGGCCCGGAGCGGCGACTTACCAAATTATCGTCAGAGGAGGCGGAGCCTCCCTCCCAGTCATCGGGCTGGGCCTCAGGTTGGTCAGCGGAAAGGTCAAGCGGCTCCATCCCAGTCATCACCGGCCTACTGCGCATGCTTGGAGTTTTAGTTGGCCTTCTAGCCTCAGTAGAAGAATGTGGGCGTGGCGGTTGTTTTGATCTGCAGTTATTTGCCCAGTGCCCCTCCTTCCCACAGCGAAAACAAGAGCCTGGGCGCGCTGGAGTCGATCTGCGCCCGCCCCTCTGCCTGTGGGGATCTTTATCAGGGGATCGGGGCCTGGGGCTTTCAAATAGTTTTTTCTTTTCAAAACGGGCTGGATCTTGTGAATGGGCCTGGTCCAGCTCCACATCTCCGGCTAACTGAATCCAATCATCTAGGGAATCGGGGCGGTATCTGTTCACGGATGTTTGATAAATATCCTTATTTAGCCCCTCTGTGTAGAGATCCATTAACGCCCTGTCACTATAGCCCACCATAAAACAGAAAGTTCTTGAAAAATTTGGGTGTATTCCTGCACAGACATATCCCCCTGGCGCAAATCTCTCATCTTTATTCTAGCTTTGCATTCAATTCGGGGGTCTTCGAATCGTCTTCTAAGCGCAGTCATAAAGCGTTCAAAGTCCCGCAACAAGGGTGAGTGAGTATTATGCAGAGAAACCAGCCATTTGGCAGCTTTGTTCTCCAAGGCCAAAGAGACAATTCTAATTTTAACATCGTCTTCAAAATCATCCGCGTAGTGCTTAACAAAATCACTAACGTGAAGCAGAAAAAATGCTAAACCTTCGGGATCACCATCAAAATTAATGCCCAGGGGAGGGAGTTTAGCAGGCCGGCGGGGGGGGGGGGGGGCGGGACGAATTTCCCTCTGTAATTCTCTGCTGGCTTGTGCAGGAGGGGGAGGGGCTGTTCCTCTGATCTCCTGGGCAGCAGCCGTTGCTGTTTCTTTTAACTGTTCGCCTTCCAGATAATGCCCCCCCCCCCGAGTTTATCCAGGGTTTCCCTCTTGTCGCTTGCCTGGCGGAGTAATTCATCAGCCATCTCCTTTAATTCCCTTTCTTCCCTTAAAAGCTCCGATATGGATGGCTTGGGAGAGGAGCGGCGGCGTCTGGTTGTATTGACCCCCGAGCCTATGTCTCCCGTCATCCCCACCCCTTTTGACCAGCGATGAGGTTTAGCTGATTCTTCGGCTGCCAGGTTTAAATCTAGGCCGGCTAAAAAGTCCAACACTGACCTCGAGTCATCTTTTGGAGCAGGTATATTGGATGCAGTCTCTCCCATAACTTGGGCTGGCAAATCCTCCGAAGCCGGAGGCTCCTCTTTGGCAGAATCCGACATCAGGTTGTGATTTTTAGTGACTTCCTGCTTAAATGTCAGGGTCCGTTTCTTCAAGTACTCAAGAAAGACCACACTTAAACATTGTTTGGAATGAATAAGGTTACTTTTACTAAATACCAAAGAATAACAGACCAAGGTGAAGCAGGAAGTAACTAGTTTAGGCGCGAACAATGAGTATTAAAGCTTAAGCCCACCCCAATAGCCCTAACCCCCCCTAACAGTGTCCAATGTACTTTCTTCTCCGACATCAGGTGGGCAGGTCATCACCAGCATGGAATGTGAGACCGTTAGACCAAAGATAACACCGGCCGGCAACATCTTCCACCAATCTTCCACCAGCTTTCATAATTGAAACCCCAGCGCCCCACCCTCCCCGTTTCCATGGCAGCCAAGCAGCATAAGAAGAAACAAGAAGCGAAGGCTGACACCTGTCCTGTCCTGTCCTATCCTATCCTATCCTATCACCATTTTTCTTCTATCCTGTCCTGTCCTGTCCTCTCCTCTCCTGTCCTGTAATGTCCTGTCCTGTCCTGTCCGGTCCCGGTCCCTCCCATCCCATCCAGTCCTGTCCTGTCCTATTCCCTTTCTTATCCTATCCTATCCTATCCTATCCTATCCTATCCTGTCCTGTCCTATCCTATCCCTTTTTGTTATTCTGTCCTGTCCTGTCCTATCCTATCCTTTCCTATCCTATGCCTTTTCTCATTCTATTCTGTCCTGTCCTTTCGTATCCTGTCCCATCCCATCCCACCCCATCCCATCCCATCCAATCCCATCCCATCCTATCCTACACTACCCTATCCGATCTCTTTTCTTGTCCTGTCCTGTCCTGTCCTGTCCTATCCTATCCTGTCCTATCCTATCCCCATTTTTCTTCTATCCTATCCGGTCCTGTTCTGTCCTGTAATGTACTGTCCTGTCCTTTCTGGTCCCGTCCCATCCCATCCCGTCCTGTCCTGTCCTGCCCTGTCCTGTCCTGTCCTGTCCTGTCCTGTCCTGTCCTATTCCCTTTCTTATCCTATCCTATCCTATCCTATCCTATCCCATTTCTTATCCCATCCTATCACTTTTCTTAATCTGTCCTGTCCTGTCCTGTCCTATCCTATCCTATCCTGTCCTGTCCTGTCCTGTCCTGTCCTATCCTATCCTATCCTATCCTATCCTTTCCTATCCTATGCCTTTTCTTATTCTATTCTATCCTGTCCTGTTGTATCCTATCCCATCCCATCCCATCACACCCCAACCCACCCCACCCCATCCCATCCCATCCTATCCTACCCTACCCTACCCTACCCTACCCTACCCTATCCTATCTCTTTTCTTGTCCTGTCCTATCCTATCCCACCCCATCCCATCCCATCCCTTTTCTTATTCTGTCCTGTCCTGTCCTGTCCTATCCTATCCTATCCCTTTTCTTATTCTATTCTGTCCTGTCCTATCCTATCCTATCCCATTTCTTATCCTATCCTATCACTTTTCTTTTTTTTTTTTTTTTTTTTTATTGAAAAAGTTTTATTGGTTTTACATTTTTTAACAGGATAGGGTAATGGTTACAAAGAAATTTTGAGAGCATTCACGTCAGAGTCGTCGGACCTTCCGAGACCTCAAAATACACATTAAAAAAGTTAACATAGAAAACATTTTCCATACCACTACAAGATGGAAGCAAGTACATTTACCTAAATTCTCCCTTCCATGCTGTCAGACATTTACAAAAAGTCCGGATAGAAATATTATACAAAATTGTTCAAGAAAAATCAAGGCAAAGTTATTTTTTTGATCTAAGTCTTTTGGCTATTGTATCTTCTTTCTCTCCTCCCTGGCCCCCCGCGGGCGGGGCCGTGACCCCCTCCGTCCCCCCTGGATCTTCCCCCAGGGCAGAGGAATGTTTTTTAAGAAAGGCTTCCGCCTCAGCAACTGTTTTAATCCTCACTCTTCCTCCTTCCCAGAACACCAGCATCCCTTCAGGAGTCATCCACTTGAACCAAATCCCGTGATCAAACAAGGTTTTAGACAAGAAGGAAAATTTCCTTCTTGAATCTCTAATTTTTCTAGGGATCTGCTTCAAGATAGTGACCATTTCTCGTTGATAAATTAAAGGTTTCTCTCTCTGCGCTTTCAGGATTTCCTCTCTGGTTGACCTTCTAACAAATTTCACATGTATCTCTCTAGGCACTTCATTCATCTTGGCATATGCAGAATTAATTCTATAGGCTAGGTCAATGTCCCCCCTGATCTCATCTTTGGGTTTTTGTAAATAGTCTGCTAAAATTGTACTCATAAGATCAGGTAGGCATTCACCAGATTCCTCAAGAACATTCTGAAATCTCAAAAAATATGTCATTCTTTCCATATCTATCCTAGACACATGCCCATTTATTTCCCCCACCTCATTAGAAACATTTTTAATCTCTCCCTTAGCCCCCTCCAGCCCCCCCTCCAATTCCTCGGTCTTCTGTGTATTCTCCAACACTTGCTTCCGGGTATCCAATAGTTCCTTTTTAAAAGTACTATTTTCAGCCCTCTGGGCCTTTATTTCTGATATCAAAGTTTGCATAGAGGTTTCAAGAGAAGCCATCCTTTGTTCCAAATTTACAAGTGCTGCTTCTTGTGCCATGGTTAAAAGTTAAAGTCACTGCCACCAAGATGGCGTTTTCCGGGTGGGGCTGGTGGGGCAGATCAGGAGCTCAGTTCAATTCAGGGCTGTGAAGTTGCAAACAATTCAGAAACCAAAAGAGACACAATTTCCCAAATCAGCAAATAGTAATAACGAAGGTATTCCAGAGAAGAAGTCACAAATCCATCAAAAGAAATTTTTTTTCAAAAATCCAGAGAGAGTCCTGCTTTCAAAGAGACGCTGGAAATTTTCCTTAGTTGAAATAGTCAGGCAGGGACAAAGAGAAGCCACTTCCACCGCCCATCTAGCCAGAGGGAGAGAGTAGCAAAAAAAAAGAATTTTTTAAGCTCAGCCAGACTTAGAAACAATGTTGCAGAAAGTCACAATCCACTTTCCCTTGTTAAAGACCGTCCGGAGTGAAAGTTTCCGCTTTCTCTTTGCAGAGAAGCCAACTTAGCGTGCCGCTTAAATCCGAGGGTTTTTTTTTTAAAATTAAACACCCCCCTCCCAGTCCATTCAGCCTGGCTGGCAGCAAGGAAAAAAAGGTGTTCTTTTAAACTCACTCCCTCTCGCAGCTGAAGCCTCGGCGATCCGCCCGACCTCTCCGTTCAGCCCTCTCCATTAAAGCAAATGGCACCGACAGCCGTTGGAGAAGGAAAAAACCCCCGCTGGCATGTTCCTCTCCTCCTAGGTCGCAGAGAGGAGCGCCCTCCCCACCGCCGTGACGAGGGCCGCTCCCTCTGAGCCGACCCTACGGGAAACCTCCGGTAACCGGAGAGTTTCGCCCCCCTGGGGGGGCAGAAAAGGCAACAAAGCGGCGAGCGAGCCCTAGGCTCGCCCGTCTCCGCTGGAGCCGGATACCGGAAGTCCCTATCACTTTTCTTAATCTGTCCTGTCCTGTCCTATCCTATCCTATCCATTCCTATCCTATCCTATCCTATCCTATCCCATCCCATTTCATATCCCATTCTATCACTTTTCTTAATCTGTCCTGTCCTATCCTATCCTATCCATTCCTATCCTATCCTATCCTATCCTATCCTATCCTATCCTATCCTATCCTATCCCATTTCTTATCCCATTCTATCACTTTTCTTAATCTGTCTTGTCCTGTCCTATCCTATCCTATCCTATCCTTTCCTATCCTATGCGTTTTCTTATTCTATTCTGTCCTGTCCTTTCGTATCCTATCCCATCCCATCCCACCCCATCCCATCCCATCCAATCCCATCCCATCCTATCCTACACTACCCTATCCTATCTCTTTTCTTGTCCTGTCGTGTCCTATCCTGTCCTGACCTTTCCAATCTTTTTTTTTTTGTATTGAAAAAGTTTTATTGGTTTTACATTTTTCTATAGGGTAGGGTAAGGGATACAAAGAAATTTTGAGAGCATTCACGTCAGAGTCGTCGGCCCTTCCGAGACCTCAAAATACACAATAAAAAGATAACAAAAAAAAAACATTTTTCATAACACTACAAGGTAAAAGCAAGTACATATACCTAAATTCTCAGTTCCATGCTGTCAGACATTTACAAAAAATCCAGATACAGATATTATGCAAAATTGTTCAGAAAAATCAAGGCAAAGTTATTTTTTTGATCTAAGTCTTTTGGCTATTGTATCTTCTTTTTCTCCTCCCTGGCCCCCAGCGGGCGGGGCCGTGGCCCCCTCCGCCCCCCCTGGATCTTCCCCCAGGGCAGAGGAATGTTTTTTAAGAAAGGCTTCCGCCTCAGCAACTGTTTTAATCCTCACTCTTCCTCCTTCCCAGAACACCAGCATCCCTTCGGGTGTCACCCACTTGAACCAAATCCCATGATCAAACAATGTTTTAGACAAGAAGGAAAGTTTCCTCCTTGCTTCTCGAATTTTTCTAGGAATCTGCTTCAAGATAGTGACCGTTTTTTGTTGGTAAATTAAAGGGTTCTCTCTCTGCGCCCTCAGGATTACCTCTCTGGTTGACCTTCTAACAAATTTCACATGTATCTCTCTAGGCACTTCATTTATCCTGGCATATGCTGAGTTAATTCTATAGGCTAGGTCAATGTCCCCCCTGATCTCATCTTTAGGTTTTTGTAAATAGTCTGCTAAAATTGTACTCATGAGATCAGGAAGGCATTCACCAGATTCCTCAAGAACGTTCTGAAATCTCAAAAAATATGTCATTCTTTCCATATCAATCCTAGACACATGCCCATCTATTTCCCCAACCTCTTTAGTAACATTTTTAATCTCTCCCTTAACCCCCACCAACCCCCCTTCCAATTCTTCAGTCTTCTGTGTGTTTTCCAGCACCTGCTTCCTTGTATCCAATAGCTCCTTCTTGAAATTGATGTTTTCAGCCCTCTGGGCCTGAATTTCGTTTACCAAAGTTTGTATAACAGTTTCAAGAGAAGCCATCCGTTGTTCTAAACTTGCCAGTGCTGTTTCTTGATCCATGATTAACTGTTAAAGTCAGTGCCAGCCAAAATGGCGTTTTCAGGGTGGGGTTGGTGAGACTAACCGGGAGCCAAAAGTTCAGATCAAGGTTGAAACGTTGTAAAATTCAGGAACCAAGAGAGAGACAATTTTCCAGCTCAATAGTTATAATAACGAAGGTAATCCAGAAAGGAATCACAAATCCAACAAGAAAAAAAATTCTTCATTAATATCCAGAGAGAGTCCCACTTGTAAAGAGACGCTGGGAATTTTCCATAGTTAAAATAGTCAGGCAGGGACAAAGAAAAGCCACTTTCCACCGCCCATCTCAGAGCCCAGAGGAGAGAGTAGAAAAATAATTTTTTTTTTAACCAGCCAGACCTAGACACAATGTTGCAAGTAGCCGCATACCACTTTCCCTTGTTAGAGACCGTCCGGATTTAAGATTTCCGCTTTCTCTGCCAGAGAAGCCATTTTCAAGTGCCGCTTAAGTCCGAGGGGTTTTTTTTGGAAACAAACACCCCCCTCCCAGTCCATTCAGCCCGGCTGGCAGCAAGAAAAAAAAAAGTCTTTTTAAAACTCACTCTCCCTCGCAGCTGAAGCCTCGGCAAACCTTCCGATCTCTTCAGTTCAGCCCTCTACATTGCTGTGAATGGCGCCGACAGCCTTTGGCGAAGGGAGAACCCCCCGCAGCATGTTCCTCCTCACCTAGGTCGCGGAGGGGATCGCTCTCCCCACCGCCGTGAGGAGAAACGTCTCCTCCGAGCCGACCCTACGGGAGACCGCTGGTAACCGGATGTCTCGCCCCCGTGGGGGGGCAGAAAAGGCAACAAAGCGGCGAGCGAGCCCCAGGCTCGCCCGTCGCCGCTGGAGCCGGAATCTCTTT